>SNQJ01S0003992.1:155161-182704 GCA_010110895.2 Picea sitchensis | reverse complement strand
AGCCAACCAATCCATACCAATCAACAAGTCATAAGATCTCAGGGGAACTATGTTAAGGGTCGCTTGGGTGGGCAATCCACCCATGATGAATTGGCAGGCTGGTATGACCTCTACCACTTTCTTTTTTGTTCTAGTGGCTAGTCATACCAACCACATATTAACATGTCTAACTGGTTACAGTTTACATTTATCAATAGTCTGAGGGGCCACATAACTCAAATTAGAACCAGGGTCAATTAAAATAGAAACTAGATCGTTAGCGATCATACCTTCCAGCTCCACTACTGAAGCTTGGTGGTCGGCTTGATTATTTTCCAAGGCTGCATAGATTTGTAGAATGATCCTAGCCACATCATTGACAGTGGTATATTCTTGGATATTGTAGACTATCTTATTGTTTTTTTGTCTGTGTGTACAGTCCCTCAACTGATGATATTCTCCACAACCCCAACATTTTAAGGGTTCTTTATTTAGGTTATCGGTCTTTCTTGGGATTGTCTTCAAAGGTTTATTTCCACTTTGAGAGGGGAAATTTTGCTGATACATGCTTCTAGTAGGAAGTCTCATCCTAGAACCCTTTCCATAATTATTAAATCTTGAGGATTTAAATACCTTCTTCTTGAATCTAGAACTAATCCTCTTCTTTCAGTCTTCATCAGTCCATGTCTTATTCCCGAACTGTTCATAACAATACCTCGCCTTTCGGATGGTTTCTTCTAAGGTATTTGGTTTGTTAAAATAAATCTTGTTCCGGTAGGTCTGAGGTAATCCACTAATAAATCGTTGCATTTTTACCTTTTCATCCTTTATGTAGGGTACATACCTCAGTATCTCAAGGAATTTATTGACATATTCATCTATGGTGAGTTGTCCCAGCCTAAGTTCATAGAACTCCTTAGTTTTCCCATCCATGTATTTCTCTGACAGATATTGCTTCCTGAAGTATTTCTCGAACTGGTTCCATGGCAAGTCCTTCTCATGGACTTCTTTCACATTCCTAAGGTCTTCCCACCAAATGGAATCCTTTCCATTCAGGTTGAAGATGATTATTCAAGCCTTCAAGTTTTCAGAGTAATCATGGACTCTAAAGTAATTCTTTAAACCAAGCAGCCAAGCTTCATCCTCTTCTCCCTTCTTAATCTCTCCATCGAAAGAGGGTGGTTTGGATTTCTTGAACTCTTCAGGATCATGATTTTTGGAACGCTTCTGCTTCTTTCCTTCCCTTTGAGAATGTGAGTTATCTTTGCTACTAGAAGATCCTTCGGAGTTGTCAGCTTCCTTTCCAGAGGACTATGTCGATGAGTGTCCCCTACCTCCAGTTTGGGCCTTCTTCGAGGCACTTCTCCTAGCGTGGTCATGTTTTTGGATCTCAGGTGGACTTTGACTTCTCTTCTCATGTCGTCAATCCACATGACTAGTTACGGGTTCATGATGCAACTTCCTTTGTATGTCAGATAAGCTCTGCAACAAGACTGCGTTAATTTTTGTTTGTTTTTCTTCCTCCTTTATCAATCTCTCATTGTCAGCCTTGCAACTTTTTAATTCATCCCTGAGGCTCCCTACAGTTTTAGCCATATCCATAGGGGTTTCCACCACCCTCCTTTCATCATATTGTTCATCTCTATTGTGGGATCCATCCCCCACTTCATGACACGTCACCATCCTTTAGTCTTGATGTTTTCCTATGATTTACTGACTGCTCAAGTGCTAACAAAAACACTTATTGTTAGCTAACAGTTTATTAGTTTATGAACAATACACTGTTCAAATTCCTTAAATGCACACACACAGTAGAAAGTTTCATTCTTTTCCTCAATAAAAATTTTTAACTAGACTCTTTAAGAAGGAGGCAGATAGGGTGTCACTCTTAAAAGTACTCTAAATATGGTTTTTTTTTTTTTTGAGCAACTCATCCATGAGCCCAAGCAGGCCAAGTGTTGTAACCATGTTCTGATACCAATTTGTAAAACACCCATAGTGGGGCGTAAAAATTGTTTTCTCCTTACAGGAACAAATCCTCTATCCATGGTCTTTAATTTGGAAGTCAGGGCCTAGCCCCTTTTTCATTTCTTTGACGACCATTGTATATGACCGCGGGTTACAATCGAACGTTGATTACGTGATTGCGAGCAGGACCAAGGGTGGTTTGAAACCAAACCATATTTCTCCCCACAATTCACCGTGATTCACCACGTGTCCTTCTGTCAATATCGTGGTCTCGATTGTGGCCCACCCTCGACTTTTTAAAGTTCAAGCACCTTATGTCACTGAAATGTGATGTGGCCTTTGATCTTACGATCTTGACGGTACTTATGAACTGACAGATAAGATTTGTCCCCTTCGAGCATGTGGATCATATCTGACCCCTTAACAGGCATGATTTGTTTCACGATTCGAGTTTCAGAGTTTTCAACTCTCAAACCTCAACTCTCACTTTTCCCGATGGCTTTTATCTGAAGCTAATAATCTGCTGACACGTGTCTTCCGTAGATCAATGACTGTGATCTTTTCCAGTCTTCGAACTTCAGATTTCTCAATTCTCAACTGAAACCCAAATGCCTCTATTTGAAACTTGCGATCTGTTGCCACGTATCCCTCTGGATCTGATGGTCCATATTTATTTCGGATTTCAGGTTTCGAGAGTTTCAACTCTCAACTTTTTCCTTCTCACAAATATTCTAAAGTTCGAACCTTCAGACCTTCGAATATGCTGCCACTTGTCTCCCTTCGGTCTACGGCCATGATCTTCTCCATGGGATCGGCCTTCGATAGGTTTAGATCTCACCCCTCGCTTCCTCTGGAGCGATATCTCTGAAATGGCAAATCCTTTGCCACGTGTCCTCCCCAATCCACGATTCTGAACCGCTTCGAGACTTAGGCTTTTGGATCTCTCAAATCTCAGTTTTCCTCACACTCTGTTTCTCTCAGAACATTTTACCCAAATTCTGCGATATGATGACATGTGTCCTCCCGCAGATCTACAGATTTTGACTGCTTCAGTTGTTCGGGCTTCGATGATTTCAAACTCTTATCCTACACCTCCTCCAGGAGTACTTCCACCTGGGGTTCACGATCTATCTCCATGTTTTCTTCTGAATCTGACGGTCCATATCCTCTTCGGCTTTCGAGGCTTTGGGAGTTAGTCTCACTCCTCACTTGGAAACATTTGGAGTGATTTTCCTTGAAGTCTTAGATCTATTGACACGTATCTCTTGTCGGCCAATGGACAGGATCTACTTCAGCTTCTTCGTCTCTTTAGGCTTTGGAAGTTTCAAGCTTCTAAGCACTTGTTTCTTTCAAAGTGCATTCACCAAGAGACTCCGACCTATCGCCATGTATCTCCTGCTAGCCAACAAACATGATCTAGTACAGTTATTTCCCCAGATTCCATAGACTTACGCCACCTATCCTTTGGATCTGACTACTGACATTTACTTCGAGTCTTTACCCGAAGTCCACAGACTTACGCTACCTATCCTCTAGATCTGATGGTTGACGTTTACTTCGAGTCTTTACCCATATTCCACATATTTATGCCACCTACGAATGAAAATCACTAAGGCTTGTTCACCTTGCTTAGATCAGACGGTTGTTGTTCCTCGGTGTTGCAATCCAACGACTACTGATGCTTTTCCTCCCAAGCTTCTGATTTCTCTAACTCAGAAGATTTTCTAAGTATAAAAAGGCCTCGACCCTTGTTCCCCCTACGAGTCTGTCTTTTGGACCTCATCTGCACTTCTGAAAAGTGCTATCACTTCTGAGCTTGATCTCCTTGAAGATTTTGATTTCCCACGCACTCCTTGTGTTTTAGGGATCTCGTCAAATTTGGGTCGAAGGTCAACGGTGATTGACGGTTACTTGTAATTGCGGGGCCCCAACATGTGTTCTCTTTATCAGAGAGTTTAACCCCCACAATCTGGAAATTACTCTCCCAACTCAGTCTAGCTGGAGTCATTGATCTTCTAACCTGACTAACGGCGTTGGTGAATTGCGGGCCGCGAACTAGCGTGTTCATTATTTTCACCTCCGCGCTCCACAATGATTCCCAACCATCGATTTAATCGAGCGGCCGGTGTTTGATTTGTTAACTCCAGTGGTCATTTGAGTCGATCTAACGACCAGGATGGCTTCTTCTCCTGTTAAACGACTCGCATCCATCTTCGTTGTGGGATTCTTAAGTCATCTATAGTTCTTGTTACTCTGGTAGTTCAGGTGACTTGACTATCATGAAACTTGATATCTCAAAGGTTTCGACCTCCCGAGATTCCAAAACCTTCATGAGATAACTCCTTTTTGAGAAGGTTACCTAGACCCAGGTCACATGGACCTTCAGATGACTCTTGGGATATTACCCTACTCTTAATCAGGATTTTTTTTTTAGGACTTTTGCACGAGTTCAAAGTATCTTAGACTATTGGTCTGGAGGGATATCCTTCCTAATGCACAGAACTTTAAGCTCTGAGACAGGGCACAGTCAACTCGTGAGGTTACCGAAACAGTAGTTATGCCAAGAGGTTTGCTTCAACTCTAGAACGGTGATGTAATTCCCTGGGGGAAGCGCCCCCGAGTGATTAAACTGGAGCATATGGAAAAATCAAGCAGAAGTATAGGTTCTCAAGGGAACAAACACATACTCATAACTTAATCATTTAATACAAACATACAAATACTCGCATGCATCCATTATTTCCAATTCAAAACACAATGAAAGAAAAAACTTATCAGAACCATATAGCGTGATACAATTATTGAAAGGGGTGCTCTTTTCCACCCAACCATAGGCTCATTCACTCCTCATGGCTTTACCACTGGCCACCCCGGAGATTATACCACGATTATTTGATATTCAATCTCTTTATTCCAGCTCAATGGAAGTTAGGGACGAAGGTTACTCTCCTTCTCCCAATGCAGAAATAGATAGGGACGAAGGTTACTCTCCTTCTCTTGATACAGAGATAGATAGGGATGAAGGTTACTCTCCTTCTCCCGGCTCAGTCTCGATTTTTTGTGATCATAAATCACTCCAATATTCTTTTCAGTCCTTCCTTGGACCTGAGAGCTTAGGCTCTCGTCTCTGCATTCTTTCCATCTTCCCCTACCCACCATGCTTTCTTTCTTGCCTTCCTCAGCAAGATTGTGTCTGGCTCGAATTCCCAGTCCATGGTCAGGTCTGGAAACCTTACAGATGGGTGGTCTGCCCCATCCCCTCATTAACTCTTGAGGAGGTTTTTCCACCTACCAGCCTAACTGTAATTCATTCCTGGATCATAGGGTTGTTCTGATCTGAGAAATTAAATCTAGAAAGGTATTGGTTTGGTGGAGGTTAACGCAACCATTCTTGGTCCCCTCCACCACCTTTTCATAGCATTTGTGGTCTCTCTTAGCACATCCCATTTCCAGCATTCATGCAACACATATCCATTTTCTATTAAAATAACAGAATTTACATTCATCAACCTTTTATACAAAGGTCCATCAAATCAAACATTCACACCTTTGAGTTTGCCATAGTTCCTTGGCCAATTATAGTTATATTTACAAACTGAGGGAAACAAGGTGTTACAAGAAGCATACATAAAGTCTTTAACGACGACAAAAAAGTTTTGTCGAAAAGAACCAACAAGTGGGATCTCACCATGTGTGGGAATAGAGGTAATACCATGAAGTGATGGGGAAATGGGGCCGAAGTATGGTCAAATAAATAATCATGTCAATGTGGGCTTAGGAACCAATCATGTTGTTCCATTTGGATGATGATATGGCTTACCAAAAAGGGGTGCTTTGTCGTCGAATTCAAGGAAACTTACAAAAGATTACTTTCGACCAATTTTCCCCAATGACAACATTGTAAAGGCCTCATCATTGGGATTTTGGTTTCAATAAAGTTGAAGAGTGGGAATTAAAGAAAGGACAAAAAGACAAATATCAAGGTCATATGAATCGGGAAAAAGGCGGGGAGAATCGTTTTAGTTGCTAACGGTTCACTTTGGAAAAGGGTTTGAAGCCTACAGAGTAATTTATGAATGGTCTGAAAAGATAAACTTTAAGATTAACGAAGAGCTCCTTATTTCTAGCTTCGGTGACCATATGCAAGCATTAAGCTTGTAAGTGAATAAACAATCAGGTAGGTAAAGAGTAGTACCTTGCCAAAATTTTGGTATTATGGGTCTCCACCAAAACTAATAGTTTTGGTGGGGTTGTTGTGTTCTCACAAAAAATGGTGACTTTCATGGGAGAACTAGTTATCTTTGTTTCAAATTAACCACCAGATAATATTTCTTAAGTCTTTGAATTTGCCACAAAAGTTACAAGCTGACTAATACCGTGGACCCCACAAAGACTGCTCTCTAGAAAGGATAAGGATACAGTGATTGTGCTTGGTGATATTAAAGATAATTCAAGAGAGATAATAAAGACGATATTAGTTAATTTATTTTGAGAATCTAGGAGGAGTAGAACACCACAGAGGCTCATATCTGATTGTTTTAAGACCACAATGTATTCCTCATATCTTTTTCTCGACATTGTTTCTTTGCTAATGAGCATCCATAGCCTTAACGAAGTTGCCTTGGTATCATACAAGCATAGACCCACTACTAGAGAGTGTCCATAGCCCTAATGGTTTCACTTATACTTCCCACACTAATGATAGCACTTTCAACTTCCTTTTTATTTTAGTTCATGTTCACCCTTTTAGATTTTAGTTATAGATATGCATAAGCATGTATTCATTTTTAATATGCAGGTCTTAGTCAGTATTTTTCTTCATGGTTTCTTCCCCGGTAGACCTCTATTAAGCTCACGATATTATGGGATAAGGAGGCCTCATGAGAATTATCCATAAGACACTAGATATGTTATTGTATCCTCCTTAAAGAACCATAAGCTATGCATGAGAATAGTCACATAGGAAACCAGTCTTCTGTCAACTTCAGCAACTCACGTGCATGTTATGTATAATTGGTATCTTCTTCAAACAAAGACTAGTGAATTCATCCCATAAAGTACAACCTTAAGTAGGATTTAACTATTTAATACCAAACACAAGACATTTCATCATTACAATTATTACTCGACTAGTTATTCTCTTGTAAGGTGCTCGCTAGACCCGAAAAGCAGTTTCCAGTAATTCAAATGTGAAAGAGGTTAGCAAGGGTTTTTTTGTGGTAGAAAAAACAAAGTGGTATGATAAAAGAAAGAACAAATTTTTAAAAGAAATTCAAGCAACAAAGAGAATCCTACTATGTACAAAACTATATCACCATCCTTCATTCATCTCGTAGGTAATGGGTCCATATACCACCTCACTTCCCAACATTGAAAAAATATCAGAAGATGTATCATACTCCATTATGTGAATTTTGTAAGTATATGGGACACGATGTGAACGACTGTCAGTCACTCCAGCTGATTCAAGACCACACCCACAATGTATTTTGGGTTCAATAGGAACAGAAGGTTGGTGATTGTGGAAATGCTGAGAAGGTGGCTATCAAGGAGGTCCCAGAGGAAAATATGGTTGTGGTTGTGAAGGAGGATATGGAGGAGGGGGAGGTAGACCCCCCACTTGTTTTAACTATGGAGAAATAGGCCATGTGTCAAGATTTTGTAACAAACCACATGATCTATGTGGGTACTACTACAACCTCGAGCATGTTACTGAGGATTGTCCCAACTTACTAAAGAAGTGGGAAGAGAAAAAGGCACATTGTAATATGGTGACTAGAGAGTCGTGAGGGAATCACAAAAATCATGATGCAGTTGATGTTAGGATGATAACCCAAGGCGGAGAAAATATGGGAATGGACTTCGAGCATGGTGAAATCTTGGGTCATAAGCCAGAGGGAAATATGAGAAAGGCAATGCAACCCCCTCCTAAGTTTGATGTCGCCCAACAGAAGCATTTTATACGCATGGTGCAAAGAGCCATAGAGGAAGAAAGAGAACGATAAGAGTGAAACATGTGGCACATAGGTCACTTAAGGAAGCTCATATCTAGGAGTAAGTTCAATTAGAGACTTAGAGGTTGTTGGAAGAGGCTCGTGCCTGTGAATAATTGAAGTGTGCCATGCAAAGGTCATTGGAGGAAGCTTGTGTGCATGAAGAAATACAACATGTGGCGCATAGGTCATTGGAAGAAGCACCTGAACAAGAGGAGTTGCAAATTTTTGAACAAAATCATAATCAAGGAACATGTGCATGAGGATTTGAGGTGCACAACACGTGAAGAAGCTTTGCACAACTTGGGTCAAAAAATAGGAACTGAGGACCAAGTATGTAACTTATTTCATTGTTGTTTAATATTGTTGAGCAATCCTGATATTGTGTGAAATTTGTTGTTGATTTTAGCAACTTGCATAGAGGAGAAGGGATGAAGAGAGTTATATCATCCCCTTACCAGAAATGGATTTGTGCCAAGTTAAGAAGTTGAAGCACATAGGAAGAGAGTTCAAGATGACAGATGAACTTGATAGTTATGAAATGGATGGGGTCATGTTGGATCTGGGATCCGACATGAACATCATGCCGAATAATTCATGGAAATTGATGGGTAAACGGAACTTGGTTTGGTCACCCATTTAGTTGTGAGTGGTGAATTAATACAGGATCTATCCTATAGGACAATTGGAGCAAGTTGAATTTAACATAGAGGGGGTGAAGACGAAATCTGATTTTGAAGTGATAGAGATTATGTATAATTATGATCCCTACCATTCCCTACTTGGCATCGATTGGGATTTTGATAACAATGTGATGTTGAATTTAAAGAATCAACATATGTCATTTGATATTGACACCCCACATGTGATCACACCTTTAGATCCTAACGAAGGAGACATGTAGAATGAGTTGGTAGATGAGGATGCACAAAGCTCGATTATTGAGAATATCTACAAGATCACAGGGCACAGGGAATATTATATATATCCTATGGTGGATGGGGAACTAAGATGGAGGAGCATGAATTCATATGACACGAATTCAAAAGACACCATGGAGAAGTGGAAGAAAAAAATGTATGAGGCTTATACATGGAGATGTGCAAGAATAACTAAAGTAGTACACTAGATTGGCTCTGAGCTATGTGGTGCATCGTTCTTTGATGGGACGAGGTTGGTGGAATCCTTCTTGGTACAGATGAAGAAGACCAATTCAGAATATTGACAGGTTCATTCCATGGATGCCATTGTATGACAAACATCTGCATGTTGGTGGGAAACACATCACAGGACCATACATGATTAGGCTCAAGTATATAAATTGGTCAAAGTCAGGTTCTATCCAATCTCTGACTTTGAGTTGGCCAATATGTTAGAAAAATAGGATCGCGGAGCAATAAAATAAAACAAATGTAGAAATAAAACACAGAAGATACACAATATAATAGAGACACGGATATATGGGGTTCACCCAGTGTGGGCTACACCCAGTGTGGGCTACGCCCACCAGAGAAATTGCTAGGTCCTTCCTTTATTATTATCCAGCAAATGAAGGGATACAACCTACAACACACCCATTGTAACTTCCTCTTCTTTCTCTAACAATCTCCTCTCTCAGAATACAATATTCGCAATGATGCATAGTCGTAATACATTTCCCTCATAAAAGAGGGTTTCCTTCTAGGGAAAAAACCCTTAACATAAATCCTACTATCAAATATGTGACCTTATAATGAACGGTCTAGATTTACAATGAAATTACAATATACATTTAGAAGGCATGTTTTCCTTCGGGGAACAATGTCCCCCAAACCACCGTCGGGGGCTTGCTTTTCCCCGAACCTCACAAAGGGGGTAACCTTCCTCTACACTCCCCCACGTGGAGGAGTGTACATTATTTCGGGGTGTAAAGTCTCCATGGGGTATAAACATAGCTGAAAACAAAGACCTCTGAATCAGGAAGATAATCAGGCTCCACAAGCAACAATCACCAACTTGAAGACTGATCTCAACAACTCCATCATTGTTGTATATGTTGGAATATGAACCTTCTTGGACCTGGAAAATTTCTCATCTTCGCCTTCATGCTTGAAGACCAACTGAAACTGAGAAGGAACTCAATTTCTCCCCGGTTACTCCCTTAGTTAACATGTCTTCAAGATTCGGTCTAGTGTGTATCTTTTCCAACTTCAAATGTCCATCTTCCAAGATAGATCATATTAAATGGTACATGATTTGTATATTCTTAGTCTTCTAATGGAAGGTTGAGTTCTTTGCAAGATGAATGGCACTCTCACTATCACAATACAACCTACTATTCTCCTGCTTCTTTCCCAATTCCTCCATAAACCTCTATAACCAAATCATTTCTTTACTAGCCTTTGTAGTGGCAACATACCTTGCTTATGTTGTTGAAAGTGCAACAAGATTTTGCAATTTCGAAATCCAACTTATTGTCGTTCCACCTATTGTAAAAACATACCCTGTGGTGCCCCTCCTGCTATCTTTATCACCTACCATATCTGAATCAACATATCCATGTAGAATAGTATCTGAACCTCCAAAACATAATGCATGAGTAGAAGTACCTCTCAAATACATGAGAATCCACTTTATTGCCTCCCGATGTTCATTACCTGGATTATTAATATACCTACTCATAACTCGCACTGCATGTGAAATATTTGGTCTTGTGCAAACCATCGCATACATCAAACTGCCAATTGTTGATGAATAAAGGACCCTGGACATGTATTTTATTTCCTCCAATGTCTTGGGACACATTTCCTTAGTTAATTTGAAATGGATGGCAAAAAGGTGTTCTAACTGGTTTTGCATTTTGCATTCTAAACCTCTCCAACACCTTCTCTATGTACTCACCCTGAGACAATGTCAATTTATGATTTTTCTTGTCTCTTGTTATTCTCATACGAAGGATTTTCTTTGCAACACCCCAATCCTTCATCTCAAATGAATTATCTAACTTCTTCTTGAGCACATTTATATCATGCATATTATATCATGCAACAAGCATGTCATCTACATACAATAGAAAGATAATATAGCTTCCATCTTCTAGCTTTTCAAAATAAACACAGTGATCAGAATGACATCTACTATAACCTTATTCTGTCATAAACCTATCAAAATTCAAATACCAATACTCCCTTGGATCTTGCTTTAGGCCATACAACATCTTCTTCAACTTGCATACCAAATTCTCCTTCCCTTTGACCTCATACCCCTATGGCTGATGCATATAAATATCTTCCTCCAAATCCCCATTGAGAAAAGTTGTTTTTACATATAATTTTTCAAGATGCAAATCTTCTACTACCACAAGACTTAAAATAATCCTAATTGAAGTCATTTTAACAACAGGAGAAAATATTTCATCAAAATCTATACATTTCTTTTGTACAATCCCCTTTACAACAAGTCTAGCCTTGTACCGCTTTTTTCCTCCATCTTCTTCCTTCACCTTGTAAACCCATTTATTTTGAAATTCTCGTTTTCCTACAAGAAACCAAACCAAGTCCCAAGTTTGGTTATTTACCAAGGAATCCATTTCCTCTTTCATGCATTGCTCCCATTTCTTTTTAGTGTCTACCTGCATTGCCTCTTACTAAAATTATGGTTCACCAGAATCAGTCAACAATAAATAATACAATGATGGAGAGTATCATTCAGGAGGTCTACTTAACCTGGTAGATCTTCTAACAACACTTGTGGGAGTTTGAGGTACTTGTTGATCATGTTGTTGTACATTTTTATTTTCTACTACCTTTGGAATTTCTTTTTCAGTGATCTCATCAAGAACTGTATATTTTGGTTTTTCTTTTTCCTCTTTCTTTCCCTGCAACTGATCTTTGTACATGACCTTCTCATTGAATATGACATCTCTACTCCTAATGATTTTGTTATTTTCATAATCCCATAAGGCGATAACGAGATCGTTAACAGTATCCAATAAAGGTACACTTCTTGGATATTGCTTTTCTTTATCAATATGGACAAATGATTCTGTGTGAAAGTCTTAAAAAGAATAGTTTACCTTTATACCTATCCTCTCGGAATTCTACAATCCAAAGATCTTGAAAGTCCTATGTTTATTCAAGTAAACAATGGTATCTACATCACATAGCTGTGAGAAGAAACCAGAATCTGTCCTAACACTCCTTACTAGCTCCATGATTGTCATGTTCATCATTTTTGACACACCATTTTCTTGTGGTGTTCCTAAATTGTATTCTCTTTTCTGAATCCATGGTATGAGAGCAGTAATCATCAAACTCCTTACCACAATATTCACCTCCATTGTTTTATATGAGACACTTCAACCTTTCCTTGTCTCATTTCAACCAAATGTTAAAGACAAACATCAATATAGCATATATAAAACCTCAGAAAAGTATAGCCTTGAAAGAGAATGGTACAGGATATAATAAGCCTCTTGAGGGGGGCAACCTCCTTTTACCCACTTAAATGTTCAAGTGCAGGATGATTCAAAATGAAGTAACGCTTGGTATATATAGGAGACTAGGAGGTATAATTACAAATAATGGCTTAAAAGGTGACATAATTAAAATAACATTACTAATCTAAATTGCTAATGGCCTAAAAGCCGACATAAATATAAAATAGCATTACTAATCTAATATGCCCCAATTAAGGGGTAATGAGCCAATAATGGGGCTTAATACCCCTTGAGACAAGTGTTTGCATTCCTGGCAGCTTGAGTAACCTCTCTGGATGTTTTGTATAAAAGGATCTTCTTCCCAAGTGGAATCTTCGGCGGTAGTTTCCTCCATTTAATGAGTACTCTGAAATGGATCTATTCCTCAGGTTGGAAAATTCTTGTGTAATTGATGGCTTGATCCAATATAGTTTTCTTCTTGTCAAATTACGGAAATATATAGTTTGGTAGGGATCTTATTAAGCCTATAACCTTCTTTTAAACATGAAACATGGAAGGGTGTGCTAGAGTGAAGAGATGTGAGGCTGACACCAATTTGTATGCCATAGTACCAATCTTTTGCAGTCAACACCTTATAAGGCCCATAATTGCTGGTGACTGTTTATTATCCTTGACGGCTTGCTTGAGGGACATCGTTTGTATGGTTGTAGTCTTAAATACCCAATCCCCTACTTTAAAACTTCTTTCACTATGATGTTGATCCTCTTGTTGTTTCATCACGGTTCACGTGCCATGGTCAGGTTGTCCTTTAAGATTTGGAGAATTTGTTGTTGATTCTCGCGATGTGATCTTCCTTTGCTTGAACTTTTAGATTTTTTCTTTTAGAGAAGTGATGGAAGGAGGAATTGGTATCCATAAAGTGCCATAAATGGTGTCATTTTGTTCGCGATTGTGAAAGGAAGTGTTATACCACCATTCTAACAGGGTAACCATTTGTGAACCATTGTGTTTGTTTATCGGAGAAAAACCTTGAAGGTATCCTTCGGACATTTGTTCACTATCTCAATTTGTCCGCCAGTTGAGGATGATAGGATGAGCTATGAATGATTGAGTACCCAAACAAGAAATGAATTATGTCCAAAATGTCGATTGAATATGGGATCTCTGTCACTTACAATAATCTTTGGGCTGCCATGTAGCTTGAACTATCTCCATGAATGCACGATTAGCGGTACTAGCTTTGAAGGGATGAGAGTGCACAAAAGTGTGCACTTGGATTGAATCTATCAACAATCACCATGATGACACTCTTTCCTTAGGACTTTGGTAACCACATTGATGAAATCCATGAAACCTCCTCCCAACGACTTAGGATGGATAATGGTTGTAAAGACCTAGGGTCTTAATTGGCTTTTCCACCACCTTATTTTGTTGGCAAACCACACATTACGCCACAAACCTTTGAACATTTATCGACTTTAAGGCCATCCCAAAAATCCTTCTTAATTTGACTACATGGTAGGTTTTCAAAATCGAGGTGCCACTCCTTGGAGGTGTGCAATTCAATAGTACCTTTGTTGAGTTGGGAGTTCTTACATAAATATATAAGCAATCTTTGTACCATAGTGAATCATTTTCCATGTAAATGTGTCTGATGCATTGGAGTCTGTTGAAACCTTTGAATGTGATTCCACACTTTTTTCATCATTTTCCATTCATCCCTTGCTTCTATTATCCAATCGGGTTGGATGATCGAGATACTTGCCCTAAAAGAAAGGCCTCGACACATCTTCTCATCCTTTCTTGAGAGTGCATCACGCACAACATTTTGCTTCCCAGCACATAGGCGATTTCAAAATCATAGCCCAATATCTTGGTTACCCATTTTGTTGTTCTTGAGAGTAGTCTTTATTTCGAAGTATTTAAGACTATCATGATCTGTTTACATTAGCAAGTACCTACCGTAGGTAAGGACGCCATTTTTTCAATGCATGTAGTATTTCCATAATTTCCCTTCATAAATGGGTTTTGTGTGTAAGTCTCTTCCCTTGAGTGGTCTACTTTTAAAATCAAGAGGCCTTCCTTCTTTACGTGGGGCTGACACCAATTCCATTTCCCGAGCATCACATTCCACAATAAAGGTTTTTGTGAAAGTCTGGAGTGGTCAAGACAGGAGTTAGTACACATACCTCTTTAAGTTGTTCAAAACCTTTAGTTGCTTTGGAGTCCATGTCTCATCTCAGCCCCTAGTTAGTGTCATTAAAGGGTGTTGCTATTCTTTACATAGTTAGAACAAGCTTCTCCGGTAGTAACTGTCAAACCCAAAATCCTCTAAGATTTTTTAATGTTTAGATAGATCGATCCATCATGGCCTTAATCTTGGTAGGGTCTGCCTTGACACCTTCATGAGATGCAATATGACCAAATACTCTACCTCTTTTGCCCAAAGAAACATTTGGATGGTTTGTAGCATATATTGTTTACACTCAGCTGGTAGTTGTAGCACCTTGTCAACATGTTTTTATGATCCTCCCAAGATTTATTTTAGATTAGTATATTATCAAAAATACTAACACAAATTTTGAAGGAAGGGCTTGAAAATGGAATTCATCAATATGGAATGTGGAAGGTGCATTTGTAAGGCCAAAAGGCATAACCAAAATTCATAATGGCCTTCATGATTTGAATGTTGTTTTTGGATATCTTCTTCCTTCATTACGATCTGATGATACCACGAGCGAAGATCAATTTTGTGAAATAGATTTCTCCATGTAGTTCATCTAACAATTCATCAATCAGGGAATGGGAAACTTATCTTTAATGGTGATCTTGTTGAGCTCTCTATAATGTCTGGACTGCCATGCATGAGCTATCTTTCTTGAATACCATTACCAGATTATAGAGAGACTTTTGGCTAGGTCTAATAATTCCGACCTCTAACATTTTCTTCAACCATGCATCAATTTCACTCTTTTGGGCATAAATGTTGTAACGTGTTAGGAGGAACACTCCCGGGGAATTAAGGTGAATTTCATGTTCATGATTTAGAGTGGGTGGAGACCTTGGGGAATCTCTTCAAATACTTTGGAATGCTTATCAATGATCCTTTGGAGATCTTGAGGCGATGTCTTGAATGTTTGAACATCTGAGTGAGCATAGTTGTGCAATAATTCCTTAGTCTTGCTTTTCAAATAATTTTGTCGGGCCGTTAGAGCTTATCACCTAAAAGCCAGCATGAGGTGATAATTTACGATGAATGAAATTATGAGTGCGACCTATAATCAATTGGATGTTACCTTTCTTTTGATGTATCAACCGATCTTACGGGGTTTGAGTGAGGTGCTAATTCCATCCAATGCATTTGCACGATATCGTGGGAGTCAACTCTTGAGACGAGATTGCTTCTACGTTTTTCATCTTGCCCGAAGTTGTTCTTGTTCTTGTTCTTCTTCCTCTTCACAATCTATGTAGGAATATGTAATTTCTTCTCCACCACACTTATGTCCCTTCTGTACTTGTTGCCACAATTAAAGCATAAACCTTTTTCTTTTCTTTCCTCCAATTCATTTGAGGTGTCAACCTTGTAGGTTGAGTGTTTTAGGAGAAGAGACGTTGTTCTCTCTATAGATGTTAGGATAGGTCCTTCTAGTAGCCATGGCTGTATTTTTTACTTTCATCTCTTGCCACCTTAAATGCGTTATCGTGGTTGGGTTCCCAAAGGAAGACCTCATGTTGAATGTTATCCTTTAAATTCCCTATGAATACATCAATCAAGTGCTCATCGGAATATCGGTTACCTTTATATTCAATCTTTTGGAGTTCTCAGTATGTGATCAGTACCCGAACCCTTTTGCTTGAGATTTATCAGTGTTGGCTAAAGAAGGTGTGCTCCTTGTATCCCTCATGATGTGATATCATTTCTTCCGTAAAAAAAATTGTCCAAGTGTGAGGTGATTTAGAACAAAGCCAAGATACCAAAAAGATTGATTGGGTTCTAAATTTAAGGAAGCAATTTGTACCTTTTGTGTATGTGGCATTATGGAGATCAAAGAATTGCTACATACACAAAAGGTACGAAGTATCCATGTGATTGGGTCCTTGCCATCAAACTTCCCTCATGTCAATCTTTAGGAACGTGGTTGGTGCTTCAAGAAGACCAAAGTTGGGTTTCTCCATTCTTGATTCCTGCTTCCTTGTGTCCACCTCATGACTTTCATGGGATGCATATTCACTTCCAGGTGTCTTCTCTACTACGAAAATTTTCAATACTTCATGATCTCCCCTTTTAACCCATCTATATTAGTGTCAACAGCTTCCATTAGATCCATCTTAGTATCCAACTTAGCTTCCATTGAATCATGCTTGGTTTCCATTGAATCAGATCTTAGTTTCCACTTGAATCCATCTTAGCTTCCATTGAATCCATCTTATTTTTGTAGTTCATTTGTGTCCTCATTTCTTCACCTTCATCAAGAGTCCAAGTAGGATTTTAGGCTTATTTGGTGTAGAAGTTCCCTTTTGGGTGGCATGTTAGCCAAAGTATCACTTTTGAACTCTTGATTTTGAGGTGGTTCTGATGAACCAATATTTCTTCTATTGTATCTCCCAAATTTTTGGCCCATACGGGTGTAGAGCCTAACATATATTTCTATGATATTTCTTCTACGCAATGCCACCAGTCTGATCCAAATTGGATGTGCCAAGTGGAATTCTGGTAGCTTCCCCACAACTTTCCGATTTTGGCTTCCATAAGATCTCCCTTGTATAGTGTGCCTGCATGAAAAATAATTGATATGGAATTCTGAATCTAGGTACCCAAAATACTACAGAACTCCATGATCCCAATGCAACCCGGTCCCGTAGTTTGGATGCTCTAGGAAGGAAGAATTTATGATTGTTTTACCTAGAACACCTTCTTGAGACTAGTCAATAGGACTAGTCGGATACCTATCTTACACAGGTAATATACAAGTTGGAAATATGACCAGAAGCTGAACTTTACCAGGGATACATTACCAATTTTATGTAATGACCTCGGATTTGGGGTCTAGTACGTTCTGAGAAATTTGTTTATGAAAAAAATTCCACAATGATCATTTGAGGATGATTCGGAGACCCTAACTTGTACCAGGCGTATATGCGAGAGTATAAGGCCTCGAGACTGAATTTTGAACAAAACAATGCCTTGATCCGTCTTCTAAATGTTCTCAAGCCGTTCCTTCACAAAATGTTGTGGAAAAAAGTTATACTTGAAATTCCACGATTAACAGATGTAGCGGTGAAACCCAGAGACCTTGAGCTCGATACCATATGTTAAGAGCCAGTATCCCAATATAGCATATAAAAACCTCAGGGAAAGTACTCAACTTTTTCTTGAAAAGAGATAATTTCAGATAATAAGCCTCTTAGAAACTATCCCCTTTTACCCTTAAATGTTCAGTACAAGATGATTCAAAAAGCAAATGTCTCCTTGGTATATATAGGAACTAGGAGGTATAATTACAAATAATGGCTTAAAAGCCGACATAATTAAAATAACATTACTAATCTAGAATTACAACTAATGGCTGAAGCCGACTATAAATAAAATATTGCAATCTAGTATGCCCCAATTAAGGGGTAATGAGTAATATTAGGGCTTAACACCAAAGTTTTCCATTTCTTAAAAAGTATCAAAACATGTATTTTTGTGAGATGGAAATAAACCCATTTTTTCTAATTGCATCATCAATAAAGTACTTTAATATTAAGGCCACCGAGATGATACTTGCTTTTGGTCCCCATACATCGTATGCTGAAGCTCTAACCTTTCTCACTCTTCTTTTCTTTTTATGACTCTGAAATGTGACCTCCTCTTCTTTTCCATAAACACAGTAACTCCGCAGTCCAAATCAATTTTTTAAAGATATGGAAACAAATTTCTTTTGTGAGAAGTATGTGCATCCCCTTCTCACTCATGTTTGAATCCTATATGATGCCATGGTGTTGTATTCACTCCTATAGAATCTAAATAGATAGAAGAGTTAGTATTATCAATACATAAATACAATGTGCCTACCTTCTATCCTTTTTTCTATCACGATTGATCCTTTGGTGACCTTCCACATATGCAGCCAAATATCGATATTCAAAATTCCTTGCCAATTGCCACAATTAAGGTAATTTTTCCTTAGATATGGAACATGTCTTACACTCTTTCAACAACCATTTGTTTCCATTTCTTTGCTTTATGTTTACCTTTCCCATTCAACAATTTTGCATGGTGGTCATCATCCTTAAATGAACACGTCTAAAATCACCTTGAACATAATCTAGAAAATGTTTCCTATTGGGTGTGGCATGAGAATGATTTCCATGAATCTACTACCCAAGACTTCAGTATTATCATAGAAAGAATCAAAGCATCTCTTGTAACACATCACTATTACATTTTCTTCTCGATTTTCTCCTAATGTCATCTTTGTTTCTTTGGAGCTCTGTGATCTTTCTTCGGATGTCCTTTCTTCCCATAATTCCTAGCACTCTATCTTTCCAAATCTAGATTTGGATCGACCCTTCCTAGAATTCTCGTGTGGTTCGAGGCCTTTCCTATATCCTTTTGTCTTCCCTATTCTCCATGTTCAACACATTACATAATGTCTCTGTGATTTTCCGTCACAGTTCCTCACTAAGGATAATATCAACAACATCATCAAATTTTTAAAGGAGTGTTTCGAACCCGGAGATAGAGTTACCTACAGCCATGACCAAGGCCAGGCTGCATCTTTTTGGCAATGAGCGAGGAAGATTAGAGAAGATCCTAACCTCATTTCCAAAGTCCACTTTTACAAAACTTAGTTGATTAGTAACAGTATTAAATTCATTTAAATGATTTCGCGACAAACTACCCACGACATCTTCATATTAAATAATATCTTCATTAGAAATACCTTATTGGACAATGAGTTTTTCATAAAGTTTAGCCAATCCATCCATCAAACCCTTCATTATGCTTTTTTTCCAAAATATTGAAATCCATCGGCGATTTCGGCCATGTTGTTCCTAGTGTCTTTTTGTCAAGGACCTCCCATTCTTAATCCTTCATACTCGTCAGTTGATTTTCTTTTCTTCCCAACGATAGGTAAAGATCCTTCTAATATAAATAATCTTCCAACTACATCTTCCATAGCGGTAGTTTTGGCTGTTAAATTTCTCGACCTAAACTTTCCATCTTCCACCATTACTCCCCCTCAAATGGAACCCTCTTTTCCTATGAGTTACCTTTCCTCTAATGCCAATTGTTAGAAAAATAGGATTGCAAAGAAATAAATAAAACAAAGTAGATACACAATACAATAGGAACACATATATGTGGTTCTCGATTATTAGGATATGTCCACCAGGAAATTGTTATAGATCCCTTCCTTTATTGTTATCCAACAATGAAGGGATACAACCTACAACACACCCATTGAAGTTCATCTTATTTCTCTCGTCTCCTCTCGAATACAATAATGCATATTGATGCATAGCCGATACATTTCCATAAAGAGGGTTGCCACAGGGAAAAAAAACCTAACATAACTACACCATCAAATGCAGCTGACCTTATAATGAGCGGTCCAAATTTACAATGAAATTATGAGTATACATTTACAAGGCAATTTTTCTTGGGGGCTTCTCCCCAAGACCTGCAATGGAGGCCCTCTTTCCTCTGATTGAGGGGATAACCCCCCTCGCACTCCAGGTGTGGAGGGTGTACATTCTTCAGTGTAAAGTATTCACTGTAGGGTAAACACATCACGTGTGGAGGAGTGTACATTCTTCCAGGGTGTAAAGTATTCATGGGGTATAAACACATCTGAAATCAAAGACCTCTGAATCAGTAAGATAATCATGCTCCACAACCAATAGGCTCCTCCTCAAAATAGGATGTTTTGAATAGGACAGAGCATGGTGGGTCAGTGGCATCTGTCAAATTCACATGTAATTGGGTAGAGTCAATATAAAAATGGGTATAGGGAGTGAAAATGTTCTCATTAAATATGATTATTACATCCCAACACCCACATTTTTTTATGTGCCCATACCATCGAGACATCTAATCTCGTAGTAGAGATTGGATTAGAAGTATTGAATTACAACTAGTCAATCATGACGATTTGTTCTTGGTGAGGGAATAGAATAACTCAGAAGATCTAAGACATTGCAATTTTCATAGTATAACTCTAGCTACATCCTAAGAGGAGATTGTAATCTAGCAGAGCGTCAACAACTTCCACCTCTATTGAGAGAGTTTTTCCCCACAATTCAATAAGGAACGAGGGGATAATTTTGTGAGGTCTAAAATAATGATCGTCAAATTATTTCAACATGGTTGTAGAAGACACAATATCTGGAGAACCTAGGGATTTCCAACACGCTAGAGACATTACACATGTATAATCCTCTTCATCCACCACCATTCTAAAAATGTTTGTTTCACGAGATGAGACGTGGATATGAAACAAGGCATGATGGGGAAGTATTAGCTTGTATTTTTTCAATTCAAATGTTATTAAATGAGAATTAGAAGAATCGAAGCCACTAATAGTGGTCAACAATGCATTATGCTACATGGGGCAGTTTTTATGGACTTCCAAGGTGGACATGGCACAAGGTGCTTGGGAAAGATCTTCTACAATACTATAGTCCGTAGCTACCTACGAATTAGGTTTATGCATAGACCTTATTAAAACACCTTTTGGGAGGCGAGGAAACATATCAACTATTGGTTTCTCTATCTAAAGAGGGGTAAGTAGGTGTGACATGGATTCTTCTTTATCCTTGGATCCATTATTAGGAGCATTGTAATTATGGGAGTCTAATCTGGACATTGATATCATGTTCACACATGCATACATTCACATTCAACGTATTTCCCCCTTGGGGAGGGACCCCTTAATTGCACCCTTTCTGAGGTACACCTTATGGGTTAGTAAGAGGTGGAATAAAGTTTTTTGGATCCAAATCAATGATATCCTCGAAGTCATGTGGCATGATATTGTCCTGAGGAGGAGAGGATTTAACCCTTCCAAGTATATGTCCATCCAAATCCCTTAAAAACTTGTTAGATATAGGTCCTTCTTGCACTTGATCTTCCCTTGCGAGACTTTTCAAGGCAGAGTATGTATCTTTTTTGACTCACTCAAATATGGGTCAGGATCATTTAACCCCTGCCTAGTAGTAGGTGGATTTGTACTCTTAAGAGAGATGTCTCTGATCCTTTGAGATCAAAAGAGTGGTTGATACACCACTTTGAAGTAAGAAACTCAATAAAAGAAAAAGAGATCAAAACCTATCTTGTCTACTCTTTTCAACCACCAAGTACTCCACTACAAGACATCCTAAGAGGAAAAACAATAGACAAATCACTCTCCCAAATACAAGCCCAAGGTGGTAAGGCCTTGGATGTTAATCGACAAAGAGCTACTAAACAAATTATTCTTGAGGACAACTTGAAGACCGCAAACACTTCTCGCTTACAGTCACCCATGAGAAGACCTAGGATAGGAAACTAAGGCTACCAATTCACAATTGACAGTCGAGCAGAATAGTCAAGGGTCAAGTTTTTTCATATGAGAAAGGAATGTAGGATTGAGTCCTAGACTTGAAACTCTGAAAAAAAACTGGTGTCACCCTAAGAAATTTACAATCCTACCTTATATCGTATACACACATAGCCCACTTAACAAACATAGGGTAATAATACCAATGCTTTCTTAGCTTGATCTAGTGCTTACACACATGTTAGTCATGCTTTCTAAAAAAATGGCTCCTACCACTAATGGATTTCCACTCTTCTAGTAGTTTCTAGTTTGGTTTTTGGGAACTTGGAGAATTAACTCTCCAAACCTACACGTTATGAGTGTGCTACAAAGAAACATGTGTAGTATATTTTAGATATTATTTTTTGTTTTAGGGTTTTTATTTGCTCAAAGGGAAAGGAAATGAAACATTGTGATGTTCTTAAAACTCCAATAATGTTGGAATAGTAAATACATTAATAAATCTCAAAGAGCATGTGTATTGATCTTTTACTAAAGCTAGGCACTCTTTTCATAAAAAAAAGCTTGAAACTAATGACTTTAAGAGATGAAAAAACCACTACTACAATGCAACTTTATTTTATTTTTGAACCAAATTTAATGTAGCCTATAAACCAAAATGAAAGTGAAAGAAAATGGAACTTCAAGAAATCATGACTATGTACCTAAAAGAGAAAATGTTTTTTTTTATATTTTTCAACACAAATGCAAATAAAAAGTATTATGTTGATGTCAATTCCCTATAATTGTAGACAAAACACTCTCAATCTTGCAAAAATAGGTTTGAAAAGGTTAAAACCTAAGCAAATTGCAATTTCCCACCCCTTATAGGCACACTCGCTTGTTTCCAAAAGAAAACAAGCATACACTCGCTCTTGTTTTAAAGCAAGGTGCATGTACCCATGCTTTTATTGAAGGAAAGGTGTGTGTACCCACTCCTATGGCCAAAAAAGGCATAGGTGGAGACTAAAAGATGAAAATTTGTAAAACAGATCTGAAAACTCTATATATTGGTTTTATAGAAGGTAAGGGGAGAAAAAAATGCACAGATAAATAACCAATCCAATCTCTAAATCTAGAAATTAAAGGAGGAAACCCTAAAAGGAAGAACTTACAAAGTTTTCCCCAATGGAGTCAACATTTTTGTTGTAGAAAATAATTCCCAATGACTAGGGTTAGGTCACTAACAAAGAAAACATAAGAAACACTACTTAACTTTTCAGATTTAGTTATTATGCCAAATATAATAGAAATGGATGGAGGAAAATACCTTCCACCAATTGGTTGGCCCCTTTTGTTGTCTATCACAATCTATCTAAAGAAAGTCTTGAACGCTCCATACTTCTCTTGAAATCTACACACAAATGAAAAACAACCTTCCTCAAACCATTTATATCATTAAATACCAATGATAATATGACAAGGAAAACTTGTAACTAACTAATCCTAACTAACATTAAGTTGTTAATTCCTCCTCAAATCATGAAATTATTAATCAATAATCAAGTAAATTTCATTAATCAAAATGTGAAACAATAGTTACAATGGCATACTTGATTTATTGTTGGCACCTTCATCACCAAAGTTTGAATTTATTTGGCCCAAACCACTTATTGAATTCTACTCCACTTCAGACTCATCATCATACATGAATGAGAAAAACATCAAGGGTTTAGGTCCCAATTCTTGGCAAGATAGTCACTCTCATAAACTAGGGTTTTTGTAGAAGAGATTGGTCATAAAGATCTAAGGATAAATATCTTAGGGAAATGCTCCAACACAAGGGTACTAGAAAGGTAAATGCAATGCCCTTTCTCTAACATTTAAACTCAATTTATATCATTAAGACTTGGTTAAGTTCATTGGTAAAAATAAATTAGGGTTTCATATGTGGAAAAATATTTTAAATCCCAGTGAGGAGCATGCAATCAATGCACATTTATTATTTTTTTTTGTCATTTTTAAGATGTGTTTGTGTCTTTCCTTAAGGCAAAGTGTGGTTATCTACATGTTTCTTTAAATAAAAGCATGGGTATGAGTAAAAAATGTAAATGATCATATATTTCATGTAGAGCAAAGGTAAACCTTAGAAGGTATTATGGCCAAAAGGGCATTAGAGGTCAATGATGACCAAATAGTGTTATAACAATTGTTTCATTCATAAATAATATGATCCAACCCTACAACCTTAAGGGAGGTTCCATCACAACTAGGGAAACGGAGGTATCTACCTCCCCTAAGGGAATTTGGGTCTATCTACTCAACATTTTAGTTTATTCATACTTTTTTGGTAGTATATATAGTGTTATTTGCACACACACGCAAACCTTAAGGGTTAGCTCAAGAGGTCATGAGCCAAATGTGAGATCTCTCTTGAAATTTGGGGAGGTCATGGTTTTGACTCTTTTGATCCCCCTGAGATTAGGTTCTATAATTAGGGTTGATAGTTTATCTTTTTTACCATCCATGGATCATGGCTAAGTACTTAGGTGGATTTCCTTGGAAATGTGTGTGTGTGTGTGTACATACATACATATATAGAGATATCCCAGTGGGTTAACTCAATTAGTTTGAATTGTCCAATTTCAAGAATGAGATCACTAAGAGGTCATGGGTTCAAGCCTAGTAGAATCCATCTAGGTTAGGAATACATATTGTACTCTAGCAACATTTACCACGGGCACCATTTCATGACATGTGAGGAAGCCCTTGGAGTTCCTTGAGGACATTTTCCAGGGAATAAGTTATATCTTTATAGCCTAAGGGATTAGCTCAATTATTCATTGCCAATGTTTTTGGGCATTTGTTAGTTCTTTGCCAACATGTGCCTAGTTTGAATCCCCCTGGATTAGGTACTAGTGTATTCTTATGGGTTTACTAAGGATTCCATCCACCAATGTGAGGAAGTACCCCTTGGGTTCCTCCCGGAGGTTTCCTATATATATATATATTGGAGATAGGTTGCAAGTCTTATTATGTAAGAAACTTGAATTGCATGTGTATGATCATCCAAGATGTGGATCACTCTTGGAGGCCTATCACAACTCCCTTATTCATCCCAATAAGATTCAACACCTACACCGTCAATTTCGAGTGAGTTATTTCCATACTTCTATGTCTTTCTCAACAGTAGGATTTCTAGCTCACTACATGAATCTTTGGTTATTTAACTCTAGATTGTTAATTTAATTTCCTTCACTAATTTGTTGGTAAAACCTTATTTAAAACCTAAGTGAAGCACCTTAATAATATACTTCCATAGGTTAACATAATCAAGATCTAAAACCCTAATTAACCTAGTGGTTCTCCTCTTCTTTTATCCTCTCTTTCCTCACCCTATGGTTTCTCAGTTTTGTGCTTAAAATATAGTGATGACTCCACTCTTGTCTTTGTGTAATTGTAGGTAGTGTGTGAAATAGGGTGTTCTTCCATCCCCACTCTCATGTTGTGTTTGGTAGCCTGAATTCATTCATTCTCTATAATCCTTAATGCATGTAACCAATATAATCATGAACCTTAACCTTTAGAACCAATCACCCTTAACCATAACCATTAGAACTCCTCACCATTAACTCTCATCACCCATAACCTTTAAACCCTATAACATCTAACATTGGAAACTCATATCTCCTCCAACACTTAATTAGTATAAGCCTTAGCTTCAATAACTCCTAACACTTATAATCACTAATCCTGAACCTCTATAACATTTAACTCTTATAATTTTTATTATAATCTATGACCACTATAATCCTTATAAGAGTCTTAACTCGTATCTCGTGATATCTATAACTCCTAAACCATTTAATCCCAACTCCCAACCTCTATAACCTCTAATTTTTATAGTGACTTGTAAAACCATGAACATGTATCTGTGGGAATTGTAAGTCAATGCATAATAAATAATATTTTGTTTTGTTGGATTGTAGATCTTAAGACATTGTTGAAACAACATATATATGTATTGACATTGACATTTTTCATTAAGAGTAGCAAGGTCCATTTACATCCCAACTAAATGTGTTATATCTATCAAATTAATAAAGTAGATTGAAAAAAGTTGAAATCTATATCAATGAAAAATTATAAAATAATATATCATAATAATAATAATAATTAAACTAAAAAAGTGAAACATAAAAATTATATAAACCATTACACAGCCATCTTAACTTATAATCTGTTATCCCACATTTGTTTTATTTAGTATTCCTCTTAATACTATTAAATTTGAAATCAAAATATATTTATATTACTTAATAATGAATTAAAATTATATATTAATAAAAAAATATGAAAATTTAATATGTATTTTCCATCAAAATCCAAATCAATGAAAGGATGCATTGGAGTGGACCCTTCCATTTAGTAATGATGATAAATATTCACAATGCTGCCGTACCTTAAATTCAAAACATATTTAACTAATGCCATATTACCATGTCCTCAACTTAAATGACTCTCATGATAATAAAAGATGTTAAAGGGAAATTAAAGGACTAACATTTATAAAATAAAAAAATCCATGCTAAGGAAAATACAAAGAATTTTTGGCCTTTGTTCCCAACAATTAAAGGTTGAAGGGAATTTATAGAATGTGAATGGTACTACAATGTATATTCACTTAATCTCTATGTGATGTGGATTCATTAATTTTTTTTTCCTTCGTTCCAAACCATTAGAAATCCAAGTGAATTCATGTAATTAGAATGGTACTATACTTTACATTCACTTAATCCCTCTAGAATGTGCACTTATTTTATACTTTTATTTGGTTTGTTTGCTTGTTTTTTATTTTCATTTTCTTTTGTTTTTCTTCTATTTGGGTTATTATTGGGTTGTTTATTTTCATTTTCTATACTTTACATTCACTTAATCCCTCTAGAATGTGCACTTATTTTATACTTTTATTTGGTTTGTTTGCTTGTTTTTTATTTTCATTTTCTTTTGTTTTTCTTCTATTTGGGTTATTATTGGGTTGTTTATTTTCATTTTCTTTTGTTTTTCTTCTATTTGGGTTATTATTGGGTTGTTCGCTTGTTTTTCATTTTCTTTTTCTTTTTTTTCTTGCATTTGGGTTATTATTTTGTACCTATTTTCTTGAAATAATATAGAATAATATAGATTAATTAAAAATAATATTAATTAATGTATTTTTTTTATTTCATATTCTATAAATTGATTTTTGTTTTAATTATTTTTTTATTTTTTTAATGGAAGGTGTCATGATGATGAGAGAAGTGGTTCTGAGTCAAGTTTTAAAAGTTATGTAGGGTTTTGGTCCTTGTTTATGCATTCCTTGTCGTGTCTTCAGTTAATTTAGTCTTTTCTGACTTTCTTCTACAATCAAATGAATTGTCGAAGTTGGTGGAGGTGTATGAGTTGCAGGGGGTTCGAATTAATGATGGGCAAGCTTCCTTTTATGAGTATCAGCGACTATTTCAGTCTTGTCCTAACCATCATCATTGTTGAGTGTGGGGAGCATTTATTAAATATGGGTGGAGATTCGTCTCTAGTTATTGCTTTCTACTGTGGTTTTCTTCTTGATTGTGTCTGGGGGTGTTTGGTTATGTTTCTCTAGGCTCCTACGGCTCCAAGGGAAGGTGGTGCCAATGCTTCT
>SNQJ01S0003992.1:134679-152258 GCA_010110895.2 Picea sitchensis | reverse complement strand
ATATTCTCATGCACTATTTTTTCCATTTTTTTATCCACCTTTCTCATGCACTATTCTCTCCATTTTTTTATCCACCTTTCAACCATTCTTTGGTAATTAGGTCATCCCATGTGGGTCTTTCTATAGATGAGATGGAAGACCTTCATTTCATGTTAGGGCGATCTAGTATGGCTAGTACATGGTAGAAATTCCACATTGCAATCTCTAATGTGATATGTGTATGGCTAAAATGATGGCGAGAATGAATAATTTTCAAATTACTATGAATATTCCAATTCTAATGTTATATGTGTATGGCTAAAATGATGGCGAGAATGAATAATTTTCAAATTACTATGGATATTCCAATTCTAGTGATCAATTCTTGAGTAATCAAAAAAAATTCCAAATTCAAGGGATCAATTTTCAAATGACTCTATGAATATTCGTGTATGAATATTCCAATTCCAGTGATCAATTGTTGAGTTCAAATGACTACGAAAATTCCAATTCCAGTGATCAATTATTGAATAATCAAATAATTTTCAACTGACTATGAAAATTCAATTGCAGTGATCAATTATTTAGAACCAAATGAAAATTGCAGTGATTACAGTGTTTAATTTTGTAAAAATACTATGAAATTTTCCAATTCCAATCATCAATTTTCAAATGATTGTATTAATATTCCAATTCCAGTGATCAATTTTCAAAAGACTCTGAATATTCCAATTCCAGTGATCAATTTTCAAAAGACTCTGAATATTCCAATTCCGGTGATCAATTATTCAGTAATCAATTGTTCAGTAATCAAATGATTCTCAAATGAGTAAGAAAATTCCAATTCCAGTGATAAATTATTGAGTAATCAAATAATTTTCAAATGACTATGAATATTCAATTGCATTGATCAATTATTTAGAATCGAATGAAAATTGCAGTGACTGTATGAAAATTCAATTGCAGTGATCAGTTATTTAGAACTGAATGAAAATTTCAGTGATTACATTGTTTAATTTTGTAAAAGGACTATGAAAAATTCGAACTCCAGTGATCAATTTTCAAATGACTGTATGAATATTCCAATTCCAATGATCAATTTTCAAATGACTGTATGAATATTCCAATTCCAGTGATCAATTGTTGAGTTCAAATAATTTTCAAATGACTTCGAAAATTCCAATTCCAGTGATCAATTATTGAGTAATCAAATAATTTTCAAATGACTATATGAAAATTCAATTGCAGTGATCAATTATTCAGAACCGAATGAAAATTGCAGTGATTGCAATGTTAAATTTTGTAAAGGGACTATGAAAAATTCCAATTCCAGTCATCAATTGTTCAGTTATCAAATAATTTTCAAATGAGTACGAAAATTCCAATTCCAGTGATCAATTATTGAATAATCAAATAATTTTCAAATGACTTTATGAAAATTCAATTGCAGTGATCAATTATTTAGAATCGAATGAAAATTGCTGCAGTGACCGTATGAAAATTCAATTGCAGTAATCAATAATTTAGGACGAGTGAAAATTTCAGTGATTACATCGTTTAATTTTGTAAAAGGACTATGAAAAATTCCATCTCCAGTGATCAATTTTCAAATGACTGTATTGATATTCCAAATCAASTGATCAATTTTCAAATGACTGTATTAATATTCCAAATCAAGTGATCAATTTTCAAATGACTATGAATATTCCAATTCCAGTGGTCAATTGTTGAGTAATCAAATAATTTTCAAATGACAATGAAAATACCAATTCCGGTGATCGATTATTGAGAAATCAAATAATTTTCAAATGACTGTATGAAAATTCAATTGCAGTGATCAATTTTCAAATGACTGCATGAAAATTCAATTGCAGTGATCAATTCTCAAATGACTGCATGAAAATTCAATTGCAGTGATCAATTTTCAAATGACTGCTGTAGTAACAAATGCAGTTATGCTGTAGTAACAAATGCAGTTATCAATTTTCAAATGAGAACGAAAATTCCAAATCCAGTGATCAATTAATTTTCAAATGATTGTATGAAAATTCAATTGCAGTGATCAATTATTTAGAACCGAAGGAAAATTGCGGTGCTTACATTATTTAATTTTCTAGAAGGATTATAAGGGGTGAGAAAATACACCTCTTTTTGAGACAGAATAGTCCACAGTTATCGAAATGGAGATGCGGGGTATCGATCCCCGTACCTCTCGCATGCTAAGCGAGCGCTCTACCATCTGAGCTACATCCCCTTGTAAAAGTACCTTAAATTTTAGCATTCCTGAGAAACTTATGGTAGAGACGGCCGACATAATGGGTGTTGACTGGCGAAAAATGGTAGACGTAATGTGTCTGTGTTGTCAGATAGAATCGAGAAAATTACAGGCGGGAATACTGAACACTATAATTTACAAACAGTAGGAGTGGATATCTGAGAAAGAAAATTACGGTTACGCACAGTAGGAGTGAATATCTGAGAAAGAAAATTAGGGTTAGGCATGCAAAAGGCGGGAATACTGAACACTATAATTTACAAGGGAGTTTACGGAACGTCTGTCTTAATTAAGTTCAAACTTCAAATAAGTCGATAGAATGGAATAGAATATCTATCCTTGCTTCTTCTCGAAAATTCTGTTCTGAAAATTTTTGAAAGTAATGTTGTTGTGAAAATGGAGATGCGGGGTATCGATCCCCGTACCTCTCGCATGCTAAGCGAGCGCTCTACCATCTGAGCTACATCCCCATGTATCAAACATTTTGACCTAATATTTAGAATAAAATTATTATTATTCAGAGCGTTAATACTGACCGACCATAACATGTCACATGTTTAGCAGAACCATGGTCGACGTTTGTGGCCGTGTTATCTGGTAAAAGGAAATTACCGGCGCCATGGATCGAACCCGGGTCACCGGCGTGACAAGCGGGAATTCTTACCGCTATCCTTCAACGACCAATACGAAATAACCCTTGAGCAGTAGTTAATATCTCCATTGTATATATAACTAGCACAGCCACACAATTGTGGCTGTGGCTGTGGCTGTGGCTGATGAACGCCTAAAGAATATTTCATTTGCAAACAAACTCTAATTTTTTTTTGGACTATTTTATTTACAAACAAACTTTAATTAGTATATATTAAAGTTATAAATAAATTCTAATTTTAGTAAAAATTTTAATTAGGATTTTAAAATGAAATAGTAGATCACATAGCAAAAGAAATCAGGAAAAGAAAATAAAAAACATGGAATCCATGGAAGCATTGGAACATTAAACAAAACAAACAAAACAGTGCTAGAGTAAATCAATACGCAGGTCTAATAGACATGAGGCGGCAAGCATGGTGTGGCAATAGCTTCCAGAGGCATTGCCTTTTCTAGGGTTCCAGCTCCAAACTTGTTGTTCATGTCCAATAGCTCGGGACGGATGCCATCTGGAGGTGCCCAGTCAAATAAATGGAGAAGTGACCCCAACACTAGATGAATCATCTGACTCGCCAACGAAAGCCCTATGCAGATTCTCGGCACAAATAGTCCATGCGATTTAATTACAAAAAACGGTTCACATCCCAACAGTTATACGTGCAATCCAAACGTGGCCACGGTTCACATCCTAGCAGTTATAAGTGCAATCTATTTGAGGTAGTGCATGCTAATCATCCAAAAGTGACAATAAAATCTTGCATGGATATTAATCCTGGTTAATCATCTTAAAGTGGCACTCATATGGCCTTACAGTAATTTCTTAATATGATTAGGTAAATGTGAAAAAGTAAACATGTTAATACATGCATTCATAAATGCAAGGAAGTTATGAACAGTGAATCACATTCATTGATTTGAGAGGACGACTAAAAATATGCTAGCATCTTCAATTGTTGGCCATAAGATTAAGATTTAAGGTTAAAAGATCATTAAATGTGCCCATTATAAATAGGTGTATGCCTTTCGGCGTAAAGTGAATTAAAGTTAGGCAAGCAAATTTCCCTGAAAAGAGGGTTTGGTTGTGGGACAGCCTGTGGAACCTCTGTTTCAATCGAATTGACCAAATAAAATAATTAATTCCATAAACAAGGAAGTTAACTTGAATCATGAAAAGCCATACCCATTTACATAATAGATTTAATGGGAGAGGATATATGAAGTAAGGAGGTAAATTTTTAAAAAAAAAAAAAAATATTAATGAAAAAATATATAAATAATATAATTTTTTTAATAAAAATTTGAAAAAAAAAACATTTAAACCAAGTTTCATTTCTCATTGAAATAAGAGTAGTATTGAGTGAGTAAAGATTTATAATTTATGGTGGACTAAGCCATGTAAAATTATGGAAGAAAAGTATTGAGTGAATAAAGATTTATAATTTATGATAGACTGAGCCATGTAAAATTATGGAAAAGAAGTATTGAGTGAGTAAAGATTTATAATTTATGGTAGACTAAGCCTTAAGGAATGTAAAATTACCAAAGAGAAGTATTGAATGATTAAAGATTTATAATTTATGAAAGAATAAGCCTTAAGGAATGTCAAAATTATGGATTATAAATATCAAAAAACAAAAATAGAAAAGAGAGTCGGTATAATATGGTGAAAGGGTGGAGAACCTTTTTTCCATTGAATTGATTGTTTAAATAATTGTTAATGAACAACTTCTTGATTTAACATTTTGCATATAGTGTCAAGATTTATTTTTCTCTTGAATTCCTAGTGTTTTCACTACTTGAACTTTTTGTAAGTGTTGTCATTACTTGGACTTCTTGTAATTGTTGTTTCTTATCCTTCATAGATGAGTAGCTCATTTCATGTATAATAGTTCTATATTTGTGTATCTTCATATGCCTTCTTTTATGAATCTTTTGCAAGACTCAAACTTGGGGTTTTGCAGTGTTTTGAAACATATACAAGCATAAGTATATGGTCTCCACTAACACATGGTCATCTTAGATTGGATATATCTTCCATGTTTAACACCACAATCTCTCAATCATCAACTAGTAAGTGGATCTTAGTAGGCATGCCAACGAGAAACCTCGTATAGAGTAGCTTTTAAGATGAATAATTTGTCATTTCCTTTCAAAAATCATTGGCCATACCATGATGTCATTCCATACCACAATGAATTGACCTAAATGGAAAACTTTGGGTAGGTCATCAAGATGGTGAGGAAATCTTAAAACATAAAATATCTCTTCCATACTAGTTATATAGTGATGCACTGCCATGAAACTCATTGTAGATTTTCATCTTAGTGAGGAAGAGTCTCTAGCTAAGTGAATGAAGTAAAATAAGGTTTGCCATGAGACCCACCCACCATAGAAAGGAATATGAAATCGCATTCATCAAACTTAAACAATTTTCCTTTTTTATTGATTATATTCAATTACACATCAACTACAACATAGTTAATTTTCATTCATTAAACCATTTTCATACCACTTAACACATGAACCTTCATTCCTTCACTAGATGAACTTCTAACTATTGTCTACTATGTAAATCCTCGTAGCCATGCTCACTAGAACCCCTCAAATGGTTGCTCTTGAAAATGATTTTTGTCTACCACTCCTATAGGATGGAATATAAAATTATATTCATCAAACTTAAACAATTTTCCTTTTATATTAATTATATTTAATTACACATCAACTACAACATAATTAACTTTTATTAATTAAACCATTTTCATATTACTTAACACATGAACCTTCATTCCTTCACTAGATGAACTTTTAACTATTACCTACTATGTAAATCCTAGTAGCCATGCTTGAAACCCTCACATAGCCACTCCGCTCTTGAAAATGATTTGTGTCTATCACTCTTATAGAGTGACATGTCATGTTGTGTTAACCAACCATGTTATGTTGATTAGACCACAATGATGGCGTTGGATTAACCATGGCGATAAAACCTCCATTCATCATGAGGTTTACAAAATGAAGAGAATTTTCCAAAACTTTTGTAAAATAATATAAAGTATATGCCCTCGATGTTGAGGTCGACCATTGGTTGTTATAAAGAAATTTTTTGGTCAACCATTGCCAAAGCTTGAGAGGAACGTACATACTCTACTTGATGAGAATGAAATTAAGGGAAGTTGCATGCCAAAATGACCCTCCATACCATGATGGGCCACACAAAGAGAACCGTTCGCTACCCAACGAGGGGTTAGTTGGATGATGGGGATGTTCTTGGAAGTTAACTCCCATATTTGATTCTTGACTTTTATTAAAAAACAAACAATTTTATTATTAATTGAAAAAATATATATATTACTCGTACTCCCTTATGTATTCTCACCTTTATGAGTATTATTGAAAAATACGTAACCATTAGAATTTACAACACACTTAAGCTTGTGGGGCTAGTTATACCACCACCACTAACTATTATCTCATTCCTATGAGGCTCCTCAAGTATACTCGATTCATTTAAAACCATTGAGGGTAAAGATTAGTTGTAATTTAACCAAATTATACAAGAAGCAAAATTTCAAGGGTACCAAGTTACATGTCATATTTTTATAATTTGATGAATTATTGGTTTAGGAGTGTATATATTTTCATTTTGTTTTCAATATTTTTTCAAGAAAATTATAAAGATAGAATAATGAGCATATTAATAATGAGAAATGATAAAGATTTACTTCTTCATTTATATAGAACAGGTGAAGAAGGTCAATATAAAACATGGAATAGGTCCACACAAGTCACCTTAGACCTAAGTCAACAAGGTAACCCTGCATGAAAATCTTTACAATACAAGGATATCAAGTGTTACACTAGGGTTTCACCCAACCCCAAGGTAGTGTATCCTCCAAGCATGATGCCCCTTGGGACCAATGCCCCTCCTCCAAGATGGTGCACTATCCAACAAGTTGTTATCACAATTCTCCCTCTTACATGGTGATTCATTATCCAAGTGTTTTCATGCACGATGTTTCTCCTCTAGTTGTGTGTTACATGTCCTTTTGTGCCAAACTCTGAAAGCACTTCAGAACAATGAAGACATCAAGAGTAACCTGTCAAAACTCCAGCATCCCTAAATTCAACATCACATGCCAAAATATTTTGGCACCACATCAAGAGTTGTTCATGACATCCTACAAAGATAATCGCATATCCAAACAAAACCGAGACAAGTGGATCATATCTATCAAATGCACATCATAAAAATAAAAATGCATCTCAACTCATCAATCCTAAAATATGAAGCTTGTGGTAAAAGTAACAACAACCCATAAAGGGTTATCGCCAAACTGTGAAGATGAGAATCCCTCTCATGCACCTCAAAAACTCCAACAACTAAAGAAACAATTTCAACAAGGTCAAATCCCTCTTCCTAAGAGAATCCAACAACCTATCACTAGTACTCATCACTACTCTCATCAACTAAAAGCTTGGAATCAATCACTAATTCCATCACCATAAGTTTCTAACTTATATCCATTTTTCTTCCACAACCTTCTTTAATGCCAAATGCTCCTTTACTCTAGTAGGGTAAATCCAAACCCTAGGGGACCTTTCTCTTCCTAGGGTTTTCCACAAACCCTAGCACTCCAAAACAAGAGTACAAAGTATAGTCACATATGGAGAGTATAACATGAAATATCAACTCTCCAAGATTAGGTGCAAAGTACAACATCCAAAAATACCAATTCCCAAGATGACCTACTAAGATTCACTAATAGCTTAGCACCACACTAACTATCACATTTGTGATCTTCTCTCAGTGAGTACAATCTACAATATGTACAACCAATATTATCCCTAAGGGATATCACTAGTAGCTCCCTCAAATATGGAACAATTATTGAAACTAAAAAAGATCACCATTCATGTAAACCCTTAGGTCACAACTCAACCAAAACAAGTCATCCATAATCATCAATCTATCATAGAATGAATCAGTTCCCCCCAAGATCCAAAAATTGGCAAAATAATAAAACGGTCAAGCATGTCTATCACAACCATCAATCCACTCCAAACAGTAGTGTCCACTAGAACAAATCAAAAACCTATCATAGGTCCTCCTAGGCATCACATCCACTGAAAATAAATCACATATAAACCATCAATGAATTAGATCTTCAACCTATCACAAGTGAAGACACATTATCATCGCGGGAGCAATTAATGTTTCAACCTCAAACCCATCATTGGTGCAAGTGCTCATCTCAAGCATACTAATGTTTCACCTCCCAACAACCTCTTTGAGATTCAAAAACAAGAATATATGGCCTTCGAAATAGTAAGAAGGCAATCTTAGTCCATTCAACTCTGATACCATGTTAAAAATTCTTGAGTTGAGTGCTTCCTGGGAATTTTTAATGCTTTTACACAACTCGTATTTCAACCCTACTTACCTAGAGTTTCTTAGCTTAGTTTCATAATAAAATTTTAACCTGAGCATTGAATTCATTTTATCAATTAAAATAACATACGAATCATTTCTACAATAACCAAACAACTAGGAAACACAAGGGAACAAACACCAAATCATACAAAAACTTGGGAGATGATTCACAATCCTTAAGGGCGCATCCCCAAGTGCAAACAAGATTTGAATTCAATATTATAACAACATATTTGTACTAGCTACAAATTTACCATGTTAGAGCTTCTTTATTACTTGTCAATTCACCCAAGTAAGTTTGCCTACTATTATATCAAACCATCGTGATAAACCAATGCTACTAACTACTCAAAACATCATGAAAAATAAGATGTAAGTCAGATCTTCATGTATGGTAATTAATGACAATGGTGTACACTTTATATTAACATAAGAATGAATTAAAAATACATGTCAACAACTTGGGATAATATGGTACTTACAATTCACTAGCTTATCACAAGCTAGGACTACTCCAAAATGGTCTCCAAGCCTAGCTATGGTAACCACCACAAGCTAACATCACACAAATTGTCAAACCCTAACCTCCAACTCCTCCAATATAGGAATCACTCCTAACTAAAGCTGGCCACTCCATCACTTTCATCGCACAAGTATACTTCCAAGTACATTATCACATCACATGGCAACTACTTTCCCATGAAAAGCACCTCACTAAGTTGAAATACTCCATGAATATTGTAGTGCTCCATACCTTGCTCTAACATCCCTCGTATCACACAAATAAAAATATCCAAGATCCTCCCAAGTACTAGTCTTCTTTCATCATGTCTCCCCTAGGTTTCTATCACAAACCCTAGTTCTACCTCTCTTGCACCAACACAAGATTCAAGGCTTCTTTGTGGCAATACAAAGAATGAGTAAAAACAAGAAGCAAGGCTTGCATCCAAGTCTTCAACTCATCTAATGCTCATATTATTACCTAGGATAAGCATAAGCCTAAATGTGAAGTTTTGTGGGAATCGTGGGTGGCATTTTGGTGAAAAGTGGCTAATCTTGTTTGCAAAGAAAAAAATAATGAAAATGCCATTTTGGAAAACCTAAATCTTGCAACAGGAGATAGTAGGTGAAATACAGATGTGTGGGAAGATGAACAAGGTGAGATACTATATCTATATTTCCTCATATTTTGTTAGCAGTGCATATGCATGAGGCAACATGCATTTTCCATAGGTAGATCAAGCTAATTAGAAGATAGATTTTACCTAGGAATGCAATTTTTTCCACTTGGCATGCAATTTTCACAGTTGGAATGCATTTTGAGTATGTGAAATGATGAGTCACGAGAGATAGGATAACCTCCTTGCCTTACAATCCATTAGGTGTGCATTTATTATATAGGGCGTGCATTTTTATTATGCATCGTGGACATTTTTTCACTTTGAAAATTATAAGAAAATAACAAATTTGAGCAAGGAATTGTTCATGAGAAATTTTGAATTTTTTTCCAATCGAATTGGGTACCATGATAATTGTAACCTTCTACATTAAATAAGATGTTATAATCAACACCATAGTGACCTGCTCTCATGCCAACATATGTACTTGGACATGTATAGAGTTGGGCGGGAGTGCAATGCAGTGGGCAAGAGGAGTTATAGGAGCTAATTTGCAATAATGTTTTTGCTATGAAGTAATGTGAGTTTATTAATATCGACTTAAGTGAGACCTAAATTAGTATTAGGGTTTGTTTAATGGAAGTGTAAGGTCTTCATCTAGAAGGGCGTGGAGACCCTTTCCCAAGTCCTCAAGGAGATTGAACTTTGGGTTGCTCCGGCACCCAAGTGTTGCATTAGTTGGGCAAGTGGGTTCCTTGGGCATGTGAATGTGCCAACGTGCTTGCCCAAGTATGAAGTGACCAAGATATTGGGGTGCGCCAACATGAGGAACACATCGAGGTTGGGATGTGTCCTTCCCAAGGGGCATGAAGGTTGATGAGCACATGGGTTCGTTTGGGCGACCGATTCCATGAAAGGGAACGACAATTCATTTGGGAAATTGAGTCCATGAAGGGGTGTGATGATTCATTTGGACACATGTGCTTGCAAAGGGGCGCGACACCCACAAAGGATGCGACAATTTTCGATGGTGACCTTTGGAGTCCCTATAAGAGAACAAGGGCACACAACCAAGGAAGGTAGATTTGAAAACAAGGAGATTAAGATCAGCTCTGCAATTTTGAGGCAAACTTAGATGAATAAGGGTGAACTCCCTCAAGGATCCAAGTCGATCCACATAGGAGGACTTGTGCTACCTTGAGGTGATTATGTGGGCAGAGTTGGGGTGACCTTATTTTTGGTTGAGTTTGGGGAAATTATTGTTGCGAGTCTGAGGAGGCATGACAGGAGACAGTGCCATGGGTCTGTACAAAGCCTTGCAGTAGAGAAAATACAACAAGTTTGTGATTGAGGGCACATCTGAGGTGCATCACATAAGGTTGTGGAGATGGTTGCGACATAGATTCTCGGTGTGGTAAATCTTTGTATGAGTGTCTTGGTGAGGTGAGGCGAGTCGTGTGATTCCACCCAATTGTAAACCGAGACGATAGTGTTCATATTGTAATTGTTTCACAATAACAAAGACTTAGTCGGGTGTTAAGCACATTTTGTGTTGCTCACACTATATTTGTGTTTCTCTTGTTTGATTTGCAAGTATTCTCTTTGTTTCATGGATGTATGCTTATATATGACTAAGTGTTAATCTGTTAACAATTGTCTAAGTATACAAGAGTAGGACTGTGACTCGTCGGTATCCTAGAACAAAGTATGGGTATGCTCTAGGTGAAGAGGAATAGTCCAGATGAAGTATCCTTGGTGTTGCCAATCAACCAAGAGATAATTGTCATGGTGTCACACACCCTCAAGAGGTGCATGATCACAATATTCATCTAGGCACACTATGGGGACATGACAGATGGTATCAGAGTCAATTTGTTGCAGATTTTGATGAAGGGCTTGGTGATCTCTTCAGCACTATATCGACGATAGAAAGTATCAAAACTGATTTGTTTCATATTTTGAAGAAGGGTTGGTGGGATCTTCACCACTATCTCGATGATAGATGGTATCAAAGAAAACTTTGAAGGAAGTTCATTGTGAAGTCAGCTTGGTGGGAACATTCACAGACTGGGTGAACCGTTAGGTGGAGTGAATTGGTTCATTGCAGACTTTGCACCAAATTTATGACAGAGGTTTGATTGACGTTGCAGTGGAAGGTTGAGTTGGGTGCACACCTCGTACAGGTCGAGAGAAGATTTTTTGGTGAAATGAAGCACTTGGATAGGGTGGGTGATCGCATAACTCATCGTAGAGTTCATCACAGAACTTGCCGCAAACTTTATCGCAGAGACAGTTTGGGTACATACTTAATTGGTTTGATGTGTGATAGGAATCAGTGTTGGACCTATTGTGCACACATTGTAGAGACTGGGTGAAAAATTCATTGGGTGAATTGAACACTTGGGCAAGGTAGTTGAATGCATGATTTGTTACAAGACTTTCCATATATATAACCACATAAGTGATCGTAGAAGGTGATCGCAGAAGTGATCGTGAAGAGGAACAGTACTGGGTTGCAGCAAGTTGAAGCACTTGGGTGAATGACTTGAGGCGACCTAGAGGAGCTCCATAAGGAAGTTGGTTGGGCACATTTCTACGATGACATATTTGTGTCATGCATCACCAAGAATAGTAGTTGAGTTGGGTTGGGTTGTTGGACGAGTGGGTCGACCACAACCTTTAGATGAGGTAGCTCTTCATATAGTTAAAACAATTAGTTAGCAACGGTATGACTTGATAGTCGGGTGGTGTGTGCATGGTGCCTTGAAGAAAAATAAGTTGAGGTGCAAAGATGGAAGGACATTGGAGATAATTTTGATTGGTTGCATGCGAAGTTTGGGACTTAGAAKTATTTATGAAGTGGAAAGATGGACTCAACCTTGTATTGTAGTGAAGGTCTTGTAGGTTTGTGTAGTTGTGGACAATGATTAAGGGGATTTAATGCAGAGAGTCATTAGCTTGGGCAAGTGAAGGTCCAAGACAACATACTTGAACCATGGTTGCAGCCAAGGATATCGTTGGAAAGGTATGGTTGGTTTTGAGTTCTTGCATTTCCTAAATTTTGCAGTGAGTTCTTTGAAGGGAATTTAGATGACTTGGTGGTTCAAATGTATTTCACTTCTACAGTGAAAACTGATAGACTTGAGGGTGTCAAGTAGTGTATATTCAAAAAAGTCTTGTAGAATTTTGGGATGCCTTGTTTGGGTGAATGTGTGGAGAGATTGGAGCGACTTGCTTGGATGAGTCATATGGTGGAATTAGGAAGATTCAGAAGTAGATGTGGCGGTGGCTTGAGAAAGCTACATAATTATTTGATGAGGCACATTGGACGGGTCATTGCGGTGAAGTGGGAAGTGAATTTTGTATGTGTCGAGTTCGAGAGGATGGATAAGACACCCTGGTTCTTGGTGCCTTAGCCAGATTTGTTGAATTCATGCGATGACTTGACAATCGCAACAATATGCCATAGTTTGAACGCTTTCAACAGGTGCAAGGTAGTTCTGTTCTAGGGGATGGATGGAGTGAGTAAAGAAGTCGACCAAGAATTATTGGCATACAAACTGAATGGTAAGAATGCATACCAAATGACTTGGGTGGTGTTCACTCGCCTTTGGTATGGGACATTAGATGAGGTAGAGTGCACCTTGGTGACTTGCAAATGATTTTGCGATGACTCAAAGATCTGGGAGGGTCATTAGTTGAGGTTGGCAGAAGTATTGGTGAGAAGGTATCTAAGGCATGGAAGTTCGTTGATGTGACTCATTATACCTAGAGCACTTTGGTCAGTTCATTGGGAAGTTTGAGGAGTGTGAGTGCAGTGGCCACACTCATTGCAGACATTGAGTTGCGGAGAGGTGACTTGGAAAAAGGAGGTGAGTTGAGGACTTGCCTTCATTTGGAGTCTTGTGCAGACAGGTAGATTGCAGCATGAAGACTCAAGAGATTACTTGGGAATGGGAGATTCTCTTGTCTTGAGTAGTATGGTTGAGGGTGAAGCCTAACCACTCCAAGGCATAGAGTGGTAGATACAATAACATGGTCAGGTGATGAAGTAGTGAGGAAAAGGCAGTCTAGACGTACCATTCTTGGTGCAAATTGGATAATTATGCCATGAGGTGGGCAGTGGAGTCAATTTGGCACATATAAATTCGTTTTGGGGTGGATTCATAGTGCAGCAAGGTGAGGGGTGACCTTGCCTTGTTTTGAGATTGTTCTGCAGATGGGATAAATTGCGAACAGAAGTCAAAGTATGAACGCACCAAAAGATTCAAAGTGTATCACTTAGACATTATGGAAGATCTCTTGATGAAGATCGGATGATGGCAGTAGTAGTGAGGCAAGGGTGGATACTTTCCTTAGTCTTTGAGTTTTGACAGAGTGACGGAAGTTGTGGATATAAAAGATTGAGTTCAAGCATGAGGATGTGCATGCTCAGAGATTAGGAATAATGGTTGGACTAGTTACCCAACTAATTCGAGCCATGGGGGTCGACAGTGCATGGAGACATGGAATATTTGGTTGAATTATGGGTGCAACAACAATATCACAGGAGTTCAACATTTATGAAAATTATTGAAGTGAAGTGGGCAGCAGTCGGTTGTAGCAGGAAGTGACRAAAGCAACAGAACCAAAATTAGATATCATATCACATATCACGTAGAATATGAGAAAATGAAATTTCGATGAGTGTGTGACATGTCTCTCTACTGGATAGGTTTCCCATCCAAAATAAATAAACATATAATTCAAAAAATGATACCAACAAGCTCATGAGTAAGAGAGATCAAATAAAAAGATCTTCCAACATGACACAAACATGTTTATCTTTCCAAGTTTTGAATAAACCTAAGCTCCTTCTCAGTTCATATTCATGGAATGTTGAAGAGTGTGAGGCCGAATAGATTGATGAGTTACATCCTATAAGAAATTCACATCTTGAAAACTTATTACCATGGCTAAGGTCAAAATAGATGTTGAAACCTCAAAATTTAAAAACCTTAGGAGTTGCATTGACATTTTCCACCAAGGTATTTACAACTCTCAATAATTTGAATGATTTCAAAATGATGAGGTAAGAATACAATACTCATCCTGATAAAAATCATATTAGTCAAGAATGTAACCAAAATAAGTGACTCAAAATCAGCAATTCTGAAAAATGTTTTCCACAAAAATACTAGGTCTGAAACCCTTATGATTAACAGGACTAGGATTAAATATTCAATTAGACATTGGATTAGTAAATAAAGTGATTGATCCCGAAAATTTTTTGGAAAGATATTCCAATAAGAAGATTCATAGAATAGCGCTTTCCATAATGTACAAGTATGCTTCCAGAAAATCTAAAAATAATATCTCTTGTTGTTTTGTATAAGAAGAAACTCGAATTAAGCAAGCTACAAGACTAAAGGAAAACTCATCCTTAAAAGCATGACTTGATAAAGCATAAGATATATGCAGCCAAAAACAAAAAATTAAACTAAAGGTGTTGAAAGGAAATAACTCATAAAGAAAAATTAGCTAAACTCACTATGATAAGTCTATATTAAAGCCAATCATGTTGGTTGAAAGTAATCAAAGAAAATAGTTAGTGTGCAAGCAACCATTTGGATAACTCAAAACCTATGAGAAAATGATCATCCAAAGAAAATAAAGAAAATTAGGGTGGATTTAATTTCAGATGGGAAACAAATTGACACTCAAACTTCCATTTACTGTGTATGGGACATCAAGATCCAAATTCAAAAGAAACTCAATCAGGAAAAATCAGATCCAATTAGAATTATGTTAATATGAAGATTGAACAATTATGAGTGCTCATTTTCACCACAAATGGAACTGAATAGTATTCTTTATTTAAAATATTTCACTTGTAAGATGACACAATGCTTGTAAAAATATTTGACATGGTGACCATGAATAGAAATAGTGATCAAAAAATTATCCCAACACAGAGAAATTTTTCAGAATGAAAAAAAAAAAAAAAAAAAACTAAAATTAAATTCAAAAATCCATTCAAGGGAAAAATTAGCATGCAATCCTTCTATTTCTTTCCACCTTTGCTAAGAAATCCATTTATTGATCAACCAACAATAATAAAAAGAAAAGGAAACAAGAAGGTTAATTAAAAACTAGAAAGAAAAACTAATACTATGCAAAGAAATGGCACTAGTCTATTCTATCCTACTCTTATCCTACACTACGCCGGCTGAAAATAATGAACTATGTAAAGTCATAATGTCAATGTAGCCATCCATGTAATTTCAAGCCTGCAAACACATTTTCATCACAAGGAATTAGTAACATACCTTGGAGAAAAAATAAAGTAAAAGTAGGAAAAATTAAAACATGAAAAACCTATCCACCATATTAAACATGTGATAGTGATAATTCATGAGAAAATTATTTGAGTAAGATCCATTTAACCATGTTCCAATTCTATCATGAAATCTAGCATGAATATCATAGAATTGATGGAGGGAGTTTGCGGGAAAGTAGCATACCAAATGAGAACCATGTATAGAATCTATGTGAAGTATACTTGGTGAGAGAATCTTTGTGTTGATATAGTTGTTAATTCCTTAATACAATCCAAGAGAATGAGGGTCTAACATAACCATCGGTGTAGACCAAAATTCCTCATTGTCTTAGCAAGCCTCCATGGGTGCATACTTCAAGAAACCATCAACTTGAGATAAATTTGTGGTATCAAATGATATACATGGACTAGTACCAACCATGGTATAAGACATATCTTCAATACAATAGTAGAAGCCACTAATATCAACAATCTCAACTAAAGGGTTATTTGAACAAGAAGAATCTCTATTAATTCAAAATGAAAATGAAACAGAAGAAGACATGGTCTGATACACATCTGCTACAACATTTACTGCATCCCATGACAAAGGTTGATAAGGCATGAAATTACTAAGTTCATGGGAAGAGGCATTATCCTCTCTATCTTCCATATGCACATTACCACCATCAATTACTTCAAAATGGGTCTGCAATGCATAGTTTATTTGAATAGGATAATGGTTGGCTTCCTGCAATATCAAACCATTAAAGAGAACATGATACAAAAAATAGTAAGTAGAAGAATTAAGAGAATGAAAATCCTCTCTTGAACAAGAAACATTTCCAAAGAGTTATTCTTTGAATAGTAGTTCCTCTTCCTTAAGCACATTGGTGACTTATTGTAAATCAATTAGCTCCACACTAGGAATGGTTTCACAATCAACACCTTCTTCCTTGACATTATTTTCCTCTTCCAAGCAAAAAGTGTATTAGTGTACTTGTATGTTTGTTTCTTCTCCTTGAGTGAAATGATCAACGTGGTTGTTTTGCTCCTGCACAATATGATAATATGAAATATCTTTCAAAACATATTCATGGTTATTAGAGAGGATCAAATCACAAGAATTTTCAGAACAAAAAGGTTCACTAACTATTCCAACAATTATAGGAAAACCTTATTGATCTATCTTGATTAAACTAGGGGAATTTATAACAACGGAACAATTCAAATCAATAGAAATTAAGTCCACGTTATACATTGGTGAGGAAGGATCTATGTCATGTATGTCCAAATTTTCTTCATTAAAACACTGATTAGCATTCATGTTATGTTCCATAGCTTCCCCTTATATTTCCTCTGATGAGAAAGGTGAAATAGGCTAATGGGAACCTAACATAACCATCAGTGTCACCTGAAGTGCCCCATTATCAATGGAAAAACCCTCCTCTTGGTCAGCAATAGAAAAATATGAACTCGAATTTACTACCCAAGAGGTTTCTTTTTCATCACATGGAAGGGAGGGGGGAATAGAGTGGTGGGAGGATACATATGCTTCTTCCGAAAAATAATTTTCTCTCTGATCTATATCCCACGTAGAAAAGAAAGATCCAAACATATGAATTCCAACTAAATCATTAGTATTTTCAACATTTTCAGGTAAATCCAAATCAGCCAGCATGTAAAATAGCATTAAGGAACAATTCAAATTCTTCATCCTCCAACTGATCTATTTCATTAGTAAGAGAAATTAAATGGAGAATCAAATCATTAATAGAGGGCCTATCATCCAAAGGAAACCTATAGAAAAGATACATAAATAAAATA
>SNQJ01S0003992.1:114043-134629 GCA_010110895.2 Picea sitchensis | reverse complement strand
GGAAAATATGTCTAAATGCATATGTTTCACCCTCCCCATCAAATTTAATTTGAGACAAGAGAAGAAAATTATTTCTAGGAGTTTTAAGAGGTACAATACCAGAAAAACATCTCCATAAAGGCATATGGGAAGAAGCCATTTGACCATGGGATAAAATTTTCGTCTAACCCTCCTTCTAGCATCATTTTTGTTGACGGGTCCAAATGGCTTGTCAAATAGGTAAGGGAGAACACCCGATGACAGCTCCCAATCAGACCTACTCTCATGATCCAGATTATTTTCGGCACGAAATGAGAGTGGAGATATAATAAAGAAATGTATAGAAATATCACGGATATCCAATAATATAACGGAAATGTATCAGAGATGCAACCATAAACACAGAGATACAGTAATACACAATTTCTATTAATGAGTGAAAATGTACAAAGACTGTAAAATTACATAGTGAAAGACTCGCTAGAATGGTGGCATCTTATCTCTGAGAAGAGATGTGACGTCTACTTGCATTCGCAAGAAGATGATTTTACAATGAGGCTCCAAAGTTCATTTTTATCATAAATAAAATCCAAAACCCTAACCCTGGAAGATGAAAAGCCAACAGTTTTGTGGAGCTCATTTTGGGTAGTTTGGTGTATCAACTTCCCGGGGGCGTAACTTTGGCATACAATCTTTGTTTGGGGAGCATGATAGCTCGTTGGAAAGGTATCGTCAGGAGATTCATTTTGGGGGATTATTCAAAGCCTTTGGCCATAATTGAGAAGCTCAATCCTAAAAAACCTTCATTTAGGCCCTCAAAATGGCCCTGGAAGTTAAAAACTACTAAAAATAGTAAATTACCAAAATTGCCATAAAATTGTTATGAGCCAGTTAGAAAAGGTGGGTGGCCACCGATATCCACCTAGATCAATCATCCCTCTTTATTAAGCAATGGTATCCATTTCATTGATTTCTCAGGGTAGAGGGAAAAGAGTTTGTTGAATCTACATCTTGATGAGTTGCTTGCCTTCGTTGAGAAGTTGTGTTGCTTAGCTTTTTGAAGGTTGTCACGAACCTCTGGCTGGAAGGGTTGGACATTTTTAACCAGTCTGGATACATGAGATTTCTTTGTGCAGAAGGAATATTTTTTCTTTGTTGTAGTCTTGTTGACCTTCTTCTATTAGATAGAAGGTGCTTGGGCCAAGGCTATAGTGGTTGCAGTATCCTTATGTTCACCTTTTGAACAGATTCTGAAGAAGCTAAATTTTGTAGTATGAGATACTACCTTGCGGAATTGTTTAGGTGGGACAGTAGTCGGAACCACCTCTGGTATCCTGTAGAGATGACCCCCCAGAGTAAAAATGACACTATGGGGTCGAGACTCATAGATAGCATGGTGTTTCCACATATATGGTTGACCCAAGAGAACAACACAGAGATCCAGTGGGGACAAATCACATAATACCTCATCCTTGAAGGGATGGATGCCGTATGACAATCGACACTACTGGTTGACACAGAGATCTCGTCCCTAGCAAAGCCACCCGATGTTGTATGGTTGTGGGTGTGGTGTTTTCGACAATCCCAATTTTTTGACGACCTCCGTTGAGATGAGGTTCTTATGGCTTCCGCTATCAACAATAAAATGCAATGGGGTCTCCTTCACTCACATCTGTGAATGAAAAAGAAGCTCCCCCTCTTCAGGATCTGTTGGTTCTTCTAGTTGAATTACTGCGGTCACGACAATAACAGTGGGGTTTGTGTCAATGATCTGTCTTCTGTAGTATTTTCTGAATCAGATTTTGAATTAGGGTTTGGCTCCTTGTCTTTGATTTTGGCCGCCAATGATTTTTTTGAGTAGCATTCATCGGTGTTGTGCCAGGGGATTTTGTGGGAATCGCAACATTTTTCGGTGTCCTTCTTCGTCTTCCTGTGACCCTTCTTTTCATGTGGCTTGGAATGGTTTTCGGGAGACTATTTGTTAGGGTTGTCTTTATCATACTTTGGTTGTTGCGGATTTGTAGACCCGAACTCTAGTTTGTTCTGGTGCTTAAATTTTTGCTCAATTTTAATAGCATATCGATAAGCAGCACCGAGTGATGAGATGTCCAGAAAATCCATTTCAGTTTGGATGTATCTGTGTAGAGCCCCATGGTATTTCATAACCAAATGTCGTTCGGAGTCTTTGATACCCATCTTGGTGTGCAAGGTATGGAAGGTATTGGTGAACTCCGAAATTTCTTGGCCCCTCTCTTGTCATAGTGTGGTCCATCTCATATATGTCTCCTCATAGTTGCCAACATGGTAATATTGTTCCTTTACTACATCCACAAAAAACTCCCAAGTGGGATCGACCCCATATATTCTAGACTCTTATGTGGAACTTTTCTCCCAGTAAGTTTCCCACTAATGTTTGACATGGGGGAGAGCTTTAAGGAGTGCAAAGGTGATATTTTCCCTGTCGGAAAAATGGTGAATAGAGAAATAACCTTCTAACAAATTTAACCATTTGTCTAGGGCATCCGCGTCTATCTGACCTTCAAATACGGGAATATCAAAATTAACCTATAACTTAAAAGGAGAGGTGCTTCCAAAGTGGTTGTTTGATGGATATGTGCTTGTTTCTATCGATAGGCATTGAAGGATGTGGGAAAAAATCTCCATCATTTCGTCCCTATGTCGTGTGAGAGCTTGCTCAAGCAACAGATTGATACAATCATCTGCTCTGTCATTTTTATTTTATTCTGCCATGGAGGGTTTCTTGGGCGTGCGAGAGCAATTGTCTTCAAGAGAGACAAGCTCAAGACCCAACTTTCTATACTCGGATCTCATCGGAGACATGCACTGAAAAAAATGATCAAGAGCAGCCTTCTCTGATACCACTGATCTGGATTATTTTCGACACAAAATGAGAGCGGAGATATAATAAAGAAATGTACAAAATTATCGCGTATATCCAATAATATAACATAAATGTATCAGAGATGCAACCATAAACACAGATATATAGTAATACACAATTTCTATTAATGAGTGAAAATGTACAAAGACTATAAAATTACAAGGTGAAAGACTCGCTAGAATGGTGGCAGCTTATCTATGAGAAGAGATGTGATGGCTACTCGCATTTGCAAGAAGATGATTTTACAATGAGGCTCCAAAGGCCTTTTTTATCATAAAGAAAATCCAAAACCCTAACCCTGGAAGATGAAAATCCAATAGTTTTGTGGACCCCGTTTTGGGTAGTTTGGTGTATCAACTTCTCGGGGGCGTAACTTTGGCATACGATCTCTGTTTGGGACGCACAAAGGCTCGTTGGAAAGGTATTGTTGAGGAGATTATTTTGGGGGCTCAATTATAGCCTTTAGATATCATTGATAATCTTGATCCTAAAAAACTTCATTTAGGCCCTCAAAATGGCCCCGAAATTTAAAAACTACTAAAAATAGTAAATTACCAAAATTGCCAAAAAAATGTTTTGAGCTAGTTGGAAAAGGTGGGTGGCCACCGATATCCATCTGGATCATCTTGTTTGGGGTAGTATTTTTTACCAGTATGTGGGTCTAGTTTCCACTAAGAATTAAAAGAAAAAGGGAAAGATAGTAAATTATCCCCCAAGTAATTCTAATTAATTCTAAATCTAATCTAATGAAAGAAAATGTGAACTATCTAGTTTGACTATTTCTAACCTATCTTGAACAAGAAATTCTAACAGATATATATAGTATAATATGATATCATTGGTTGCAGAAGTAATTCATGACAAATAGCAATATATGAAATCATTCCCATATCAATTAGAAATCATAAATGCATAAGCATCTTAAATAACATGTGCATAAATACTTCATATAGCAAATTATTCAAGAAACTCATGAAACAACCACACATGTAGAATAGTCTCATATACAGTCACGAAACATTTATGATCCTGAAATGCCTTCTACTCTTTACTTAATCAGAGATAAGAGTACCATCCAAATCTACAATGGGAAAAATTCCCCTTCTTTGTACAATGAATCTTCTTTTATAAAACATGAGAGATTCTTCATTTCCCGTGATTGTTCATTTTTTTTGTTACAACTCTTCATTTTGTCTCATTTTGTTTTGTTATCTTACAATTGTAATTTCTCTTACATATTTAATTATAAATATATGACATGATGGACAAAACTTAATAAGACTATTAAAGTTGTCATATTCACAGTGTATGAATTATATGAGTCGCCATTATTGGAATATCTTCAATTCTGCTCAACTACATCTGATTATGTTCTTCAAATTTTTTGATCGTTTCAGTGGTCAATCTAATAAAAAGGATTTTTCTAACATATTCTTCATTTTTCCATATTTCCAACGAGCTATCTCATGCTTGATTTGACCACCCAGAACTTGAGATATGCATTTCAAAACAATTCACGGTCAATCTCCAGTCAAATTTGTGCTTCATTTTCTCCTAAATTTTATGGGAATTTCTACTACTGATATGGTTTAGTTTATTCTTCTAACCTTTTCTTCTCCCCTTTATCTTTTCAACGAGTCCTCTCTTGCCTGATTTGGCTTCCCGGATCACGAGTTATGGCCACCCGAAGTTGACACTCAATAGTCATTGATTTGCTCACATAATTGATCTGGACCATTGATCTTGAACTCTAAATAATTATCCCACATGCATTGGGGCGATTGAGTGTGAGTGGTTTATCTTGTTTAACCATCCCCTTGTAATTTGTATCCATAGTTAGGAAGGGTATGGAGTGTTGGATTCACGTTAGACTTTTGTCCACACCTGCAATAAAAATAACCTAGGATTAAAATAATAAAATTGTAATTAAAATGATATAATAATTAATTCAAAATTATTGTATCGGATATGTTTGTGGGGAAAAGTATATTTGAAAAGATTCAATTCTCAAGAGATAATTCAACCACTATGAGATGAGTCAAACCTGAATGTCACATTAGATAATACCCGTTATCATGACATGTCAGAGCCACGCAGGGAGATATGATAGATGATAGGAAGCCTAGATGGCATGCAACATGCCACATCATAGATGATTGGATGCTATGTTAGGTGGACACATCAGACGGAATCAAGAACGCATGAATTTGGAGGTAGAAAGTGGCACATAGCCATTAGATAATGAGATCATATAATAATGAAATAACTCAATAGACCTTCGGGCTTAGGAAAGTTCAAACTAACCAAATGAGCTAACTTCCCGATTGGAACAAGTTGATAGTGATCATCCAATAAAGGGGAGCCCAAAGAGAGGACCCTAATAGACTATCCACCTTCAAGTTTTGGAAATTCCAAATTAGCCAGTTGAACCATCTTTCTGATAAAGAACATTCTGACAACAAGCATTCTGATAGGCTTGTGGGGTGAAGTCTGTAGTGTAATTCACGTCAGATAGGACATGTTGAATTGGGTCGAGACCGTGCGAATGTGGTTACAACAAGTGGAGAGAAACTGGTGGGTAAAGGAGGGGCACGTCACATGACACATTAATTCCACGTCAACACCATGAAGGGTGACCCGTAATATGTATCGGAGCTTGAAGCTAGCTTGGCATGCAAGATATGTCAATCCAAAAAAAGGGAACCCGATAGGCGAGAATCTAATAGGCTTATCATATTGGGAATAACTTGAACGAGAAAGTCTGACTACAAGTTTATAACCCAATAGGCTTAAGTCTGACCAGGTTTTGGATGTGAGTGGATGAACATTGACCTTCGATCAAACCAAAATAATAATCTAGGTCGTTTATTTGAAAAGGGGACTAATTCCTATGAAGAGAATGAACATTAAGGTTCGATATGATAAATGAGCACTCGGTAGGCTTGTCAGGTTTCGGGTTTGGAAGAAATTATTTGTGTACGTACTTGGATTATCCAATGGGAATAACTTGACAAGGTATTTCGATAAACCAACGTTCTTGATAAGAAAAGGTGAATCTAAATCCCAATAAGGAAGATCCCAATGAGGTAAGAGCCCAAGAAGGTAATCCCAATGGTCAAGGTTCCTGATAAGGATGAATGTGCCAAATGAGGGTCAAGATTCCGACAAAATAATAATGTACAATAACATTCAAGCCATGGAATAGAAGTGAAAATAGAAATAATGTATATGGTTATAAGAGAAAATATGATTGGGGTTCGAGAAAGACAAGGCTTGATTCCAAATGTAGGAGTCAATAAGGATCAAGATATGAATTAGAGAGAAGCTCGTCCAAGAGGAACAATATCAAGGGATTTCCACAAGCATGAAAATATTGAAGCGGTCAAGTAGAGAAATATGGGGTTTCCCAAAGCATCCTTGAGTTTTCCATATTTTTTCATTAACTTGAAGCCCTACTCTTGAGTTCCCTCTATGTTTTGTGACCAAATATACATGATCTTCTACTTAGGTATGATCTTCTTGAAGTCTTGAAACATTAGAATAACCTAGTAAGAAAATGACTTGGCTACCTTGTTCTTGCAACCACATCAAGAATAAACTTTGTTAAATGATGGAGGAGATGTGTCCTAGTATGTTATATAATTTAGATTCTTTACCATCGCCATTTTACTCATCAAATGAAAAGAGTTGTAAAGAATGGCATGTACAAATAATGAGAAAAATGAAAGAATGAATTCCTTAAGTACAATGCACAAACAAGAGAATGCCAAAAATTTCCATATGTTCTTCATTCAAGCCAACCATATACTTCTCAATGATGCCATGAGATGAAATTTTAGACCAAAGCATAAGAATTTAGGAGGCCCTTAATAGAAAACTCATTCAAGGCATAAGATGGGGCATCAAGCCCTGCATTCAAATAAGATCAGTAATATATTCAAATCCGTTAAAACCAATTAGTGTAAGGCTCAAAAGATAACCTATCAATATCATCACAAAAATTCAAAGAAGCATCATAAATCAAAAGTATAACAAAGAACATATGAAAGTAAAAAATCAATGAGATCATCAATTATGACAAACATCCCCAAGGATAAATCATCGATCAATATTGTAAACCCCCAACTCCCTCAAAGTGGACTAAGAATATCAAGTATGATTAAGTAGTAGTGGATTAGGCTTTAGAGTTCAAATCCAATAGGGGAGGGGGTTTCCTTTTGTTTATAAAAGAAAAATGAAAGAGGGGTGGTTGTGGCCACAACAACGAGCTACCTCAAGAAGCCAAATCACTCCACATGGGAGGACTTGTGTTGCCTTGAGGTGATTATGTGGGAAGAGTTTGGGTGACCTTCTTTTTGGTTGATTTTGGGGGAAGTCTTATCACAATTTTGAGGAGGCATTCTAGGAGACAAAACTAAAAGTCCGTACGAAGATTTTCAAAAGAGAAGAGACGACAACTATGCGGTTGAGGGACGTTTGCGGTGCACCATAGAAGATTGCAGAGATGATTGTGAAAAAGATTCTTGGTGTGACGAATCTATGTATGAGTGTCTTGGTGAGGTGAGGTGATTCGTGTGACTCCACTCAGTTGTAAACCGATCTGGTAATGTTCATATTGTAATTGTTTTGCAATAACAAAGACTTAGCTAGGTGTTAGGAACAGTTTGTGTCGCCTGCACTATATCTATGTTTCTCTTGTTTGTTTCACAAGTATTCTCTTCATTTCATGGATGTGTTATTATCTATGACTAATTGTTGATATGTTAACAATTTTCTAAGTATACAAGAGTTGCACAAGAGTAGGAGTGTGACTTGTTGGTAGCCTAGAACTAAGTATGGGTATGCTCTAGGTGAAGATGCGTAGTTTGGAAAAAATATCCTTGGTAATTCCAAGCAGCCAAGAGAGAAAAATCGTGGTGTCACATGCCCTCAAGAGGTGCATAATCGCAATATTCGACAAGGCACATTTTGGGGATGTGACAGGAAGAATAATAATAATTTAGTAGCAATAAAAAAAATAATTTAATAATAACATTTATAATAATTTATTAATTAATTAGTTAATTAGGGTTGAGATTTATTTTAGTTATTTAGTCTTGATCAGTTTGGGACAAATAGTCTTACAAGAGGAAGAGAAGAATAAAAAGGAGAAGAGAAAGAGGAAAATGAAGAGGCGAAATAGGGGGGAGGGGGAGAAGAAAAAGAGGAAGAAGAAGAGGGGGAATGGAGGGGAGGGGGGAGAAGAAGGGGAGGAGGAGGGAAGAGAAAGGAAGAAGAAGAGGGGAGGAAGAGGAAGTAGAAGGAGAATAAAAAGGGCAATATAGAGGACAAGAAGAAAAGGAGGAAGAGGAAGAATGAGAGGTAGAGGAAGAGAGAGAAGAAGAGGTCGAAGGAGGAGAGGAAGAAGAAGAAGAATGAAGAGAGGGAGGGAGAAGAGGAAGACGAATGAATTAGAGAAGGAGAATAAAAATGGGAAGATAGAGGGAAAGAAGGGAGAGAGAATGGGGGGATGAAAAGGATGAGGAATGCAAATCATAAATTGTTGTTATGTTTTCTTTTTGTAGTTTGTGATCTCATTTCTTAAACCCTAAGGTAAAATGCATCACTAAATATCCCTAATCCTATAAATAAACGCTCACATAAATCCCAAATCCCATACAATCACAATATCAACTCCCAAATCAAAACAAAATATACAAATTTAAAAGGATTTGGGGGGCAGGGGCGTGGTCAGGTGGTGGAAAATGAGAAACAAACTTACCTTTTGTTCTCAAATCTCCCTTGGTTTATCCTATTGAGTGCCTAACAAACCTATCATGTCTCCAACAAGATCTACCCAACCAAATGAAAGAAAATAAAATGAAAGTGAGCCATGCTTTTCACTATATTTTTCGAAATACAAAGATAGTACATCGCAAAACTCATTTTTGTGTCATTTATTTTTTTCAAAAGAGAGAGCATTTTTCATGTATGTGTCATTCCTTTGTATACTTGTGTCATTACATGCATTTCTATGCTTGGATTTACATCATAATAATGTCATAATCACACATTAATTCAGTGATTGATAATTATAAAATATAATTAGTACTTAATTATAATTCTTCATATTAGTGATTAATTATAATTAGTAAAAATTTTGACAAACATAGTGACTATTACTATAATTAGTAATTAATTATAATTGTTATTATTATTATTATTATTATGATTATTTGTAACTCAAACTAGGAAACTTTATATTATAAAAGTCATAGAAAGAAGCTATAAGCAATAGAGTACAAAAGAACTTGTCCTCGGTTTTCAAGCATTAATGGTATCTCTCAAATGCCATAACAAAAAAAATTAAAATGTTCATAATTATTACATCCCAATGATTCTTGCAGATAAAATTATGGGTATACAACTTAAGAAAGACTCCTAAAATTAGAATTGTTTTATTGAACATAGGAATTATTGAAAGACATGGAAATTGTCGGCTTCCTACTAACCAAGGTTGGTAGGAAGAGAGTTTTGGTTCTCGAGTTCCATGTCCTCCATCATCTGGTGGACTGTGACTTCTTCCTTTAAATCTGCATGGACAAAGTTTGTTGACATTTTGTGATTAGAAGTTGTAGAATGTGAATCTTTGCTTAGATTGATAACCATGTTCCTCAACATGCGGCATTCTACTTCTGATGGTTTTGCTACACCAAGGTGTTCATGATTATAGTGTTTTGTGATGTACATTGATGTTCATTTTCATGCACCTTAAAGGTCACTGAAAAAATCGAGGATTTTTTACATTGTACTAATTATTCATGTCTTCACAAAACCCTTCTAAAATCTTATTCTTCCATGTAATCCATGTGAGCAACACATCTAAGAAAGCAATAGTGCCAACTTTGGTCAAGGGTGTTCCATGGCTCAAGCTAATGCATAGAAGTAATGGCCCAAATAAATCCCTATTTCCACCAGAGAATGTAAGACCCCTTGTTCCATAGATTATACCACCAAAACAAGGTGTCAAAAGTCAAAATATTTCCAATACAAGGTTGCAGAAAATCTGAGAAGCCAAGGTCCAAATTAACTTGAGGAGAAATCACCCAAAAGAGAAAGATCGGGAGACACGAAAAACCCAATAAATTGGGTGGGTCTATACCAGGTGAGTTCCAAAGGTGCAAATATGTCAGTGGGAAGATGAACAACATGGGCCACAGAACCATACACAAAATACACATGTTCTCTAGGGACCAAAACCAGGTGATGAATGCACCCGACTCACACCCTGTGACAAATTCTAATAGAAATAAATTCCAAAATATTAGTCAAAGACTGAGTGAGACTCTTACCAGGTTAGGATTGGGTCAATGTGTCTTCCTCCCTTCAACACATCAAACTTATCCCACACAAAATTTCATTATCCCCCTCGCCAATTCAATCCTTCGCAGAGGATTTCAAGTCCCAAAGAAAAATTAATTTCATGCATGCAAATGAGGGGAAGGTTTGTCCTTTCAATTCCAAGATCCTCGCTTGTAATATATTGACGTTGTTTAAGTGACAATTGGATATTAATTACTATGTTACATGCCCTCATCTCCAAAACCTTAGAATGTTAAGGAATTGGGTAAAATCTCCACCCCTAATTTTTCTGAAGGACACCTAAATTGAATGTGATTGCTTTATTGGCCAAAGAATCAGTGTGGTGACTGTATTCTTGCAATACTTGGTAAAACAATACCTTGTGAAAATTGCCAATCTCCTAGATTCAAGATCTGATCGAGGCAGTATGTTATCGAATGGATTTGATTTCAAGACCATTAGATTAATAATTATGCTTGAGTCTCCTATGGAAATCAAGGATTTCATTTTGGCTTCCTTTGCTAGGAGGATACCTTGATATAGAGATTAGGCCTCTGTTTGATGGTTTTTAGCCTTTCCAATACTCCAAGCAAATGATGTTTCGATATTTCCATTGGGATCTAATAAGATCCCCCCTACACACACTTGCCACCCATTATAATTATTAATATTATTAATCAATTATTCTTATTATTAAAATTTTAATGTTAATTATTAATTTAATATAATATTTCTTTTTGTAAATAAAAAGAAGGTCCTTGTATTAATATTGATTGTTATCTATACAATGCCAAGTGGCAGTCACCTGTTCTTCCACAAAAGGGAAACCAGAACGGGTGGCCATCATTAAAGACTCTGAGTTTGACACATCATTGCGTGAGCTAAAACTGTATGAACAAAATTGATTGAACAAAACTGTATAAACAAAACTATATGGACAGTATGGAATTGGTCACTATGAGGATTTACTCTATAGACGAGCTCAGGCTGCCATGGATGTTGTAGACAGGGGTGTACTTCTGGCCACACGTTGGGCATCGAGTCTGCGCAGGAGGGTTCACTAATGCATCGAACAGAATGTCCAATCTTTGACCGAGGATGCGTTGTGACTGCAGTTGATCATCTTTCTTTTGTCAAATTTCAAAGATAAGTTGGAGGTGCTCCTCTGAGAGTCAATTTTCACAGAGAAGAGGTCGCTCCACTTCCTTATCCTCTCTAGCAATCGTCATGTGCTCCTCCACCTGCCATCTTGGGGGGATTTCCTCCTCCACCATGCAGCTTTCGACTCCATACACCGGGTCTTGTGGATTGATTTTTGGTGGGGCAAGAAGACTAGTGGGAAAAGGAGTGTGCTCGTTCGGTGGTGGTGCTTCCTCTTTAACCTGGAAAATTCCATGGATGGAGTGAGGTGGGGACGGAGGAGGCTCCGACGACCCTTGGCTATTGTGCCTAGGGCTAGAGAAGCAAGAAGAAATGAGAGCTAATTGGGAGGGGGGAAGTTTGTCGCGCCTGGAGAGGGAGATGTAGTACAACGTGCCTCTCCTTGAATTTCCCCTTTCTCTTGGCATGGTGGCAAGAATGTAGAGACGAAGGGCGGAGGGGTGGTTGGAAAGCGCTTAGGAGAGCTCGAAAGAGTTGAAGCGCAAGTGAAAAAGCAAAGGGAAATGCAGAGAAATCTCCTATGAGGGCCGAAGGACAGAAGCTGAGTAATGTAAGGGTAAGGAGAGAAATCACCTGAGAGAGCAATGGAGCAAACACAGTTGCAGAGGGAAAAGGTGAGAAAACGCTTAGAGGAGCCAAGGAGAAGGAGCAAATCCATAGGGGGAATGAATAAGTTCACTAGGTAGATTGCTCGCTTAGTACATCGTAAATTGACAGATAGGCTAACCATGAGAGTCGAGGTGACGGCCACCCTAGGCTTGGTATGCCTGATTTGGCTTGCGTGAGGGGCCATTAACCCTGCAAGGTTGTCCAAGTGCATTACCATTACTGTCTGTGGGGTGTGAGCCATTCTAGAGTTAGAAGCGGGGGGCTGGCGACCGAAGTTAATAACTCCCTTGGCCGCCCCATTCCAATTATCCTTTGACACTGACTAGGTGACACCCCATCCGGGGTTAATTTAATATAATATTAATTAGTAATGAATTATTCTTAAAATGCAATTATACATTTAAAAACAACTCTTATTTAAATTTTGTTGAGTTTTAGTAATTAATTATTTTTTAAGCAAATCCTAATCTAATACACCTACTTAATTAAATGATACCTGACATAAGTAACACATTTAACATATATGCACATGCATGGACACACACATATTCATTATTGTTATTAATTGTTATTAATTGTTTTTAATTAATTAATATTCTTATTTATTTTTAATTCAATATTATTATTATTATTTATAAATTAATTAATTAATTAATATCATTTTTATTGTTTATTATTAAATAATTATTATTTGATTTCTATGTTACTACCTTCATTTCCTACCTCCTCGTACAATCCTTAAAGGACAATAAGCCAAGTTCATGATGTGAAATCATGACTTTTAAATAACCCATTAATCTAATTGACGAAAACCTCACTTGAGGAATTAAAACAAATTATAGTCTAGAATGGGACCTTGGTGTTGAGCATTCACATTACACTCCATGGTCATTTCACATTGGAACATAGAAGTTGTTCTATAGAGCTTGAAATTCATCTCTATCAAGTGTGTTTTACAAATAAAAATGTTTGCGTTATCTTTTTTTTTTTAGCGTTGATGGTTAGTTCAAATGTGCATAAATCTTTCAACTCATTCAAATATGTTTGTTACCTAACTTAGAAGGCTAATGAATCCTTATAATTGTTAATATTCTTAATCATCTATTTTTATCATTATTAATCAATTATAATTGTTATTATTATTAATCAATTATTCTTATTATTAATAACTTTAATATTAATTTTTAATATTAATTATTAATTTAATATAATAATAATTAATAATGAATTATTCTTAAAATGCAAATATATATTTAAAAACTTACTTTTATTTAAATTTTGTTAAATTTTAGTAATTAATTAACTTTTAAGTGAGCCCTAATATAATAGGGCTACTTAACTAAATGATACCTAACATATAAATAACACACTTAACTTATGCAAATGCATGGAAACACACATATTCATTTCTATTATTATTAATTATCTTTAATTAATTATAATTCTTATTTATTTTTAATTCAATATTATTATTATTTATAAAAGATAATTTTTAATATCATTTATATTTATTATGATTAAATAATTATTATTTGAGTTCAAATTTTATGTTATTACCTTCGTATCTTACCTCCTCCTATAGCCCTTAAAGGATGATAAGTGTTGTTCATGCTTTGAAATCATGACTTTTAAAACAACCCATTAATCTAATCGACGAAAACCTCGCTTGAGGAATGAAAACAAATTATACTTTAGAATGGAACCTTGGAGTTGAGAATTTACATTATACTCCATGGTCATTTCACATTGGAACATAGAAGTTGTCCCATGGAGCTTGAAAGTCTTCTCTACCAAGTGTGTTTTACTAATAGAAAAGTTGTGTCATATTTTTGGTGTTGATGGTTAGGTTGGATCGATGAATTTGCATAAACTTCCCAACTCGTTCAAATATGTTTGTTACCTAACTTAGGAGGTCGATGTCTTGCAAATAGGCACCCTTTGGTCATAGGTTTATCACCAATTGTATTAATTGTGGGATTACGAGGGCACTTGAGATAGATAGTGAGATCTCACTTGGATTTCATCACCTTAGGCACAACTTAATGTAATTTCTCATTCATACCTGCATTTTCTTTACTTAGTGGATTCCATCATTGTCACTTGATACATTTGGAAGGAACTTTTATCTCTTAGCAATTTCTTATACTTCCTTACATGTCTTAGGAGTACACTTTTTTATTTTTTCTTCTACCAAGAAATTTCTCCTCAAAACCAAATTTTGTTAAGGAAGCACACTTGAAAACCACATTGTTGACCACCTGAGCACTAACATTGATACCACCTATATTCAGTTGAAGACGTTATTTCGTTTGAGACATAGACATTTAGTTCACAATCCCCCTAACACCTATAGTACCTAACCATGATTACTCTATACGATAAAACTCCTTTAACCCCTGCAATGCTTATCCCTAACCCATAACCCCCACAATCAATATTTCATGTCCTAAACCATATAACCAATGTCACTGTTAACCATGCAATCCCTAACTCCCAACAATTGTAACTCTTATCCCCTCTAATCTATATAATCTCTAATGCCTAACACCTAAACAAAACCAAATCATATATTTTGATTACCACTAAAACTTATAACCCCCAACACCAATCACTCATAACCTATTTAGATCCAAAACCTTTAACCCCTATACACTAATCCATGTAACCATTATACCCTATAACCCTGATGCATATCACTATGAATATTTAACCCATCCTAATTGTTTTAACCCTTAACACCTATAACCACTAACCTCATAACACCTATAATCCCTAACCTCAACTCTCAACCCTACATCTTTATAACCCTAATCCTTTATTATAAACCATCATTCATATAACCCCTACACCTAAATATAATGATATTTTTTATTGATTAATTATAATAACTATTTGTAAATCATAACTTCAAATCATTTTTACTAATTATAAATTAGAATAATTATTATCAATTGATAATAATCATAATAATATAATAAATTTGATAAATGTTTTTTTCATTAATAGAATAATTATTATCAATTGATAATAATCATAATAGTATAATAAATTTGATAAATGTTTTTTTCATTAAAAAAATATCACTTATTTTTATTAGAAGAATTTTGATGTCTATTAATATGTATAGGATTTGTATTGTCTCTTACGTTGAAGTGACATCTAATCTCTACTTCAAGAACGAGTAGGTCATCCTCTAATATGAAAGCCATATACTAGTTCCTTCTCTATTTTATTTGGTTATAAATATCATATCTAACCTTTAATACCACATGCATATTTAAATTCTCTTACTTATTATGCTTATTATTTACAAATTGGAAATCCATCTATATTAGCACTTCAATGCAACATGTCAGAAGGAATGTATGTACATTAATAATTTAAGGAACGTAGTTTACGAATTATCATAAGGTTTTGAAGAAGACATGGTCAACTTTAGTTGGAAGTCCTTGAATTATGTCTTGACTTGCACACCATTGGACAACTATGGTCGACTCAATCGACTTATGGAATGCCTTGTGGACTACTAAGTTGAGTTCTCGATCTAATATCGATCGTTGACTAGCAACTTTCAAAAGATATAGGGATGTGATGAACTTGTTTAACCCAATGTTTCAACACTCCCCTGTTAATGCAACGCTATGATGATTTAGAGTGTGCAATTACCTCTATACACCCCTCAATAATTGCATCTTTTTAAACCCAAGCATAGCCTAATGTTTCACAAACTTAGTTTATGTTAAATCCTTTGTAAAGATATCAATGATATGATCATCTGTGATGCACAACAACATCATGTACCAATTGTATCAAATAATGAGAATGAAGCTCCACATATTCATCTTATTGCAAGTCATTGGATTCTCAATGCCCTTTATTACACTTTGAATGTCATAATACACTACACTCGATGCCTAGACTAGAAATCCAAGATTACCCAAGAGATTAGGAATCCATTCTACCTATGTGCCAACATTAATTGCACGACAATATTTTTTTTCTATGGTCAAAAGAGAGACCACCTTTTGCTCTGTAACAAGACCACACAATGGGTCCAAAGCCAAGATGAAACACATAGCCAAACATATTATCTGTGTGGGCTTCAAGTGGCTCTCATGTTGATCCTGCATGAACCGAGAGACCACACTAATAGCAAAGGAAATATCAAGTCAACTATGACTTTGATAAATAAGGCTACCAACACGATGCCTATATAGAGTAGCATCAACTTTCAAAGAATCACACTCCTTACATAGCTTTACTTCTCACTAATATGGTGTAGTGCATGGTTTACAATGTTCCATTTTGAGCGTCTATAATAGATTCAGTACATATTTAGGTTGAGAAAGAAAGATACCATCATCCATTTGTAAGACTTGGATGCCAAAAAAATGAAACATACCAAGGTTAGTGATCTTAAACATATCTGATAATTATTTCTTCAAACCCAAAATTAAATCAGCATTACTTCGAGTGTTGACTAATCCATCAACATACAATGCAATGATTCAGGCTTGATAATTTACATGTAATACATAGATACTGTGATATGATCCACATCATTTGAAACCAAAATTGAAGAAAAGCTAGTCAATCTTCTCATATTCCATGCCCTAAGGGGCTTGTTTCAAACCATAAAATGGTTTCGTCGATCCACGAACAAGACAACCATCCTTCTCAAATATAGGGGGTTGCTCCATATAAATCCCTTTAATGATATCACCACGTAAGAAAGCACTTTTGACATCCATCTAGTGTACCTTCCATCCAAAATAAACAAGTGAAAGAATTAGGAGAACGTAATTCATCTTTGCAACAAGGGCAAAGGCTTCAGTGTAATCGATGTTTTCTTGCTGAGAAAAAGCCTTTGCTATCAAACAAGCTTTATTCCTTTCAACAAAGCCTTCAAATGTGAACTTTTTCTTCTAAACCCATTGACATTTCACCACATTTTTTCCTTGTCGTTGAAAGACTAAGTCCCATGTTTAATTCATCATCAAGGAATGATACTCATCAGTCACAACAGTCTCCCATTCATGTCAAACATGTGTGTCTACATATGTATGAGTATCACATACCTCTAGTACACATGCCATTAGAGAAACACTACCACATTGTTTCTAACTTCTTGTTATCCTTGAGTCATTTGTTGTTAGAGTTCCTATACCAAATTCTCAATTATTGGACTAAGCAGGGGTTCCAAAATTTATGGTCAACTCTATTGTGGAAAGTTTACTACAAGTTGGTTTGGGTATATGAGTCAACTATACAATCGATGGACTAGTGTAGTAGTCAATCCTACAAATAATGTCTTATTCGACTAGATCAAACAACTTGTAGGCCTTCAACTCTTTCGAGTAGTCCATCATAATACAAGCATGACTCTTTGCATCCAACATATTTTTATTATCCTTTGGAATATGATCCCACACTATGAGGTGTCCAACTAAGAGTTTTCTTCCACTTCATTTCTCAAGAGGAGTCATGTCCCATACAACATTGGTCAGAGACCAATTCAAAAGGCAATTTGAGAAATAAATAGCTTATGCCCAAAAACTAGTTGACATATTTTTGGGCTAAAGAAAACACTATGTTATTTCAACCAAGCTTTGATTCTTCCTTTTGACAACACCATTATGTTAAGATGTGTAAGGTACTAATATCTGCAAAGAGATACCATTATGTGACAAGTATCTCTCAAAGGCCTTGCCCACATATTCTCTTCCATTGTCTAATATTAAACATTTTACAAGTCGATCACTTTGCTTTTCTACTAATGTCTTAAATTCCTTGAATTTTTCAAAGTTGTGATCCTTATTCTTTAAGAAGTATACTTCGAAAAGTCATCAATGCAAGTCAAAACATACATTGTGCTTGTTAGTGATGGTTTATTCACAAAACATAGGTCAATATAAAATAAGTTCCAACTGAGTCTTTACTCTTCAAGCCTTCATTGTTTCAAACATAGCTTGGTGATGCTTTCCAAGAACACACCCTTCACAAACACTATCAAGGGGATCAAATCTAGGTGGTCCAATAACCATGTCATGCTTTACCATCAACTTCATACTTCGAAAATCCAGATGTCACAGAGATTCATGCCAAATTATGCTCTGATTATTAGTCTTTGTTATGAGTGCACTATGTCCTGGATCTTTCTCAAAAAATTACAAAACTTATACATTTTGTCTTTAGGATCAAGAATACCCTTGGAAACAACAACAAAGTTATAGTGCATATCTTTCACAAGAAACCAATTTGTCTAAAATTCAACGCTTTTGCTAGTCTAGGTTAGTTGGAGTACAAATAACAAATTACCACTCAAGATTGGTATACGATTCCATTCTGAGATTCAATTTTGCCACAACCAGCAATAATAAGAGCATAATCATCACCCACAAAGATTTCCTTTTCTATAGCTTGACTTAATGAAGAAAAGAGAAAAGCATATTTAGTCATGTGATGGGTACAACAAGATTCGACTATCCACTCACTTTTAGAAGTGAGTGTTGGGTATGTGTTATATTATTTTCACAACCAACCCCATGTGTGATTTGTTGTGTCAGGCACAACAAGGTATTCATAGGGGGTCAAAGCCCGCGAAAAAAAAAATTGGCAATTTTTGCATCCATTTTTTAATGGTTTTCAATGCATGGTTTTTTCTTTTGGAAATTTTGTTGTGCATGGGTGGATTTGTGGCTTAGCCCATGGTTTTCTAACTATGGTTAAGGGATTAGGGTTGTAGTCTAATCTAGGTCAATGTATTAAGGGTTTTGGATGCCTCAAGATCCTATATATATTGAATTGTAAACAATGAAGTTGGACAATGAATAAGAATTTAAGGTGCGACTCTAAACAAGTTGTTGGTTTTTTCCATCTATGTTTTCAGGGCAGGGTTTCCAGAGCAGGAGTGTCAGGANGATGCCTCAAGATCCTATATATATTGAATTGTAAACAATGAAGTTGGACAATGAATAAGAATTTAAGGTGCGACTCTAAACAAGTTGTTGGTTTTTTCCATCTATGTTTTCAGGGCAGGGTTTCCAGAGCAGGAGTGTCAGGAGCGTCATTTTCCATGGTAGCAAAGCATTATATATATATAGAAAGAAAAATTAGTTGAATAATATATGAAAACATGCATCCATATTTGTACTACGTGTAGATGAATACTACATTATTATGAAGTTATAAATGTCAGCCATAATATATTAATGATTATATTGAAACTTTGAAAGAAATCGTTATGAATAAACAAGCAAGAACATTTAAATGACAAACATAAATGACAAGCAATGTTCCACCATTACTTATATTGGGATCCACATCATTCGTATCATCCTTCATCCTTTACCTCTTGTTTAGAATTTGCTTCTACCTCGATCCTCTAGGGAAATCAATCAACACCACCCAATTTTGATGAAACTACCTAATCCTAGCCTTAAAATATGGTAGAAAAGCTTAACATGTCTAATCAATGATTCTAGTTCAAGTGAAGGGTACATTTTTTCTAAGGCCATGACAAAGGAGTTTAACAATCAACACCACCAACATTAGGGTACATAAAGGGCTTGGTGCTCTTGATTAAATGCCAATAACATACCCTCATATGTGATAGAATCCAATGAAAGTGTTTCAATCCCATCAATCATGAAATCCTAAAAATTGTTTAAGTTTGTTGAATTTTGAATGGGATATGAAATTATACTTTCTCCTATGAATTCCAATGAGGTTGGAACCACTCTCAAACATCCTGAAACAATTAATGGTAATGTTAAAAACTTAAGTAAAAGGATAAAAATTAAAGATAAAGGAAATGTCAACTTTAATTTAAGAATTTAACATTATCATTAGGAAGCATACAGAGAGTGCCTTGGGAGCGCGCTCCCAGGCTCCGGGAGTGTCCCATGGAGCGTGGCGCTCCTGAATTGGAACGAACCATCTAAGAGTATCCCAGAGCGTGCTCCTAGATTTTGGGATCATGCTCCAAAGGGATCTCCCTGGACGCTCCCACTCGAAGCATGCTCCAGAGCTTGGGAGCGAGGAGGGGGGGGGAGCTCCTAGTAACCTTGTTCCATGGTAAATCTTCGTGTATATGTGTGATTGAAATTGTATTATTTTTTGTTTTAAGAATCTGTGTGTGCATTGCATTGCTGTAAAAGGTTTTAAAACTTACATTTGGTATCAAAGAAATTATTGGCTTAAGGGGGACACCTTTGTGGCTAGGGGTTTGGCTTACATCTATGATAAACCGTGTTACATTGGGAGCTCTGCAATATCGATTCTTGTGGTGAAAAGAAATGGCAAGTAGTTCAAAAAAAGAGATCAAAAACTTTAATGGGCAAAGTTTTGAGTTGTGGAAGATTTGTTGGTAGACAAAGATCAATTGGTTGTTGTAGATCAAAGGGAAGATAGCACCTCAACAAAAGAATAGGAAAAGTTGGATCGAAGGGAAGAGAGCATAATTCAGTTGTGTCTCTCATATTCAATATTATTGAATGTGTTAGGGGGAGCTACAACTGTTGATACTAAGAGGGGGGTGAATCAGTATCAAGTACAATTTAAAACCTTTTTCAACTTATACTTAAACCATTCAA
>SNQJ01S0003992.1:68047-99576 GCA_010110895.2 Picea sitchensis | reverse complement strand
ATTTTCCATAATAATGGTATCTCTTCTTATTCCTACCTTTCTCAATCAATCCTTGAGCATCATGTTTATTCTTAATAGTGTGGTCAATACAATCTCATTTTTTCTATAGATTTATTGGTCAACCTCTTTCTCTACAGTTATGTCAACCTTTTCCCTTAAGAAAATGTGTCTATTACTTAAACTTCAAGTTTCCCTTCATTAGAGAATTTCTCTTGTGCCCTAATTAGAAAACCATCGAAGGAATCAAAGGAATAATCCTTACCATCCTCTTTTCTCGAATCCCAACTAGCACATAATGTTAAACAAAATGCATCTTAGGGTGTCTTCAAATTCATCAAGATCAGAGTTATGAGTTGGTCATCTTTCTTTGAAACAATTGTTATACATTCATATAGTTTCAACTGAAGCTCCTTCATGAGCCAAATAATCTTCGAATATTTCAAAAAAAAGAGGATCAAGAGAGATCGAATCTTTCTCAATCTACATAACCTAAAATTCATTGGTATTATCAAACAGAGTCTTCAACTTATTCCATCCTTCATCCGAATAGTCGATTTGTCTCATATGAAAGAAAATCTCACTGAAAATGTAGGTCATTATAACTCCTACAGTGTCATCCTTCTTCCCATCGATGACAAACTTATGTTGATCATACATCGGATCCGGAACCGTAGTCTTTGTAAATTACCAAAGCAATTTACTCTTCAAAAATGTTTCCATATATTGTGCTTGCATTCCATAAGTGTGGCCATTCAAAACCATAGGTTCTTGCTTGGAAATCTTGATCTTGATTTACAAATCTAAACCCTGATTTTATGTTCAAGTCCTAACCTAGAGTCAATCTACCAAAGATATGTGACTCAATAAGAGCACATGCAAGCAACAACCTCCAAAAGACTTGTTGACATCAAACTAGGTCTCAAACCAATGGCTTTGATAGCATGATGGAGAACTAGGGAATTATTATATCAAGGAGCTATATATTCCAAGAAGATGTGGTGTGTAAAGACGTTGTTACAACATTTAAACACAAAAGAGTCTGTGTCAACATACAATAGGAAACACAAGGAACAAAAGTGTAACTAACTTCCTTGAAGTGAGGAGCCAACTTTGATTAGCTAGGTTATGTAACGAACTCCTTGAAATCTACCTCGACCTATGCACCAATCGATTACCATAGTCAACCTAGCTGACCATTCAAATTCCCAAGAAACCTCTTAGTTGATTATCGATTGTCCACTTACAACCTCCAAAATATCAAGAGATGTGATGAACCTATTTAACCTATTATTATAACATCATATGCTCATGCACATTCCAAAGGTACCTATAAATAAAATCTCTAAAAACTCTACTAAATACAAGAAAGAAAGGCAAGGAAATATAGTTGCATAACAGAAGGACATTACCAAATCCAACCATCTATAACTATAGTCTTTCCTCAATTAGGGATCCAAAACCACTTACAACTAACAAGAATGTTCCAATAGTTGGTTAGCTCGTGTTGAAATTTCTCCTACTCGGCACCCGACAATTAATTCCAAATAAATCACTTATTGAATTAAAGCACAACTAAGTAATCAACTAAACATGCAACGGAAACATAAACAAGGAAACCAAATCAAGCACACATAAACACCAATATTTTTTAGTAGATACCCTTGGAAAAACCTCGGAGGGAAAACTAGTGCTGAAAATTATTTTATTATGCTAAAATCAGGGCTCTTGTAACAGAGATAATGGCCCACTAAGAGAAATACAAATACAAACAAACCTGGAAAATTCTGACCTGTTGTACGAACCAGAATTTCACACTTTTCGAGATGTAAACGATTGTCCCTACTGTGCACCCACGTACACGCGATTGTCTCCACCGACACCCGCGTACACATCCAGAAAACATCTACGGAAAAATCCAAATGACACAACTCTTCTCTGTGGGTTCCCTTGACTGAAACCCACCTACAACAACCTCTATTCTCTCTTCTCTTTGATCCGATCTCTAGATGAAATTCCTTCTCCACCTATCGAAAATATCGAATCACAATCCTTCGCAATACAACTCTTTGTGTTGACTCTTCAACACAAGTATCAAGTGTCTTCCTCCTTCACCCTAGCATTACTTTTATAATCGTGAGTTATATCTCCAAAGTGATTGAATGTTGAGATTACTTCCCACTTCACTTGAGATTTAGAAACATGCTAATTACTTTTAGCACTTTCCTTAAATAACTCAATTAATTAAATTAATAAAATCAATTTACTTTAATAATTCATTTAATTAAAGAAAATCCAATAGTAGAAGGATTTGGACGATTTYCACACGTCTATACACGTAAACATGTGTGGAAATACTTTCTTGATGCTACCACTAGCATCAAGACTCCCTCTTAGCAAGGAAGGAATTTCTCAAAGAGCCACCTAGAACTGGTTTTCCCTTCAATCTTAGCACAATGTCGAACATATCATCTTKCCCACTTGCATCCCTCCAAACATGTTGGTCAATTGTTTCTTGAACACTAGAAGTCTCAAAATAGATGACGCTACATATCAATGCCATGAAGTTTGGAAATTTCATCAAAGGTCTCCTCTCCCTCAATGTGCTCCTAGAAGCCTCTTGYTCCTAAGCATCCATCAATGTCATCTTGTACCAACTCGGTCTCCTAACATAACTAGAAGGGACTAACTCCATCTTCCCATATGAGGGTTGACTCCCCACACTAGAATTCTATGAACTATGTTCATCCTTCATCTACTCACCCTTCGGAACCTCCTACTCCTCATGCTCTGTCACGGACATTGATTCATGATCCAAGATCCCATTAGATCCTTCTACATGATTTCCCTGCAACCAGTATAACCTGCCCTCTCTGGCACCAATGTTGATTTTTGTGTTAGGGCTAGCTCCCTCTAGACATATGAGTACTTTCCCTCTCTGAAAAATAATGACAAAACTCATGTCCTCCAAAACTGAAATTGAGAACAAGTTCTTCTTCAGTTCTGGTACATAAAGTACATCCTTGGTCTCTAACAAACCTTATGACCCAAGTTAGAACATGATAGTTCAATTTCCCTTCATTGCATACTTGGCATCATCACCAAGCACCACATGGGTCCCTAAGTCCTTCGTCAGAGTGCTAAATAGCTTTTGTGCTTCTAGCTCTAATTGATTTTATTAATATAAAAAGAATGGGCTCCCTTCCTAGGATAATGGTCCACCTGAGGAATAATACAATGCAACAAATTGCCTAGCCTATCATACCTCAAGATCAATCCTTTGATCTTGTAGACTGATGTCTCCCTTTTTTCCCCTTTTCTCCTTTCCTCGAACCCTTCCCTACACACTTGGATGAAAGTCTTTCTCCACCCAATTCAATGAGATCTCATATCTCACTCTATGTGTATTTTATGTCCACTAAGAAATGGCCAACACCTACAATCAAACACCCCTATTGTTGATGTACAACCTCATACCTACAACTTGCACAATTTGTACGTGCTTGTTCCTTCTGTCGCATGTTTATGTATGTGCCCTTGGCTATTGAAACTCATATATGTATCCCCATGTCACTTCCGCAACCCGTGTATGTACGTTATTGTTCCTTCTGCATCTTGCGTATGTACGCTTCTTGGGATATTAAAACCTACGTACAACTTTGGAACTTTGTTCGAATCTGCTAGACCTTCTTGTTGTTGCTATGTTTCCCATATATATCATTGTTCCATATCTATTTGTTGTTGCCTTATCCTTTGGAATGACTAGATCTCTAGGTGAAATTCCTTATGCACCCCATGCTAAGATATTTGTCAGAAAAAGTCCTTCTTTGCTCTATCTATGATTCATTGACTCTAATAGATCTGTCATCCCCTGATCTCTAGATGAAATTCCTTCTTCATCCATCTGAGATCCCCTCGAGTCGTGGCTCAAACACTTGAGCAAAAGATTCATTTACTCCTAGGTGGATGACTCAAGCACATGAGCAAAAATTCCTTATCTCCTCCTATGTGCTCTTATGTGGCTTAGATCTCTAGATGGAAGTCCTTCTCCACCTATCTAAGATCTTCGTGATGGTATCCTAGCACCCTGGCATTGCTCAGCAAGCCACCCAACAAACTTTTTTGTTGCCTGGACTTTGTTGCTCGTTACTCGGACCTGTTGATCTTCCCTAGCTGTTGAAACTGCCCCTGTACGGACTTGTACGTGACCATCACCACCAAATCCCATGTGCGTATGTGATTGTGATCACTGAAACCCACATATGTATGAAAATGTGACCACTAAGACCCGTATATACACGATTGTGTTTAAATCCTCCCACGTATGTACGTGACTGTGCTTTCTGTGACCCGTGTACACTTTACCTGAAAAAACTTAGTGATGTCTCAATATGATTGTTTCCTTAAAATACGTCCTTCGATTTCTATCTGCTAGTTATGGATTTGTTGTGGATCTGAGATCTAGCTTCCCCCCATAGCATGTGCTATGATACCATGTTGATTTTCTCTAACAACCCTTGGTATACTTTGATACCATGTTGAAGTTTCTCCTACCCAACACCTGACAGTTAATTCCAAATAAATCACTTATCGAATTAAAGCACAATTAAGTAATCAACAAAACATGCAATGGAAGCATAAACAAGGAAACAAAATCAAACACACATAAACACTAATATTTTTGGGTATATACCCCTACAAAAACCCCAGAGGTAAAACCAGTGCTGAGAATGATTTTTTATGCTAAAATCAGGGCTCTTGTAACAACGATAATGACCCACTAAGAGAAATACAACTGCAGACAAACCTGGCAAAGTATGACCTGTTGTACGAACCAAAACTACATTCTTTTCGAGATGTACATGACTGTCCCTACTGTGCACCCACATACACACAATTGTTTCCACTGGCACCCACGTACACGTACAGAAAATCTGTACAAAATGCTTCGCATGACGCAACTATTCCCTATGGGTTCGCCTGACTAAAACCCACTTGCAGCAACCTCTGTTCTCCCTTTTCCTTGATCTAATCTCTAGATGGAAGTCCTTCTCCACCTATCCAAGCTCTTGAATCATAGTCCTTCATGATCCAACTCTGTGTCGACTCTCTCAACACAAGTATCAATTGTCTTCCTCCTTCACCCTAGCCTTGTTTTTATAACTGAGTTATATCTCCAAAGTTATTGCATGTTGAGATCACTTCTCACTTCACTTGAGATTTAGAAACATGCTAATTACTTTTATCATTTTCTTTAAATAACTCAATTAATTAAATAATTAATTAATTAATAAAATCAATTTACTTTAATAATTCATTTAATTAAAGTAAATCCAAGAGTAAAAGGATTTAGAGGATTTCCACACGTCTAGACACATAGACCTGTGCGAAAATACATGTCTAACGCTACCACTAGGATCAACAGCTCGGTTCCCAAGCAATTAAATCAAGTGGTTGTGCTTTTGCGATCACACAATAGTGTCAATATTTTGTGTTTCCACAAAAAGGACTCACACTCCAAAGTCACTTTTTTCAACATTTCCTCATGTTCCATGCATTTATGTTCATCTCATATGTGTTGATATTATGGTAGTTGAGGGAGTTATTAACCTCCACGTGTAACCCTGACAAGAATAGAATATTATGGGAAGAAAGAAGAAACCCTAAAGCATTGGACATAACCCTAGAAGACAAGTCGGCTAAAGGAAACATTTAATATTGTTTTTTTAGCCTCCAGAATGAGAAGTCGGCCTCGACAGCTAAGGAGGAGCATTATAAATACAAGATGCCAGAGCTCATTTGGACACACACAGCTCGTAATTGCATAAATATAGTTGTGTGCAAGTCTGGAGAGTAGCTGCAGCTACAACTACTGCAACTTGTATTTCCGGTTTTAGTCTTGGACTGTCTCTTGGTTATGGTTTGGACTTTCTGCTTGGTATGCTAACTCTGAAGAGTGATATGCTACCTTGATTGGCTATTAGGCCTGGGATTTTCTTCCATAATTATTCTCTGTCAAGGTTAAGGTGCTCGGGAGTGGCTTCAGTCTATGGTTGGGTGACAATATTGCTATATTGTCTATGGTTAAACGAGCACACCTATTATTTATAACAAGTTATGAGCCCACATTATCTTCAGACAGTCTAACTGCTAGAAGATAGATTGGGAGGATTTGCTCAATTACAGTTGCAGTTGCAGTCAAAGTTTTTGTTGCAGCAATGAAACCCTAACCCTCGTGTTGAGGCACCTTAAGTGAGGAGATTGGCCTAATTTTTGGATGGCCTAGTGCTCCCTAACCTAGCGCACCTCCTGGTATTCTTAGCAAGCTAAGACGTCAAGTTTGATTTATTGGTCAAAGTCAAAGGTTGAACAATTCAAAGAAATCACGACTTACTCTATGAAGTCAAAAAACAAGTTAGAAGAGGCTTCTAACTTCAGAGCATGGAAGACAAGGATTGATCTCATCCTTACCAAGAATAAAGTGTTGGATGTCGTGAAAGGAAAGATCATGGAACCATAGTTTGAAGAAGGAAAAGTGAAGGAACCTCAAAACGTTGTAGTTATGGGGAAGTTCAAAGAAAATGACTTCAATGACATGAGTATCATAGTGGACTATGTAAAAGACCACTAGATACCCTACATCTCTCATATTTACTCATCTAAGAAGATGTATGATTCCCTAACTAACTTCTTCTCGGTCAAAAACATTGGACAAGTAATGAGTCTGAAGAATGAGCTCTGTGACAAGAAAATGAATGATGATGACATCAAAACATCATACCTTGTGAGAATTTCTCAGCTAAGAGATCAACTACAAGCTATTGAAGAAATCATTTTAGAGAAGGAACTGGTAAATATAGTACTTTATGGTCTTCCCAAGACATGGGATGAATTTTCCGAAAGCATGAACACAAGAAAGGAGTATCCCACATTTGAAGAACTTTGGACTTGATGTGCACAAGAATAATCAAGGATTAACGCAAAAGAGAAATCCCAAAAGAAATATGATGATCAAGCTTTCACAGCGAAGTTCAAGAATTTTAGGAATAAGAATAAGTTTGGCTCAAGGAAGAAACCAAATCAAGAAAAGGATATGTCAAAGATACAATGCTTCAACTGTCGAAAATATGGTCACTACAGAAATCATTGTCCTGAGTTAAAGAAAAGGAAGGAAACAGACGAAGCAATAGTTGTCGAAGAAAGGGAACCCTCAAAGAAAGTCAAGCAGGATAAAACAGACTTCTTCTTCTAAGTCAAGGTAACAATATTCTTCAAAGCTCTTGTATATATCATGTTTACATAGTTCATGTACATATAATGTATATCTATTTCTTAGAAGAAAATATGTTCAAGGGAAACAATACCTATGGAAGAATAAAAGGATAAGGATTGCTATTACGATGACTACAAGTCAAGCAATACGCATGAAAAGATTAAGTATGTTGACAATATTTGGTAAAAAATCATGTGGAAGCTATTATATAAGTAACAACTGCCAGATAAGACAAAATCGGAATCAAACCTGAACAGACCCAGAAGAAGTCAAAACAGAGGAAATTAAAATTTATAAAAAAATAAAAAAAAACTTGTGACACCTTGCAGAAGGCAATAAGAATGCAGACGAAAGCGTGGACCATATTAGATGGAGGGATATGATTACAGAATCCCAAAAGAAGAGCATGCATTCATGCATGAAGCAAGGATTAGGAGGGAGCTAAACCTAAATAATATGATCCATTGAGGATTATGAAGTATCTATCCATGTTCCCATTGAAAGTAGCAGCCATCAAAAGCAGCACGTGTTCAGTTTGACTTTAGAATAATTCTTCTTTGAAAAGAAGCCTTAAAGTACCCTAGGTTGTCCATCTACATCATTATCCTATGATAAAAGGAAGAAGTTGGAATCTTCAAGGCATGGAATCTATAGAAAACTCCATGGACCCAAGAGCTAAAGAGAAACATGAGGAAGAACATGAAGATTCCAAGAAAGAAAGAAAAAGGCAGAACACCCAGTTATTATACCAGGAATCACAAAAGACTACCAACTTGGTTTGAACTCACTAAGAAGAAATCGAACAGAACAAATGGAAGTTATGATAAAGAATAGTGTGAAAAATACTTATGAATGGAAGCATTACAAGATTCAGAGGTTCTTCCAGAAGGAGGGAAAAGACTATGACAACAGCTTGTTCCAAATATACCTCTTGTAGTATCCATGGATTGGAATTTACATGTAAAAGATTGTTATTCCCAATAAAGCAAGTGAAAAAGAAGCTTATACTAGAAAGAGATCCATGTATGTAGATATAAGAATACATTGTATGGATTCAAACAACTTGATGAAGAGTATCTTATATACAGCAAAAGCATAGTGAAAACTTTCTATGACAGAGATAGTGTATCAAAATAGTTACTCAGAAGTCTGGGATGATGGATTGCTAATCCATGGAAAACTCTCATGATGACAGAAGAAGTGCTACTTAGATATGTTTCAGTTTGAGCCTTGCCACGATGTCATGAGCTAGCAGGAAACAAAAGTGTTGAATTCGACCATGATATATTGTAATGATCATAGTTATATGAAGCCTTCAGAGAAAACCAATGTTTCATGACAAACCATGTACATTGAGATCAAGCATTACATTCTTCATGATGAAGTCCAGAAAAGAGAAGTGGTTCTCCAATATATCTCCACAGATGAGAAGATAGCAGATATTTTGGTAAAGCCTCTGTCCAAGATGAAAAAAATTGTGTACTTAAAAAACAAGTTGGGGCTCGTGGAGATGACTTCCTTATTGAAAAAGGAAGATATTAATCCTAGGTTGGGAGGGAGAACTGATGTGTTATTGATTTGTGGACAGTCATTTTTCAGTTCGAAAAATGGTCCAAGATGAGCAGTTCCTTTCCAGTTCGAAAAGTGGTTTGAGATTTCTGACAGACAGGCATTTTCTAGTTCGGAAAATGGTCTAGATCGGACAGTCATTTTCGTAATGAAAATGGTTCGATAGATTGTTGGTGTACCATAGACAACAATTCCCCTTGTGGCTAATGTGGGGGAATGGTCTAGGAAAATCATTCTTCTTGGAAGTCACTCTGAGTAGTGGCCAAGTAGAATGGTCTACCTCGTCGGGTAGTCATTCTTTCGAAGTTCACAGTGGTGAGCAGTTTCGAAGAATGGTCTGTTTTGGAGGTCGGTACAGGACAGACATTTCCATTAGGAAATGGTCGGGATAGTCATTCCCTAGGGAAGACTCATTCTATCTAGGTTGCACTATGATTAGTGTTAGAGGAATGGCCCAGTTAGGTGAATGGTCTAGGTTCATCAATTAGGGACAGGCATTCCCTAGGGCAGACTCATTCTCTTCAAGTTGCACTATGACTAGTGTCGGAGGAATTGCCCAGTTAGGTGAATGGTCCAGGCTCATAAATCAGGGACAGTTATTCTTCTATGCCTTATAAGAATAGTCCAGATATCCTATGGCTGATGTTTTACATTCTAAGGGAAGATGCTCTTCCATATCTCACAGATGTGAGTGGAAGAATGGCCCAGATGACTCAGCTTATATCATGATATTGTTTTATGCAGGTTGATATCAGATGATATGATTGTTATGGAGACTGTATGTCTCTGGACAGTAGATGTATGCTACTGTGGCGGATGTGTTCCACTGGTTGTGACTATGTGTCATTGAATAAGTAGTCGTGTGCTACTTGGTGTGGTTGTGTACCATTGGATAGTAATTGTGTACTACTATGGATAGAAACAGTTGTGTTCTATTGAATGACATTGTTATGATTGCCATGTAGACTATCAGTAGTGTTGAAAATGATTATCAGCTAAATGGATAGTTAGTGTGTTGATGGACAAATATTCTCTAGATGGAAAATGGTCCAAGACATTTATTCTTCTAGGATGTATGTCTGGATTAGAAGAATAGTCTTTGTATCCCATGGCATGGCCTAAAACATCTGTTGGAATAGTTATTCTTCTAGGACTTATGTCTGGATTAGAAGAATGGTTCTTGTATCACACTTGGAGTGAGTGACTTATTCAACATCATGCATGATCACTCAGATGGAGTATGTCTTCAAGAGATGATGTAGTTGATGTTATCACGTGATATTGATAGTGATGATGGTGCTCGTGATCTAATCATGAGATATTATGTATGGCTATGATGATGCTACCGGTTGAATGGTATGTATGTGCTCAAGACCATTTCCTTCAATAAATCCCTAGCTAAGAGGGAGTGTTGATATTATGGTAGCTGCAGGAGGTATTAACCTCCGCGTGTAACCCTGACAAGAATAGAATATTCTGGGAAGCAAGAAGAAACCCTAAAGCATTGGAAATAACCCTAGAAAAAAAGTCGACTAAATGAAATATTTAATATTAAGTTTTTATCCTCTAGAATGAGAAGTCGGCCCAGACAGTTAAGGAGGAGCAGTATAGATACAATATGCCAGAGCTCATTTGGACACACATAGCTCGCAACTGCAGAAATTTAGTTGTGTGCAAGTTTGGAGAGTAGCTACAGTTGCAGCTACTACAACTTGTATTTTCGGTTTCAGTCTTGGACTCTCCCTTGGTTATGGTTTGGAATTTCTACTTGGTATGATAACTCTGGAGAGTGATATGCTACCTTGATTGGCTATTAGTCCTAGGATTTGCTTCTGGAATTATTCTTTGTCAAGGTTAAGGTGCTCGGGGGTGGCTTCGATCTATGATTGGGTGATAATATTGTTATATTGTCTATGTTTAAACGAGCACACCTATTATTTCTAACAATATGCTCATGCACATTCCAAAGATACCTATTAATAAAATCCTTGAAAATTTGTACAATTTGTGTAGCACTAGGACATCATCTACTAAATATAAGAAATAATGGCAAGGAAATTTAACTGCATAGCACTAGGATATCATGAAAGTCTTTCTTTTTTAAGGATTGTTTGAAATGATTTTCACATAAGCATAAACATAAAGTGTTCCTTATCATGAGAATCCCATCAGTCGATTAACCCCTTGGGTGTTACCAGCTTCAACCACAACCCTATTATATGCCATGTAGCTTGCTTTGTACCTTCTTTCCATGTCTTTCAACATTTTAGGTATATGAGACAAGTCTTAAATCAACTATCACAATAAATTGTTTGATGCATCTTAGTTGGAGGCTTCAACACCCTTCATTTTAAATCTAAATATATCCATGCTTTTGGATTCCAAGTTCTCTCATTCAATGATATTGCTTCCTTGCTTCACTTTTCATTGGTTTCTAGTGGGATTATTTACGTTGAATTTCTCTGCCTTATTTGAAATAGGACATTATTTGAGGTTTTTCTTTCAATTGCACTTTGTTGCTTTACTTTTATTTCAATAAAAGCATTTTGAATCAATGTATTGTTTCAACGATTGAAACTCTAGACTAAGATATAAAATTGGTATCCTTATCAAAGCATCAAGTTGCACCCATGAGAACTAATCTCGGCATGTTTAAAATGTTGAGAATTATACCTTGGACAAGAACTTCCACACAGGTATAACGTGAACATGTGAGAAGTAGTTCGAAATATTTTCTATTTTCAAAAATTCATTATATTTTGTAATTCACTTCAATAAAAAAATGAAGAGTCTTATTTTTAGCAGTTGAGTCCAAAAAGTGTATTTCATGCATGCATGACTTAGACTAGGAGTAATCTCATAAATAGATTAGGGTTTTGGTCTCAGTTAAAAGTATAAAGATAGGTCAAGATAGAGAGTTCAAAAATACACAAATAGTTGAGCAGGATGAGAGAGAGAGAGAGCAGGGACTTAGGAAGAGTCATTTTCGGGAAACATACAATTTTGTATAGGGATTCCTACAAAACATGCGTACAATCGTATGGACATGCCTGTACACTCATGTTGACAGGTCATACATATAGGTTATACGGTCTATACAAAAAGCCATACTTCTCATGAAAGCTATTCTACTCAGTTCAATGTGATTTCGATAACCGTGCAACTGCTTGGTTTTGGTAGCTTGTGAAGCTTTCCTTTTAAGTTTTTTCAAAGGAATGAAAAATTGATTTTGAAGGAGTAAATCCTTGTGTATGTGTGAAGTTTATTTTTATGCTTTCGCTATTTAATTTCCAACTATTGTGTGATTGATGCTATGGTTTGAATTTAATTTCAACATCAATTAAATTTAGCGATCTACTTATTTGATTGAGACCACAAGAACTTTAGTCACCTAGACTTAGGGTTTTTACATGGTATTAGAGTAGTGTCTTTGATTGGGATTCTCAAGGATTTACTTCGATGAATCCACTATTGAAAACAAAGCCCAACAGTTAAAGGGTTTCATAGTTTTGTTTTCAGATTTGGAAGTTTGTGCAGTAGATCTCAAAGGTGGCAGCAACTAGCCTCGGGTTTGAGGACGGATTGGATGGCGTCTCGAATTTCTTATCATGGAAGGTGAGGGTTACACTCTTACTAGAAAAGAATGATCTTTGGGATATTGTCAAGAACGTTGTGCATTTTCTCATAGATCCATAGCAATTGACAGTGCACAAGAAGAGGGAAGTGAAGGTCAAGCGAATGATCTTGGATGCAATAAAGTATCATTTCATCCCTCATATATTTGAAAAGAAGACAGTGAAGGAGATGTTCAATGCCTTGGTAAGTCTCTACTAGAGTGATAACATAAAAAAGAAAATGATATTATGGAACAAACTCAAATCCATAGTGATGACCAGATCATACTCAGTCACCAATTACGTTATGCAGGTCACATGGGTTCGTGATCAGCATACAACAATTGGGGAGAAGGTTTTTGATGTAGAGCTAGTGAACATGGTATTAAATGGATTCCCAACTTCATGGGAACCATTTGTCAAAGTTATTTGTGCTTGGAATAACCTTCCTAACTTTGAGAGGTTGTGGGGTGATTGTATCCAAGAGGATACTCAAATGGAGTCAAAGGCCAGCAAGAAGTATTGTGAAGAGAACCTAGATCTATTTGGTCAATGAAATAAGGGAAAAAGAAAAGGACCCAGCAAGGGTAAGGGAAAAAGTGAATAGTAAACCTCACAACTAAGAAAGAAGGACTTGAGTAAAATCAAGTGCTTCAGTTGTCATAAGCATGGTCATTATGCATCATGGTGTCCAAATAAGAAGGGTAAAGGAGAGAAACAACAGAAGTAGGCAACAACCTCTGCAAAAAATCAAGTGAATGAGTTTGTTGTCTATTTCGAAAAGGATTTCTCGTTGGTATCTTCCCTTTCTACCAACTTGATTCCAAGGAATACGTGGTATGTGGATAGTGGGGCATCTCGACATATGACATCATCCCAAGAGTGATTTTCTAGTCTGAAGAAGAAATAATTAAGGGTACATGTTGAACATGGTGATGATGTCAAGTACCCAATAGCAAGAGTTGGTACTATTCCCGTCCAACTTAAGTCATGTAACTCTTTATATTTTGACGATGCCCTATTTGTATCGGGTCTCGGGAAAAAAATTCTTCCAGTTTCGGTTATGGAGGATAAGAGATTTGTAGTGGAGTTCCAAAACCAGCAAGCCCTTATCAAACTGAAGGTAATTTTTACAGGTTGCAAGGTGAACTTGTTCGAGCCCTAGTGCATAACAGTGACAGTTTGTGCTAGTTGTGGCAGAAGAGGATGGGGCACCTGCGTCATAGGGCGTTGTCTATTTTGAGAGAAATAGTCACAGGTCTTCTAGAGTTCAATATTGAACAACATGGTGTATGCAAAGGGTGCATGTTGGGAAAGCATGTCGAGGTTGCTTTCCCAAGCAACAAGCATAGGTCTAAGGAGATTCTAGACCTAGTCACAAAGGATGAGGAGTAGGGAGCTTTAAAGGTTGAGCCTAGGTCACCAATGATTTCCAGAGCAAGACAACAACCTTCAGGGGAAGGGAGAGAGATAATAGCCCCTTTCACTTTTTTCAAGAGACCTCGATGGTTCACTTAGGCATTGACGGATGCTCATGAGCATGTTGAGACTCCTAGGAGCACATTCAAAGCTAGTAGACCTTCAAAGAAGTTTCCAAACTATATGGAATTGATGAGAAACATTCTAGATTATGATCCTTCTAGTTTTCAGGAGGCAATGAACTATCATGTATGGAAGGAATTCATGGTGGAGTACACCTCCATCATGAAGAACGATGTTTGGGACATATCGCCAAGACTGGAGGGGAAGTTGGTAGAGATTTCTAAGTAACTCTACAAGATCAAGCATGCTACAAATGACAACATTATGAAGTTCAAAGCGAGGTTTGTGGCGAGAGGTTTCTCCCAGAGAGAGGGAGTGGACTACAATGAGACTTTTTCTTCGGTCTCCATGTACACGTCCATTAGAGAGGTTATATCATTGATTTCATTTAAGGGATGGAGGTTACATCATATGGATGTGAAGATAGGTTTCCTTAATAGGATCATTGAAGAAAAAGTGCACATAGAGCAGATTCAAGGTTTTGAAGTAAGTGGGAAGGAGTCCCATGTATGTTTTGCAGTGAACACCTTTATTTGACTCATGGTGGATCCTGGTATCGCGCAATTTGTACTTGTTTCAAAGGGAAAGGCTAAGGGAGGCAAATTGGTGTAACGGGAGGTTATCATATCACTGTCACCTTAATAAGATACCCCTTTCTATTTAGGGATGATAGCCCAGGGGAGACGTCCCCGGTGACCTTGGGGTTTAAGAAGGCAAAGGTCAAAGTGTCAAATAAAGGTGTCCCCTCTCACAAGTCACACTAATCAGAAATTCCCAGGGTTTAAATCAATGAAGAAATGATGTGCTTAGATGTACCTACCAAGAACAAAGCAACAAGAAAACAATATCTTTTGCAAGTACAAAATTGATGTTAGCGCTTCATAAACCTTGGACTAGTCAATAAAAGCAATAAGTTGATATTAGATGTAGCAAACAGAAATTTATAACAGCAAGGTTTACAAGATAATAGCTTCACAATAAATTCCTTAAAAGAGCTTCATAGTGACCAAAAATAATAACCCAATAATAGTGATGTACTAACACTTGTCGGAAGTTATTTAGGCAGTGTAAAATTCAACTTTTGCAATTGCTTTAGTGTTTTTACTACTTTAATAAATGGTTGTAGCTTACTTTTGTAACAGCAGCAAGTAGGTTAGTGAATTAGTCTACTCTAGGGTTAGGAAAGGTTAGTAGGTTGCTTGAGGTAAAATATTTAGGTTGGTTTCATCAATCAATCAATTTCAAGGTCTAAATAAGTGCCTTTTAGGGATAATGGAGTCACTTTGCAGTAGAAAACTTGAAGGAACAAATGATAATGTGAGAGCTAGAGACAAGAAGGTCAATGATTGAGGTGTTGGTAACCCAACGCCTCAATCACTGAACCCTAGGGGGGAAATGGCCACTAAGAAGTAGGTAACCCTAGGACCTAACAGTTTTCCTCCTTCTTTAGTTCAATGATGAAGTAAATGATGACTTGATGAAGCAAAGGATGTTAGGGTGCTACAATGGTAGGGCCCTTAGCACAATGCTTCAAGAAAGTAGGGTTTCTAGCACAATCTAGTAGGTGAAAAATTGTTAAGACAAGGACAATAACATGTGCTTGTTCTCCCAAGGTTTTAAACTAGCAATTTCATAATCTTGGAAGAAATGAAAAGTAAATACACCATAACCATTCAAAGCAAATAAGGATTGCATAAATTCACTTACATCCACCAAGAATAATCTAGCAATAAGCCTAGTTGAATATTTTTCACCAAGAAAAATGCCAAGAAACACCAATTTTAGCCTCCTCCAAGAAGTGTGCACCAAATTTCAACCAATAAACCCTAAGTAGGGCGCAAATTTCAGACCTCACTTAGTGTGAGTGAAATATGATGAAAACTACAAGGGCAAAAACCCTTATTTATACACTTACAATGACCTTTAATTACAAAATTAGGTCAAAAAGGCCAACATGGCCAATTTACATGAAATGTCCAGTTTTTTACATAAAATTGACAAATTAAACCTTAAATCAAGCAGGAGAGGTGACGTCATTCCCTTCTAGGGTGACGTTGGGTCTCCTAGGTGAAACGTTGGCCTCCAGGAGAAAAACGTTAGGCCTCCCAAGGCCTCTGGATCAAGCCACACGTGCCACTTGGCACACAACTGCCTCCATCGTGTTTATCCAACGTTGGGTGACGCCAAGGGTCACAGAGGTGAAGTCATGGGACTTCCAAGGCCAACATCATAGTGGGAGGGAAAGACCCCCCTGGGTCCAGGCCTGCCAACGTGTCTCTGGTGGAACGTCCTCCTCTCTCTCTGGTGCAAGATTCTGGTATGTGTCTGCCCCTGGCTGGGGTCTCAGCATCCATCTGGTGGGATTTTATCCCTATGGAGGTCAGAACTAATCATCTCCCCATGTGTACCTATCTGTCAGGTGTGGCCTTGCAACAACAACAAGAATGCCCTCCATGGGCTCATAAGTCACAGGGATCATAGCAATGCCAATCACGTCCAATAATCAAGTTATCTAAAGATGTGCATAAAACCCCCCTTTCCCAAACAAGTGCTCAAAGATGTTATGTTATTCTATAAGTCAGGTTTGGAGAGGGTTTCAGGAGGTCCTATTGGGCTAATTTTCAATGGATGTGGGATGTTTCCAAGTGAAGACCAATCCGGGTCATGTAATTGGATGAGGTGGTATGGGGATGTTTGGGCAATGGGTGCAGTGATGACAAGGAAATGTATGTCTTACTTGTGTGTGCCTCTGAAGAGGGTGATATGCACCTTTTCATCGATGCAAATGTTTCCAAGCCCATTCAATGCCTTTAACCTTTTATCTTATTGATGTTTCTTTCAAGAGAATAGTTGGGGGACACTGCCCTAGCGTGGTGACCAATGTCAACAGTGTTACCCACAATCATTTCACATAGATGAGAAGACTAGCTCATGATGAGACCCCCTTTCTCTTGGCTATGCCACCAAGAGCCACTACCATGGCATGATGACTCGCTGAATGGTAGTGTCATACCGCTACATGCCCGTGGACCTAATAGGTTGTCTCATGATGAAACCCACTATCCTCCAACTAGGTCTTGATTTTATTATTTTATGGGTCCCTCCATTTCTTGTTGAGAAGCCTTTTATTTCTTTCTCGGGGATCCCTGGGTGAAGCATCTGAAGTTTTGTTCTTTTGTCTTTTGTCTTTTTCCAGCTACGTTTACCCTCTGGGCCTTTAGCCCCTTCTTCCCACAAGGTATGGTACAACCCTTTGCTATCTTGGAAAACCCAGTGCCTGAACCAATGCAGGGGATGGATGAGAGGGAATATGATGGAAAGTGATAAGTATGGCGGGATTGGACGATGGCCTTTCATGAACCCACCCAGTGGTAACTCAAATCCTAAGGGAACCAACTTTCTAGGACATCCTGTCATTCACCCCAGGTGTGGATAAGTGGAAAGGCATAAAGTCCAAGCACACGTCATGAAGAAAAAAGAATTAAATGCACATATTCAAATGTTTTGAGAATCAGAGTGACACATACCATGATACCCAGACTCATTACCTCATGGAGCAAGACCCACTGCTAATGAAGGACTGGGTCGATGGGATGGATGTTGTTGTTGCTGACAGAATGGAGGCGTTGAAGAAGAAACATGGGCCCTCCATGTCCAGGCTCAAGTCAATATGGCTCTCGGTACTCCATGTCTAGGACCTGTGGGCCTCGAGACATAATCTTCCTAGTTATCCCTTGGCTATGGGATAACATCTAGCTCCAACTCGGGGACATGTGCTCACCGTAGAGCGCATGAGAACATTATTATCTCTGGCATGACTTGTGACCTGCTAGATCTCAACAAAAATCATTAATAATCATTTGGGGTGGTGATATCACCCCTAGATCATATATGGTACAGAAAAATGAAAGTGAGCAAGCATATATAAAAATGGAAATGCAACTACTCTCGAATGAAATGCAGATGGTATATACAATGAATGCAAATGCCTACCTACTTACCTCTACTTACCTGTTGGTTGAATTCTAGGTGTATTCAAATAGCCAGTGAAACCATCCTAGCAATGTCTCATAATACCTGCCTTTGTGCTTCATCATAAACCAAAACAATGCTAAGTCAAGCACAAAAATATCATGAGTTAGAGAATGTATTGTATCATTAGAAATCATAAATTCTAGCTCATGGAGACTCGTGGGAGGGATAAAATGGTGCCAAGTCATACTCTCAGGAAAGTGTTCAATCCATCTCAGAAAGGGATCGTGAAAAGTCAAAATTTCAATAGACTAACTCAAAGAGTCTGAAGGTTGGCTACCTCGAACGTATTCACAATTTGATACCTGGGAAGGGACTAGAAAGAACCTAGAGGATGAATGACAATTTCTTAAGGGGAATCTGAAAGACTGTGATAATAAGATTCTTCTTAAAGTACTCAAACTTCCCCTATACTCCAAAAGGAGGCTTTGTCCTATAGAAAACTTGGGATAAGGGACATGTTTCCAAACCATACCCTTAGTCACATAGCGATGTAAAGTAATCAACGGGAGGTGGAAAATATTATCACAAGTATCTTGCTTCAGGCAAGCAACTTTCTCACTTTTATTAAGATCTGAGCACAACAATAGTTGATAATATTCTTCATAGAGTAAATCTAAGTGCTCAACGGAATATTCATCAAAATCCTCAAGGTATGACCAAAAATCATTAGGAGAACATATAATCAAGTCATCCTTGGATGTTTGGAAAATATATGTAATTATATCATCTCCTTGTTGGCAATTGTCGAAATTAGTAACCTCATATGATAGTTGCAAAGGCAACTTCTATAAATGACCTTCAATGTCATAAATGGGATCCTTATCAAAACCAATCACATCCCACTTATGCCTTCCAACATGTATGAACTCATCAATATTATCAACAATGTCACTATCTTTATCATAACATGAAGGATTTAAAGCATCCAAGGGCTCCTCTAGCACCTCTTCACTTTCCAAATCATAAAATAAAGAATCATCAAAAAATTTGAAAGGAAGGTAAGTCATTGTGTTTATTTCTTCTTGTGCAGGAGCTTTGAGGACTTGGGTGGCTTCATCAAATGAAACATCATGCATCATTGTTTCGTCTTCGTTACTTGCCCATACATCTTCAACCGTACAACAAGAAAAATCTACCTTGCTCGAGGATTCCATTTCTCCTTCACTCTCTGAATCATAGAATAAGGTATTATCAAAATCCTAAAAAGAAAAGTGACTAGCCTCATCCTCTTCTTCTTGCGCAAGAGGAATAGGGTCGTGGATGGCTTCATCAAAGGGAGGAGCACACATCAGTACTTTATCGGTGTGTTTGTTATCTTCAGGCTCTCGCTCTTTAACCATGGTAGAATCATGAGTAAATTCTTGTCTTTCCTCATGGGCTTGGAAACCTTCATTAGGATCGCTCTTCTCATCCTCTTGTTGGTTGATGACTTGTTCCCTTCTTTCAAAGGTATCAAGGGAGATTAATCTCTCCAAAATAAGGGTATCTAGGGTACCTTTGGGGTCCTCAACTTTGGTTTCTAGAGAAAAAATGTGGTTTTTCTTGACAAATAGATATTCTCCTCTATTCGTGTGGCCATGCAAAAGGAATCATAGATTTTTTTTGGCCCCTTTTTATTTAGGAGGAACCCTAAATGCACTAAAAGTGCATTGGTATAGAGATAGAGAAGATGAGGTATTTGTCTCGAGGATGATGGCTTCTAGGAATATAATATAGAAAGTTCTCAAACTTATCCTAGAATTCTCTGACAATCTCATTCTCAGTTTTTTTTACATATTCAAGTCTTTGTGGTAGCGGATATCTTCCAATTGGATACCCCATCTCTCTAGAAAGGTTTCCTCAAATTGCTTCGTAGTTGTGATGCTGGCATTAGGGAGGTCATCATACCACTCCATAGCATTGCCATGAAGAGTGGAAAAAGAGTTTCATTGTCAAATCCTGCGGCATCATCACCGATAGGTTGTAGTTGAAAGAAAGCATCATCACTAATACGGTGTAGTTGAAAGAAAGCCCAAAATTCATTCATCTGATACTCTACTCTAGCTCCATTACTACCAGTGAATATAGGGAGCCATTTTTCATACTTAGGTGGCATTTGTCTAGGGTGTCCCGAGATTTTACTCATGTCAATGGGTTTGAAATTTCTTAGGTCCCATTGAGAAGTCATGGTTGGTATTGTCATTAGTGGAGTCGCCAAACAAATTTCTTGAAACTATAAAAGGGATGAGGGGATCACCCTCAGTGGAATCACCAGGTAAGCTTTGAAAAGTAAAGGATTTTGACAAAAGGCTTACCGAAAAGTGTCGTCTTTGAGGAGAATTGACTTAGTGTTCCCTGACAACGATGCCAAAATGTTATCGTGCAATTTGTATTTTTCCCAAAGGGAAAGGCTAAGGGAGAAAAATGGGTGTAACAGGAGGTTATCATATCACTGTCACCTCAATAAGATACATATTTCTATTTAGGGATGATAGCCCAGGGGAGACGTCCCCGGTGACCTGGGGGTTTGAGAAGGCAAAGGTTAAAGTGTCAAATAAAGGTGTCCCCTCTCACAAGTCACACTGATCAGAAAGTCCCAGGGTTTAAATCAATGAGGCAATGATGTGCTTAGATGTACCTGCCTAGAACAAAGAAACAAGAAAACAATATCTTTTGCAAGTACAGAATTGATGCTAGTGCTTCATAAACCTTGAACTAGTCAATAAAAGCAATAAGTTGATACTAGATGAAGCAAACAGAATTTTATAACAACAATGTTTACAATATAATAGCTTCATAGTAAATGTCTTAAAAGAGCTTCACAATGACCAAAAATAATAACCCAATAATAGTGATTTACTAACACTTGTCAGAAGTTATTTAGGTTACTAACACTTGTCAGAAGTTATTTAGGTAGTGTAAAATTCAACTTTGGTAATTTCTTTTAAGTGTTTTTATTGCTGTAATAAATGGTTGTATCTTACTTTGTAACAAAGATCGGGCAGGTTGGTTGTATTGAAGAAACCCTATGTATGGCGCTCTCTAACTCACAGAGCTTCTCACAGAGCCCCGGCCCTCCAGCTCGCCTCTCTTTCGTCTCCCTCTATTCGACGGCTCGGTGGCCCTCCAACTCCTCGCCCTCGGGTCCTCCTTTCTCCGCCAAATTCTCACCTCCTGAAGGCAGCATGCGCCTCACCGCCTCTGCTTATTCCAGCCTCTCCGCCTTCAAGGATCGCGTCCATACGCCCCTCGCCTTTCTTCCTCAGGAGTTCGTGGAAGCCCCGATCCGATCCCTCAGACTGTGAAGCGGCGGACCGAGAGGTGATTTTAGATCTTAATGCTCGCTTTGGTGTTTAACAAATTTCATCGCTCGCCATGGATCTCGGTGATTCTCGATCTCTGCTGCACGGACTCCCCTCCTTGACTTTGAAGCTCACGTTCGCCCCTGTGTTGAAGGTTTCTTCGTCGTTATTTTTGCCTCCGCTTGGCGATAGATTTGATCTTCAGCTCAGCTCCCTTGCCTGGGAAGGTCGGTCTATCAATGCAGCTCGACCCTTCTTTTCGACTTCTCCGCCCATCCCTTCTACCGTAGGTAAGGTTCCCTGGCCTGCCTATTCATTTCTGCGGGGATTCTTCTCTTAGCCATATAGGAAACGCTCTTGGCAAGTTTCATAGCAGCAGCTCGAAAACCAAATGTGGCTTCACTACTTATGCTCGGATCTGCGTAGAGATGGATTTCTCAAAAGGATTCCCAACACTCTTCAAGCGGGAAGAATTATCTTCATGGACGCTAAAATTCAGACTTACCAGAATCTATGCTTAGGTGCAGAAATTAGTCGGAAACAAAATTAGCCATCAAATGCCCGGCTCCCCGGAGAAAAATAGAAACCAAGAATCAACGCAAAGCTACCTGGTGGGTCAGAGCTCTCCCTGAGCATCAAAACATAGATCCGGCTAATGATTCTTCAAGCGAGGAAGATCCGGAGATTGTTCCACATAACGTATCAAGTGTCTCTCATCTACAGCCTCCTTTCCCTAAAGAGCCCAAGGGAAATGCCCAAGCAGGATCTGATCCAATCATAATGCCGTACACCAACCCGTCTCAAGTCAATGATTCGTAAGATGAAGAAATCCTGACTAACTAATGAAGAAGGTCCCTCGTCTCTGGCGGAAAGACACCCTTCAAGCAAAGTTAGGAATGGGCGACAAGACAAAAAAAGGAAAAACAAAAAAACTTTCAAGACAGAAGGGATGTAATGACCCGTAGTCCAACCGTCAATCGAATAATGTCAAACACTGCAGGCTTTAAGTCGTAAACACCGGGCCGAGTATATGTCAAACACCGGGCCGGAAGCTAAAACAAGGCCGAAATACAGGCCGGAACAAAGTAGAGATAGATGTCAAACAGCGATCGAGTCCGGCACTAACTTTATAATTCCGTTCTTTTGAAGGCTGCATGTGATCTAGCTTTCTTAGTTCAAAAAGTTCAGAAATAGATGGATCGTGAAAAAACTGCCCGGGCGAAATTCGGTGACTACTTTGTAACCGACAGGTGGCTAGTCTACCCCATTAATATATTCTATAACCGCTTCAGAAAAAAAAAAAAAAAACATCAAGTAGTGTTAGCAAGGGAATTAGTCTACTCTAGGTTAGGAAAGGTTAGTAGGTTGCTTCAGGTAAAAGATTTAAGGGTTGGTTTCATCAATCAATCAATTTAAAGGTCTAAATCAATGCCTTTTAGGTCTAATGGAGTCACTTTGCAACAGCAAACTTGAAGTAACAAATGATAATGTGAGAGCTAGAGACAAGAAGGTCAATGATTGAGGTGTTATGACCCAAGGCCTCAATCACTAAACACCAGGGGGGAAATGACCACTAGGAAGTAGGTGTCCAAGGCCCTAGTGGTTTTTATCCTTTAGCTCAATGATGAAGTAAATGATGAATTGATGAAGCAAAGTGATGCTAAGGTGCTACAATGGTAGGGCCCTTAGCACAATGCTTCAAGAAAGTATGGTTTCTAGCACAATCTACTAGGTGAAAAATTGTTAAGACAAGGACAATAACATGTGCTTGTTCTCCTAGGGGGTTTTAAACTAGCAATTTCAATCTTGGAAGAAATGCAAAGTAAATACACCATAACCATTCAAAGCAAAGAAGTATTGCATAAATTCACTTACATCCACCAAGAATAATCTAGCAATAAGCCTAGTTGAAGATTTTCCACCAAGAAAATGCCAAGAAACACCAATTTTAGCCTCCTACAAGAAGTGCACATCATTTCCACCAATCGAAACCCAAGTAGGGCGCAAATTTAATTCCTCGTTGTTATTAGGATATTTAATAATTTAGGATTTAGTTAAGATCTACTTGGTCTAATGTGTCGCTATAAAAGTGTGTTTCTTAGTGTTTCTTTAGTATGTATTAGTATGCATTTGTAGTTAGAAAATTCGACGCTGCCATGATATGTTCCCCACATAGAGTGATCCTACAACTACCATACTCATCGCATCTTAACGGCCATTGATCCGTATTTAACACCTGATTTGTCCATGATCTCTACTTAAAGAGCATGAGGGTCATTTGTCGATGATCGACCGTGAGAAACTCTCTTGTAAAATCTCTATGTAATCTTTTTCTTTTGCATTAATAAACTACCCAAGTGGGACGCATTGGTCGGGCCGTGGATGTTTCCCCCATACTTTTACCACGAAAACATCGGTGTGTTGATCTGATCTGGTTATGTGAGTGTTACTGAAGATGTTCACCCTCTGTTGAATATATGTGTTGTTGAACATGGTATCAGAGTTCATTTGAATACTTCTCGCCCCGCAGAATGAGATCATGAAGTCGATTTGTCTCATCCCTATTTTCTATTATTTTCGTACATTTTTAAGCCGAGAGGACTGTTCCATTGTGTACGGAGAATTTGTTTCAGTTAGGGGAACACTTTTCGTTTCACACTAAAGGTTTTTGTTTGCCCAAGATACCGCCATTACAAATGTATCCTGGCACAAACCCCTAATGATTTTTTAAATTTCGATTTGAAAAGTATTTTTTGGGTTTTATTTTGTTTTATTTCGGTTTTTATATTTTGTTTTATTTCTCGGGTTTTATATTATTTGTTTCTCGGTTGCTACTCTTTTTAGGACTGCGATATTTTCTTTGCCCCATACCAAGCGCATCTCAAACGAGATCGCATAGGAAAAGGTGCATCTTCCGCGCAAGCTAACCGAGATCTAACCCTTGTTGTCATCAAGAAGAAATTTTTTTTTTTTTTTTTTTTTTTTTTTTAGCACTCTCCAAGGTCGCCTTCACAACAACAACACCCCCAACCTTCAGAAAACAATACAATATAGTTTTCAAACCATTGGTTAAAAGTTGTCTTATTAAGTAAGAGGTCTTGATTCTCAAGTCTCTTTTGAAAAAAAAACTATGCTAAAATTGTAAAGTGTATTTCACTTCAAGTATAAAATTGAATCACTATAAGTAGCTATAATATTTTATTTTAGAGTTATTTATTTTGCATGAAGTAACTTCATTGTAAAAGTGATCCCCACTTCTCTTTATAAAGTGACCCACTTTCATAGCAACTTACACCAATTACGGGTCCTTTTGGTTACCAAGTTATGTTTTTTTAAAAGGCATAACTCACATCCAAACTCGCTTTAGTGCCTTTTAAACCGCATAACATTTCCTCAGATATTTCCATCTATTATTGTCAGCTTACTTTTTTAAATCCCTACTATGTGCATATTTAATATGATTTACAAGTAATCTCTACTTTACCAACACCAACTAATTCAATGAAATCGCGATATGGAGGATTTATTAAGAAGTAAAGGCTTGTACACAATTACCTTGGGAAAGGAAACATCACCCACCACGTTGATAAAAATTAAAATGGGATAATAGAAATGAAGAAGCACATGGATTAATCGAATTTTCATCTCTTGATTTAAGGTTCCACCTTTAATCAATTGATAGACCAAAGAAGCTTGGAAAAAGATTGAATCGTTTGATAAACACAATATTATTCGAACACAACAATCAGAAAATCAAGTACTAACTTCAAGTCCAAGTGATTTTTCTTCCATTGAAGACTATCTATATCTAAGTTTAAAACACTTAACTCTTATGAAGAATGTAAGATAAAGATAGACGAAGATCGTTGCATCTATCTTATTCTTTCTAAGCTAGGTAATGCATAGTATGTGTTTGTATATACATTTTATGCCATGCAAGAGGCTCTAGGGACAGCTTATCAAAAACCCAATCTTGAGAACTTTTGTGATGCTTTGATTAGAGAGCAAGATAAGCTAGTACAACTTGGAGTGATCAGCACTGCAGGTATCTCCAACAAAGCCTTAGTTGTTCATCAGAAAGATGAACCCAAGAATCTCAAGAAGTAACATCATCGCCACAACAAGAAGAAATATAGGGGTCCCAAACCCACTCAGAGAGATTTTGTTCCTAATGGAGACAAAGGAGCAAAATATAAAAATAAGAAAACTGACAGACCTTGCAACTTTTTTGATAAAGATGGTCATGATGAGTCCAAATTTTTCAACAAGATAACAGCGTTAGAAGCAGCGATGAAGAAGCACAACATCAGTATTGATTCTACTTCTTATTCTTCTTCTCGTGGACATGCATTTTTTGCTTCTGGTTTCTCCTTCAATACAACTTCTACTTCTACTTTTGAAGAGTGGCTTATTGATTCTGGAGCATCTTATCATATGGCTAAGGATAGAGACATATTTTCTTCTCTAAATGAATGTAACACCAAGAAAATATTTGTTGGTGGTGATAGATCTCTTAGTGTTGAAGGATTTGGAACAGTTCAAGTAGAAAATGGTCATTTCAATGATGTATTATGTGTTGCAAGTCTTTCTTGTAACCTTCTATCAGTGTATCAAATCACTCATTCAAGTGAAGGTAAAACCGTAGAGTTTTCACCTCACCAAGTTGTAATCAATGATCTAAAATATCCTAAGCATATTCTTGCAACTAGAATTGTTGATGATATTACCAAGTTGTACAAATTTGGCAACTTTGGGTCATGATCTTTTTCATTAGTTTTCGTTGCTCATAGCGATGACTTGAGCAAACTTTGGCATGAGCAGTTTGGTCATCTAAACTATCGGTCATTGCAGAGACTATGTAATCAACAGATGGTGACTAGTCTTCCTCTCGTTTCATGCAGAGATGGTGTTTGTGCCGGTTGTGTTCTTGGCAAACATCATCGGGACAGTTTTGACAAACGTGCCTCTTGGCACACCTCGGGCCCTTTTCAGGTTGTTCATAGTGATATGTGTGGTCCACTTTCTTCTCCTTCTTTTTCTAGGTGCAAGTATCTCTTAACTTTCATTGATGATTTTTCCAAACGTACTTGGGTTTACTTCTTAAAACTTGAAAGTGAATTTTTTGACAAGTTTTTGGCCTACAAGGCCCTTGTAGAAAAGAAATCTAGACATCAAATTCAACGGTTAGGAACAGATAATGGAGGCGAATATGTGAACAATAAATTTACAATTTACTGCACTACATAGGGCATCCAAATGCAACACATTGTTCCATATACACCACAACAAAATGGTGTTGCTGAGAGAAAGAACCGCATATTAAAAGAAATGGCTAATTGTATGATCTAATCTAAGGGATTAAGTCTAAGGTATTGGACAGAAGCCATCAAATGTGAAAATTACATAGTAAATCACACTCCCACAAAGGCTCTTAAAAATATAACCACAAAAGAAGCTCGGACTAAAATTAAACCAGATGTAAGTCACTTTCGTGTATTTGGCGGTATAGCATGGGCTCACATTCCTGATGATAAAAGGAAAGCATTGTAGCCTAAAAGTGATAAGTGTATATTTGTTGGTTATTCTGAAGATGTAAAAGGTTATAGACTTCTTCAAACACATTGTAATGAAGTTATTAATAGAAGAGATGTTAAATTTGATGAAAATCTCTTGGCCTGCGAGCCTAATTTGGTGTTTGTGCCTTTTTTCGCCTACGAACCTAATTCGGTGGTTGTGTCTTCTTTGGCCTACGAGCCATATTCGGCGTTTGTGCCTTCTTTTTTTCTGGTTTCTTCTTCAGATGATGACAGTGAGGATGAAAATCCACCTCCGCATGTCACCTTTCTCCAGATAAGTCCTTTGAACCTGAACCAGCACCAGCTCCACCACTTCCTAGATGGGTCCGTTCAACACGAGAAACAGTTGGTAATCTTGTCGGTGATCCTTCAGATCAGTGTCGGACATGTTCGCAGTTCTAGCGAACCTCTTCTCTTTTGGCTCAAGTTTCATAAACTCGTGATCTAGAGACATTTTCAGAAGATTCAGGTCATCCAGATTGGGATACAGCAATGAATGAAGAGTATCATTCTTCAATGGAAAATGATACTTGGGATCTTGTACCTCTTCCAAAAGAAAGAAAACTTGTTAGATGTAAATGGGTCTATAGAACTAAGTATGCATTAGATGGAAGTGTTGAAAAACACAAGGCTCGGTTAGTTGCCAAAGGATTTTCCCAAGTTGAAGGAATTGACTATAATGAAAACTTTTCCCTTGTAGCCAAAATGAATTCCATCCGCCTTGTTCTCGCGCTTGCTGCCTAACATAAATGGGAGGTCCATCAAATGGATGTTAAATCTGTCTTCTTGCACGGAGATTTGCAAGAATAAATCTACATGGAACCACCTCCTGGCTATGTCCAGAATGACTCTAGCCTTGTTTGTCGCCTTAAGAAATCTCTTTATGGTCTCAAGCAAGCTCTCGAAGCTTGGTATGCCAAAATGGATAGCTTTCTTATTCCCACTGGATTCTCTAGATGCCATTCTGATCCTAATGTCTATACCAAGAAAGAAGAAATCCATCTCATAATCCTTGTCCTTTATGTTGATGACCTTATCCTTACTGGTAATGACTCAAAACTTTTAAACCATGTGAAAACTAGCCTTAAGAAGATATTTGAAATGACAGAATTAGGCTTTTTGCACTATTTCCTTGGCCTCCAAGTTTTGCAAACCAATGAAGGAACTTTTCTTTCCCGGTCTAAGTATGTTTGTGACCTTCTTCGTCACTTTCACATGGATGATTGTAAACCAACCCCTTCTCCCTTCCAGTCTGGAGTCAAGCTTACTGCCACCTGTACTTCTGTCGAAGTTGATGCCACTTTGTACCATCAGTTAGTTGGTAGCCTCTTATACTTGACTCATACTCGTCATGATCTTTCCTTTGTTGTTGGTCTTGTTTCCTGATATATGAAAACACCCCATGAAAGCCATTGGAAATCAACTAAAAGGATACTTCGCTATGTTCGTGGTACAGTTCAGTTCAGGATACATTACAGTTCATGGGGACTCCTTTATTGGTTGGTTTCACTGATTTAGATTGGGTTGGCGACCCTGATGATCAAAAGTCTACTGCAGGTTATGTTTTCAGCCTTGGTTCAGGACCTATCACTTGGGCCTGTAAGAAACAACAGGCTATCGCACTTTCTTCAGCAGAATTAGAGTACCGAGAAGCAGTAAATGCAAGTCATGAAGTATTGTGGCTTCGACAGATCCTTTTAGAGTTTGGATTCCAACAGCAGCATCCAACCAGCCTTTGGTGTGACAATCAGAGTGCCATCAAGCTCGCCAAAGACCCAGTTCAACATCAGCGTAGAAAACACATCGAGCTACACATGCACTTCATCAGAAAGCTCATTCATGATCAAGTTATTGAAGTGCTCGTTTGCCCTACAAAAGATCAAGTTGCAAGCATTTTCATAAAGTCTCTTACAGAAGCGAAGTTTTCCAGACTTCGATCTATATTAGGAGTTGAGGAAGTTGTCATTAAGGGGGGATAGGCTCTAATGCCTCCTTCCTTCTCCTATTGTGTCACTATTGTAAATCTTTCAATCCTATCCCAAGTTGTTCTTAAAGGGGGATGTTAGGATATTTAGACACTTAGGAGTTAGCTAAGATCTACTTGATATAATGTGTCATTAGGTAAAAGTGTGTTTCTTTAGTATGCATTTGTAGTTAGGAAATCTGATGGTCGTGATATGTTCCCGACATAGAGTGATCTTACAGTTCATACTCTCCTCAATCTTAATGGCCATTGATCTGTGGCTTAACACCCCATTGGTCCATGATCTTTATTTAAAGAGCATGGAGAGTCATTTGTCAATGATCGACTGTGAGAAACTCTCTTGTAAAAACTTTGTAATCTTTTTCTTTTGCATTAATAAACTGCTCCAAGTGATCGCGTTGGTTGGGGACGTGGATGTTTCCCCGTAGGGGTTTTACCACGTGAAAACATCGGTGTGTTGATCTTTGATCTGGTTATGTGAGTGGTTACTGAAGGTGTTTGTCCTTTGTTGGAATACCTATGATGTAGAACACTCACTTAGTGTGAGTGAAAGATGATAAAAAATACAAGGGGAAAAACACTTATTTATACAGTTACAGTGACCTTTAATTACAAAATTAGGTCAAAAAGGTCGACATGGCCAGTTTACATGAAATATCCAGTTTTTTACATAAAATTGACAAATTAAACCTTAAATCAAGTAGGAGAGGTGACGTCATGCCCTTCTAGGGTGGCATTCGGCCTCTTAGGTGAAACGTTGACCTCCAGGAGCAAAACATTAGGCCTCCCAAGGCCTCTGGATCAAGCCACACATGCCACTTGGCACACAACTGCCTCCATCGTGTCCATCCAACATTGGGTGACGTCAAGGATCATAGAGGTGATGTCATGGGACTTCCAAGGCCAACATCATAGTGGGAGGGAAAAACCCCCCTGGGTCCAGGCTTGTTAGGTTGTCTCTGGTGGAACGTCCTCCTCTCTCTCCGATGCAAGCCTTCGGTATGTGTATGCTCCTAGCTAGGGTCACAGCATCCATCTGGTGGGATTTTAGCCCTATGTAGGTCCGAACTAATCATCTCCCCATTTGTACCTGTCCGTCGAGTGTGGCCCTGCAACAACAACAAGTACGTCCTCCATGGGCTCATAAGTCACAGGGATCATAGCAATGTCAATCACGTCCAATAATCAAATTATCTAAACATGTGGATAAAACCCCCATTTCCCATACAAGTGTTCAAATACGTTATGTTATTCTACAAGCCAAGTTTGGAGAGGGTTTCAGGAGGTCATATTGGGCTAATTCTCATTGGATGTGGGATGTTTCCAAGTGAAAACCAATCCAGGTCATGTAAGTGGATGAGTTGGTATGGGGATGTTTGGGCAATGGGTGCAGTGATGACATGGAAATGTATGGCTTACCTGTGGGTGCCTCTGAAGAGGGTGAGTTGCACCTTGTCATGGATGTAAATGTTTACAAGCCCATTCAATGTATTTTACCTTTTATCTTATTGTTTTTTCTTTCAAGAGAATAGTTGGGGGATATTGCCCTGGCATGGTGACCAGTGCTGGCAGTGTTACCTACAAGCATTTCACGAAGATGAGAAGATTGGCACGTGATGAGACCCCATTTCTCTTGGCTATGCCACCAAGAGCCACTACCCTGTGTGGTGACCACCTGAATGGTAGTGCCATACCGCTACATGCCCATGGACCTAATAGGCTGGATCGTGATGAGAAGCCCCATCCTCCAACTAAGTCTTGATTTTATTATTTTATGGGTTCCTTCATTTCTTGTTGAGAATCTTTTTATTGTTTTCTCGGGGATCCCTGGGCGAAGCATCTGAAGGTTTTGTTTTTTTGGCTTTTGTCTTTTGCCATCTACTTTTACCCTCTGGGATTTTAGCCCCTTCTTCCCACAAGGTAAGGTGAAACCCTTTGCTAGCTTGGAAAACCCAGTGCCCGAACCAATGCAGGGGATGGATGAAAGGGAATATGATGGAAAGTGATAAGTATGGTGGGAATGGACGATGGCCTTTCATGAACCCACCCTGTGGTAACTCAAATCCTAAGAGAACCAACTTGCTAGGGCATCCTGTCATTCCCCCGGGTGTGGATAAGTGGAAAGGCATAAAGTCCAAGCACACGTCATGAAGAAAAATGAATTAAATGCACATATTCAAATGTTTTGAGAATCAGAGTGACACATACCATGATACCCGGACTCATTACCTCATGGAGAAAGACCCATTATTATTGAAGGACCAGGCCGATGGGATGGATGTTGTTGTTGTTGATAGGATGGAGGCGCTGAAGAAGAAACATGGGCCCTCCAAGGCCAGGCTCAAGTCAATATGGATCGCGGTACTCCATGTCTAGGACCTGTGGGCCTCAAGACATAATCTCCTTAGTTATCCCTGGGCTAGGGGATAACAGAGCCAAGCTAGGAGCATTAAGTAGCAACAAAATATGTGCTCAAATATTTGAGGGGCACAGTGGAGTATGGTCTAAGATATTTTGGAGGTCGTGAGAGTGAAGTTGCAAGGGTATTCAGACTCAGGTTTTGTAGGCAATGTAGTAGAAAGGAAGATCACCTTAGGGTGTTGTTTTAGCATGGGATCTGTTGATATTATGGTAGCTGCGGGAGGTATTTACCTTCAC
>SNQJ01S0003992.1:29155-53979 GCA_010110895.2 Picea sitchensis | reverse complement strand
AGATGTTGGGTATGCGATTTCTCAAAGAAAAATGTTGACCACTCGACATTGGACACGCTTGTGCGAGGGCAAGGGCAAAGACACGGGTCGCAGGCGGAACTGGAAGAGAATCGAAGTGAAAGTGGTCGGTGGCACAGAAAGGGTTTTAGTTCGCCAACGAATTTAATCGATTACATTCGGGCTGGGATAAAAATCGTCGATTTTCGAATTTGAAGCTTGAAAATCGACGAACCCGGTGACTAAGTCACACATCAACACATCTTGGTATTACACCAAGATCTACCTGATCAAAGACCAGGTTGCCCCAGAACACATCTGTGGGCCCTAGAACACATCTAGGGTCTTATCCACCAAGGTACAAGACCAAGGATCAACCCATGCATTAAGCAAGGGTTCCTTGGAATACATCCAAGGGCCCTAGATACATCTAGGGACTTATATCAACCACCAAGGAACATATCCAAGGATCAATCCAAGCACCGGGCAAGGATTCCCTGGAACACATCCAAGGGCCCTAGACACATCTAGGGACTTACTGCTTGGTCCAAGACCAAGAACCCCAGTCATATACTAGGGGCCCTCACTGCGGTCTTTTGCCATGGCTCTCACTACTTGGTCTCATACCAAGAAACCCCAGGAGTGTGTTGGGGACCCTAGTCCACAGCTAGGGTCTTTTGCATCCTCCAGAGAATGGCTCTTGCAGCTGCATTAATTTCTACACATAATTTACATGCTACATATATATTTGGATGGTCACTTTTTGATAGTTTCACCAATACTCAATTGTAGATGAAACATTTCAGAGCTCTATGGTATATAAATTAAATCTCTATGCTGTAAGGTTTACAGGTTGTGCCTAGTAGAAGTTACATGCCATATATGTGCTGCATGCTCCATTGGTAAAAGCTTAAAAATGAGGAAATCGAAGGATATTGAATATTGATGGTGGGGATAAGCTTGGGAGGATGATATTCTTTACAATTTCTGTCATAGTAGTGAGGAGTGACTGATAGGAATCTCATCAAGAGTACTCTGAATTATATTTGTAAAGGAATAGATATGCATGGGATCAGCAGTTTACATGTTTAAGATTAGACAAGTAGACCAGAATACATGTGCTTGTTGAGCCATGATGCAGCAGATGTGGGCAAAATAAGAAATAGAGAGCGATTTGTTAAAAAATATGCTGAATTGCAAAAGGAACAATGTAAGATTATGATATTACAATCTAAAATCTCAAATTACAAGAAGTGGATTAAAATAGGAAAATCAATATAAATGATCGCTCAATATTAAATAGGAAATCATATTTCTTACAAAATGACGATTAAAAGGGATCTTAAAATGCAAGCAGTTTATCCTTGAAGTAACGGATCTCCCATGTCTGTAGCCTATGGGGCAAGAAACGGAACTGGAGAGAGAACTGATTTTTAGACCTTAGGAATTTCCTAGTGCAATGGATCCAATATTGCAGCAGAACAAAGTAAGATTGTAAATGAGTGGATGAGTTGAAATAAGTCTACAAGTTAAATTCCTTATTAAAAGTTAAAACAGAATATTACAAATATAAAGTTGCTGCAGATATCTGTCAGTTCTCTCAAATTCATCTTCCAGTGAGATTTCTTGTTTCTAATGAAAGTAACTTAAGGCTTAGAACAGAGATAAATATTATATAAATTTTCTTGGCTTTCAGAGGGCTTTCTACCATTAAGACTGGAGCATGATTAAAACTGCTCTGAATACTACCTATAGATTTGAGCATTATCAAACAGAAAATTCACAAAATGAAGCACTCTATATTGGATTCTAGAATACCCTTATCAATTTGCACAGTTCATAATTGTTGAGAATAGAACTGTCAATTTCAAGCCCATTGATAGAATGCACTGGAAAGTGACAAAGTAATAGTTATTACACCATTTTGTATTGCCAGTGCTTCATTGAACAGACTTCGAAGCGTCTCCCATTGACCTAAAAATTAAAATTGATATAGTTTTAGTTCTCTCTTCAACTGCTTCATCAAGCTACTCAGAATAGATAGAGTACACTTATAGACAGTGCTGTAAATCTCGTTTCGGGGAAAGTGTCGACAAGGGTCGGAATGTAACTTCTCGGTGACATCGGCGGAAAATATCAGAATATCTTGGAAAATGTCGCAAGACAGGCTTAACTCGGAATATCTTGGATATATCGGACAGGGGCTTAACTCGGCGATATATCCGATAAATTCGATATATCGGATATATCGCCGAGATTTACAACACTGCTTATAGACCCTAAAAATAGGCTGACGACAAATTAACTCAAGCAATTCATTAAAAACTGAAAGAAGATCGAGCATGCTGCATGACAATGGAGTCATTCTGATGCAAACACCAACAGTACGATATTGAATGAAATCAAACTACTCCCAACTACAAGCATGAATTTCAGTCTTTTAGCCTAAAATGATAACAATGGTTACTGTTACAAATGACAGTTGATGGCATCAAAAGAAACATCATTAACCTGGCAGGCAGTAATTAAGGAATGCTTCAGAAGCTACAGCTTTTGCTAACTCACTTAAGTGAAGTTATCAAATATAGTTTTAGTTCTCTGTTTCCACTGCTTAGTCAAGCTACTCAGATAGAGTACACTTATGGATCCTGAAAATAGGCTGGCAACAAATTAACTCAAGCAGGTCATTAAAAACTAGAAGAAGATCAAGCACGCTGAATGACAACGGAGTCATTCTCATGCAAACACCAACAGGAACATATCGAATGACATCAAACTAGTACCAACTCCCAGCATGAATTTCAGTCTTTTAGCCTAGAATGATATCAATGGTTAATGCTACAAAGACAGTTGATGGCATCATATGTAACATCATTAATCTGGCAGACAGTTATTAAGGAATGCTTCAGAGGCTACACCTTTTGCTAACTCACTGAAGTGAAGTTATCGATGAATTTCAGAATGAGCTCTGGAAAGGTTTTAAACAACAGTGCACATTCAGGTTCCGTGAGTTGTTAATTCTGGATCAGATGCAAATAAGGCTATCCAAGTTACAGTGCAATTGGTGTAGTTCGTAAGTTTTTTCTATAACTGCTTACCTTCTATATCATAAATGCCTAATTTTTAAAATGAAATGATAAACCAAATGATACCTTCAGATCCAAACTCTCAGCATACCAAAGCAACATGCGCCTGCACAACTTTTTTTAACTGTTCAATTTGAAGGAATTTATGTGGCCGTTATTATTTTTCTATTTTATCAGAACTAAGGACAATTTATCACAATATCTAAAACTAGACACAAAGCTCCCAACCGACCTATATCCAAAGAATACAATGCTCCACAAGCTTAAGAGGTTCCCACATCTAAAATCATCAATCCAAAAGAATGTGATTGCAATTGACGAGCTACAATGTTTTACGCCTCTAACTTTTGACTAATAAGATAATTAAAATAGGATTAGGAGACAATGGATAGAATGATCAATAAACAATGAAAAAAAATTTAATCATCCTGGGATAAAGGGTCCAGTTGCCACAAAGAATAAACTCAACTGCCAATGGAGCATTGATCCACTGCCGAGGTTTCTATCCACCAGGGTTTCATTCTTGTTATGGTCTGCACTACATATATCACATGAATTTCAAAGGAATGAGGGTGGGTGGAGTCTTGGGCAAGTTTGGTCCACTCTTTGTGGTGCAGCCCTGAACCACTTTCATAAAATAAAAGGCAAATCAAACTATATCACATTGGTACATGCAAAGATACATATGAGAACAAGATCAACAACTCTTCTTGGGTAATCTAGATATTGGCATCATTCTTTCTCTTGCCTTCAGCATCTGGGTTTTGTTCAAGTAACCCACACGCATCTTCATCTCCATCTAAAACCTTCTTACAAGCCTCCTTTACCTTAAGTGACTGCAATTTCAAATGATTGTAAAAGCAAACCCCCAAGAAAGCCAAGCCATACCCTAACAAATAAATACCAATAACTCTGTCCTCTATAACAAACCAAGGCTATTGGCAGCGGGAAGCACAATTTTCAAAAAGTTTCAGGGAGCGAAGCATTTCAGGAGTGTTTTTTATATAATACATATTTTAATATATTTTGATGCATATATATATATGCAAAATAAACATGCAAAATGTCAAATCAACCATAGAAAACATGAAAACATGGATTTAACTATTGGATTAATAATGATCATTAAAGCATCAACCATTTAATACACATATAACATCAATCATCTAGTAGTTATAACTTATAACATTGTTATCAAATGATCAATCATCACCAACAACATCAACCTTCAAGTTTCAATATACCAAATTGTTATAGATAACGTCAACCACAAAATGAAATAGAGCATAATACTCATTACCAAAGAGTTGTAAGATTCAGTCAATAGTTCAACGGAAGGTTCAAAATTCAAAGTTCAAACTGAAACTGACATATAATGTTTACAAAATACGCCATAAGAAAGACAAAGTACTAAGTTCTAAAAACTACTTCTAAATAGGAAAAAGAAAAAGAGATCTAGTATCTAGTAAGCTTTCCTCTTGCCACAACAAACTTCTAGTTTATTTTCCTATGATCTATAAAGAAGAGGAGTTGGAGTAGGTGGAAGTGTTTGTGGAACGTGACTAGCAACTACATGACTCCCACATAACGTTGGATGTTGTGAAGATAAAGGAAAAACTCATGCATCTGGAAACCTACCAGTGAATGGGGGTGGCATGTCTGCTCCATGGATATGATCACCCAAAATTTCAACTTCCAAGCACTCAAACTATTGCTCCATCCTCCAAATTAGCCTCCTCTGGATTGTTGTCCCAAGTCACATATGTTTTATCATTCTTCGCTACATCACAATAATAGGACAACAACCTCAAGTTGTAGTGCACATAAACCAAGCTTTCTACCTGGTCCACATTCAAGTTGCTTCTCTTCACGCTATGGATGACGCTATAAGTGATCCAACTCCTCTATGTAGAAGTGTTAACAACCTGTGAAAGCACCCTCGCCACCAATTTATGCAAATGTGTGGTAGAGGAGCCATACATGTTCCACCATTCGATAGGACGCAACCTATCTCAATCTTCAATTGCACGCAAGTTACCAAAGACTCCATGTTCACTGATGTACTTACTCAATTGGCTTCGTACTTGAGGACACTCCTCTTCATCAGGGACCAACTTGTCTAATGCAAGCATATACCCATTTTGTACTTGTGGATCTGAGTGTGGTTTTCTCCTAACCCCACCCCAAAGTGCTAGTTGGGCCAGCCAAGATGGAGATTAATATTTGGGTGTAAGGACATATGCTAGGGCATGAAGTGGAACATTCAAATTATCTCACCTTTTGACCACATGTTTATGGATATGATCATACAAGATCGCATCTCTCCACTAAAAAATGTCTTTGATTTGGCCTAGCATGATGTCCATATGCTCATACACCTCCCCAATCACGGGTTGATCTGTACTATGAATCAAATCATAATATCAATGGGCTTGGTGAACTGCAAAACATACTTAATATGTAGCCAAAACTGACCTTCAAGCACTGTGTCCTCCACCTCTTGAAAATCATGTCTATCAGATGCAGATGCAGCCCTGTCTTTCAAATCCTTCCATGAATCACTTGAGACCATACTAGCCAATGCCTCTCCTACCTTTAAAAGGCACCTAAAGGTGAGGTAATAGTTAGCAAATCTGGTCTTTGCAGTTTTTAGTAGCTCCAACTTAGAGTGATTGCAAAAAATGCAGTGGGCCATGCTATGATTGGTAATAAATTTTATCATTTTCTTCCTTCTCTTGTACAATGCACCAATCCATTTATAATCATGGTCTTTCATCTTAATAATATCATGCATCAAGAGGTTCAATGTGTGAACCAAACACCCTAACCAAAATATGTTACGGTACCTGTTACCCCCTCTCACCTAAGGGTAAACTAGAGGAGATTATGTCTCATGGTCCACATTGAAGACAGTGATCCCAGAGATGATTAACAACATTCTCCACAGACAATAGCCCCTCGAATACCTCCCCTCTCATCATTGCTCAGCTCATTCACTTGATCAGCATCGTTCATCCGATGATGGTGGTCCAGCACACATGAGGCACATTAGTCATTGTTTCACATAAAGTGTTACATTTAATGCATTAGGCATTTAGGTGATGATCATGGGTTGAAGTCAAATAAAGGATCATGATTGCTTGAAAGTTATGCTTTTTTTCTTGTTTCACCTCGGTGGTCATCATGTGTGTCCTAGTCCAATGTTGTCACTCTTGGGGAACAGGGGTACTATTGGGAGGCCTTGATAGGGGCAACGCACCACTCCCTTCCATACTTAACACATTCCATCTATTTTCCTTCCGTTGTCCCATCTTTTGGAAATGGTTGTTAAATGTATCCCAAAAAGGTCCATGCCTTCATCCTCCTATGAGGAGGAGGGATAGAATGTTGAGGTTGATGCAGCTGGTAAAAAGAATAAAAAAAAATTATGCTATAAAATAAAGAAGAAATAATGGGATGACAAATGACCAAATCAAAAGCCAAAGGTCAGCTTGAGCTCTACCCCCTCGCTGTGAGGCGATCGCCCCTAGTCCTAATGCACTATATGCATATCAAATTAAAAGAACTTAATCCAAGTTCGAAAAATAATAAATGCATGAACCTAAAAAGGGGACTTGCAAAGCAACAAACGAATATCAAAAGGCGAGAAGGGGTTTGGAATACACAAACTACCAAGGAAAGGGTAACCCAAGCACCAAGTGCTCCCTCTATAAAGGCACTCATGGAGATGAACACACACATGGCCTTGCATATCAATGACACCATGACCATGAAGTAAACCCCATGCCACCTCATTCACTTATACTTACACTTTGAAGGGTTTCTCAGGAAGTACTCCTCTACCTAGGTACTAGCACACATAATAGGATCTTCTAATGGTCCTCCCATACCTAAACTTGGCAAATTGCATAAAGTCTTGAGCTAGTGTGACGTTTGAAGAAGATACCTAATGTGAATTGGTTACGAGACTTTTGCATTAAGTTGTGGCTTACTTTGTATGATTCTAATGACTGTTGTATCTTGTAATGGTTTGGTCTTACTTGATTCTATGAGCTTTGCTTGATGATGGTCCTGTGCTAGACGATTTGATGTTTCTACCTTGGATACTGCACATTGTATGGAGGTCGTTGCACACTTGGTGATGAGCATCGGGTCATATGATGACTTGGACTACTTCTTGGACTACTTCTTGGCACCCTTGATGATGATGAGGCACCTCTTTGGAGAGGTTACAGACCCCTTCCTATGATGACATCATGCTAGATGCTTGGGACGTTCCATATGTTGATGATGGCATCATGCTTGATGGTGACTTGATGCTAGCTTGGGCCAACCTAACATTTATGATGATAATTGGGCATATATTTGATGATGTGATGTGACCTTTTGATGAGGAGACGTGGCCTTTCATGATGTTTTGCACCTTTTGGGTGATTGATGTGACTTTTGGAGCTCTTGTACCCCTTGAGGAGATGATGTCACCCTCTTTTGGCATCTTGCACTCACATGTGTGGCTTCTCTAGGGGACGTTTTCATGTTTTAGCATTATATCATTATTTTGGAGGCATTTTGGGGGGTTGGCCTAGACCTATCCACCTTGTATCATGGATTTGATGTGTTTTAGGGGCTTCTAGAGAGGTAAAGCACTAGGGTTTCCTCATATATATAGGCTAGTGCTTCCTCACTTGTAAATCATAATTCATCTTGTGGAGAATCACTTCTACATTTGTCTTCTTTACTTCTCTCTCACTATGGACTCTGGAGTACTTGTGTGCACTTTTTAGAGAATGATCTAGTGGATGCTTTGCAAATGTTGTGGATGATTACATTTCTAGGGTTTCTTCATGCAAAACGATTTGACTAGTAAGTGTTCTTTTCAAGCCTTACATGGTTTATTCTTGATGTATTAAATAAGTGTTTTATCAAAGTGGTGATTTTGCATGTTATCTTGTTTTTCTTGGATAAATCTTGTTTTGAAACCCTAAGGAATATTTGTAGTGGACTATCTTCCATGTTATCATTCATTTAAAGCTTGTTGAAAGACATAAGGATTTTTCTAGGGTTTGTAGTGGACTACCCTAGTTTTTTATCTTATAGGTGATAATTCTAGGGTTGTAGTGGACTACTCTAAGGTTTTAGCCAAAATCCTTTCTAGATATCTTGCTTAAGGTCTTTGGAAGACATAGGATGGCCATCTTAGGGTTTGTAGTGGACTACCCTAAGTTGCTCCTCTAGAAGATTGATACCTAGGGTTTGTAGTGGACTACCCTAGGGTTCAACCTTCAAGTCTTTTCCTTGCCTTTTCTCTCCAATGAAGTTGTGTGTTAGACTCCATATGCCCAAGGAATCTATACGACACTAGTCTTTTCTCCATTGCAAGTGACTTAAACCCTAAACCTCCCTCTCTCCTTGATGCCTGTGTTAATTTTAGGTCTAGTTGCATTGCATCTTCATTTCTTTATCATTCTTAGCTTAACTTCTTGCAATTTTTTACCAAGAATCATCTCTAATATCATTTATTGCTGCATTATTACAATTTTCAGCCATTAGGGCTTGGCATCTTGCATTAATTTAAAGTAGCTTCATGCCATTTCATTTCAGCAATCATTAGTTATTGGTTTGATAGTCTTTTAGCTTGTATTTAATATCTCTTCATTGCATCTTTGTTGATTTGTCATTATAGGACTGTTTTACTAATGCTGCTACAAACTTGTTATTTGCTGAAGTGAATCATCTCTTATTTCAAGTTTTATTACAGCCTTTTCTTTTCTTTTGATAGCTAGTGTTTCGACTTTCGAGGCATTTATTTGATTCATTTGCTATGGTGGATATCTTTCATTGTCATAGAAACACCCCTCACAAACACACACATATTGAATTTTCCTTGTTTAAAGTTTAAACCACCTTGACCCAGCCTTGAACTCTGATCTAGTTGGTGGTGCAATCAAAGTAACCAAGATAAAGGGCCATAGACTTGCCTTGCCTTGCTATAGGATACTTTGAGGTTACAAGGGAAGCCTCTCTTGTGTTGGATCTCAATCCTTCACTAAAACGAGGGAAGTAATTGCTTAACTGACAATGACAAGCACTTCCATACGTTACACTTATCTTGCATCTTGTGAAGCCTTTGCATAAGTGCTAGATTTGGTAATAAGAGTACCTATCCTCAATGATTGCTCCTGCTACCTTACAATTAGCAACATTATCAGTGATGGCTTGAATGACATTGTATGGCCCAATCTCTTGAATGGTTTTAATTAAAGCTTCTGCAATATTGATACCAGTCTTGTAGCGATCTGAGTAGTCATAAGATGAAAGGAAGACCGCACCACTAGCAAACACACCAAGAAGATTTATCAATGGCCTTCCTTTAACATTTGTCCAACCATCAGATACAATGGTTACACCATAATGGTTCCAAGCATTTGTATATTTTCCCAGAGCACTAAGGATTTTGGTTCTTTCCCTGTCAAGTCCCAAGGTTCTAGATGTGTCATACCCGAGGGCTTTTGTATCCTTTAGGGGCACCATTGATGACTTGTACCATTTCATGCCAAGAGGGTGAGCGAAGAACATTGAATGGTACACCACATGCATAGGGCTCTTGTATCCTTTAGGGGCACCATTGATGACTTGTACCATTTCATGCCAAGAGGGTGAGTGAAGAACATTGAATGGTACACCATATGCATAGAGAAACCTGAAAAAATTTTGCATCCACGTCATCCCTACAACCTTGGTCAAGGAAATCTAATATTGTTCTATGCCCTGAATGCACAAGCAAGAACCCACTAGCATGGGGAGATGGAGATCAACCACTAAACATTCTTTGTGAATTCTCATATTCAAGTCTTGATTTTTTGGATTTTTTTTGTGTTGCCTCCTCTTCCTTCCTATATTTGTTTCTATCTTTGACTAGCACATGCTAACAGATTTTGACACCTATAGTCTTACCTTCATCCTATGACATAATCCCACATAGATGCTTTCTTGCACGGGTACAAGAACCTGTGTAAGTTTTATGACAATGGAGACATAAATTTTGTGGTTCCACAACCTTTCCCTCCCCCAAGCTTTGTCACATACTTCCACAAGGGTGTTGAGATCTCTTCGAGTTTCTATCCACCATAACTGTCATTTTCATTATTATCATCCCCTTCCATTTCTTCCTCCTCTCCATGGTATGTATTGTCTACTTCTATTTCTTCTTCATCATCACTTTATTTCGACGTCCTCCCAACATCACCATCATAATAAAAAATGGAACCAAAAGGATATACCACATTGACATACCCATCATGCTTGTTGAATCTTGAGGATAACTTGCTGCCTGCAATAGAATGATGGAGAAGGAGAAATGGGAAAGAGTAGGAGAAGAAAACATTCAAGTATTCAACATAGCAAAATATACTAGTTTACAACACATGCAAAAATTTAAAAACAAACCAAAATGGGCTTTAGAGCCTACCTCTTCAGCTCTCCAATGGTGGTTGAATGTAACTATGGCAGCCTTCAATCTCCCTTCCAAGCTCTCTCAAATGGCAGCCTTCAATCTCCCTTCCAAGCTCTTGGGAATTTGCTCCTAGAGAACTAGCAAGAAGTCCACTCAAAACCCTAGCAAAGATGAGTGAAATGAGTGAAATGACAAATAGAATGAGAGCAAAATGGAGTAAGTGTATGTTTTAATCCATAAAAAACCCTAGCCGTGCATTTTGGAACCTTTTGGAACTTTGACTTGTTTCCCAAATGCAAAAAAAAAATGCCAAGTTTGCCTAATGGCACAGGAGCGTTTTTTTTCTCTCGAGAGCGTTCAGGAATCACTTTGGGAGCATTCCAGGAGTGACACTCCCTGAAATGGCAGGGAGCGAATTTTTTTAAGAAGAAGCAGGCTCCCAAAAGGGAGCATTCACAAAGTGTGCTTCCTCAATGCTCCATCTGAGAGCGCACTTTGGTACTTAAAAGCCTCAATGCTCCAAATGAAAAACTGTCAAGTTCAGAAGAAATGCACATGCACAGTTGGTACTTAAAAGCCTCACATCCAGATGAAATGAAGAAGAGGCTGCTAGAATCGAGAACTCAATTATTGCCCAAGTGATTGACAGGAACACAAAACAGCAAGGGGCAATATAGTACAGTGATGTGATTGGATTCAGACTAATCCCTTTAGTGGTCAGAAGTATTTGAATCAAAACTAACCGTGTCGCCTCAAAGACTACAGCACACAATTGCAGCATGACACCCCTGCCATTGAACTGGGCTTCCCCATAGGCAGCAATGGCAACACCCACAGAGATCCCAACCATGTTGCCCATAGTCTTTGAACTGAAACACTCCTTTCCCAACGGAACTCCACTGGAATACACTGCAACAGGCATGAGGGCCTTGAGCATCTTTACTGAATTCGACAGCCACAGGCTCGAAAAGTAGAGGGCACTGATGGGTATCACTGAAAAAACATAAATTTTCTTGGTCATGCCCACAGGTTCCTCCACAAATCTGAATAGACGGACCAAGGCAAATGCCAAGACAGAGCAAAAGGCCATGTGAATGATAGTGAGGCTTAATGGGCAGGGCCAATTGTACATCTTCTTGTCTAGAATGTATTTATTGAAGACTGTGACTGTGGAACTTAGGAATATCCACAGGCAAACATAGGCATAACTTACCAGGATTTTCCTCATAGCTGCCATTTCTGCTCCTCTGTAAACCGATAGTTTGTTTTTCATAACAGCGGTGTTCACAAGCTCATTCTACCGCAGTGAATGGTCCATGGAACCTTGTCTGGTCATAGATGACAATTGTTCGCATGATATTTTGGGTTACTCTGATCAGAGACCATAAAATAATGATTTCCAAGCCTATGCAGAGGCTTGGCAGATGAAAGTGAAATAATGATTTCCTAGTGAACTTACTTGACAATTCTTGTGTTATTCCAATGAAATGAACTGACAAACGAATGGCTTTGCTAAAGACAATTCCAATATCAAAGAGTATTGCAATCATCTATATGAATATTCTGAACAACATGGAAAAGAGTTTTCCTCTGGCATCTCTAAATTTATCTCACTGGAAATCTATTAGCCAGACACTTCAAAGTGGAGTGCAGATTTGCTTAGTAAAGTCCATCAAGATCAGTTTTTAACAAAAGGCAATCTTAGTAAATGAGGTTTAATTGGCCATGTCTGGAATCACAATGATTCATTTATGTCTTGGCACTGTCCCAATGTTTGACTAATTTGATGGAAAGCATCAATAAGATGTTGGAACATTTTGCTGATCCGTATTCTTGAGACATGCTCTTACTTCAAATAGAATCCAAGATTCCTGGAAAGGTTCCTATATAGTCAAAGTCACAAGAACTTCAATGCAATATCTTCATTTGAAAATGCACACTCAAAAAATCAAGAATCAATGGGATATATGCAAAGGGTCCAGGCTAGGAAGAAGTAGATGTTATAGCAAACATTCTTCTTTAATCCAGATTTTGGTAATTACTCTTATTTTCTGACTGATTACGTGGACAAACCTTTATATGGTGAGTAATCAGAAGCAGATAGACATGCTGCCTGGTAATATAATTTACATGCTACATATTTGGATGTTCACTTTTTGATAGTTTCATCAATATTCAATTGCAGATGAAACCTTTCAAAGCTCTATGGTATATAAATTAATCTCTACATTGTAAGGTTTACAGGTTGTGTCTGGTAGACATGCCATATATGTGCTGAGTGCTCCATTGGTAAAAGCTTAAAAATGAGGAAATCTAACAGCTTCCCTGGAATTTAGTTTCTAATCAATAAAATGGAAGGATATTGAATATTGATGGTGGGGTGAAGCTTGGGAAGATGACATTCTTTACAATTTGTGTCACAGTGATGAGGAGTGACTGATAGGAATATCATCAAGAGTACCCTGAATTATATTTGTAAAGGAATAGATATGCATGGGATCAACATTTTACATGTTTAAGATTAGACAAGTAGACCAGAATACATGTGCTTGTTGAGCCATGATGCAGCATATGTGAGCAAAATCAGAAAGAGAGCAATTTGTAAAAAATATATGCAGAATTGCAAAAAGAACAATAAATAAAAACCATTCAACTTTGAGAAACAATGTAAGATGATCATATTACAATCTAAATGGATCTCCAATTACAAGAAGTAGATTAAAATAGGAAAATCTATATAAATGATTGCTCAATATTAAATAGGAGATCATATTTCTTACAAAATGATGATTGAAAGGGATCTTAAAATGCAAGCTATTTATCCTTTAAGTAACTAATGTCCCATGTCTGTAGCCTATGGGGTAAGAAACTGAACAACTAAAGAGAGATAACTGATTTTTAGCCCTTAGGAATTTCCTAGTGCAATGAATCCAATATTGCAGCAGAACAAAGTAAGATTGTCAATGAATGGATGAGTTGAAATAAGTCTACAAGCTAAATTCCCTATTAAAACAGAATATTACAAATATAAAGTTGCTGCAGATATCTGTCGATCCCCTCAAATTCATCTTCCAGTGAGATTTCATGTTTCTAATGAAAATAACATAAGGCTTAGAACAGAGATAAATATTAAAAAAATATTCTTGCCTTGCAGAGGGCTTTCTACCATTAAGACACCAGCATGATTAAATCTTCTCTGAATACTACCTATAGATTTGAGCATTATCAAGCAGCAAATTCACAAAATGAAGCACTCCATGTTGGATTCCGGAATACCCTTATCTATTTGCACAGTTCATAATTGTTGAGAATAGAACTGTCAATTTCAAGCCCATTGATAGAATGCGCTGGAAAGTGACAAAGTAATAGCTATTACACTATTTTGTATTGACAGTGCTTCATTGAACAGACTTTGGAGCGTCTCCCATGGACCTAAAATTGATATAGTTTTAGTTCCCTGTTTCACTGCTTAGTCAAGCTACTCAGAATAGATAGAGTACACTTATGGACCCTGAAAATAGGCTGACAACAAATTAACTCAAGCAAGCCATTAAAAACTAAAAGAAGATCAAGCATGCTGCATGATGATGGAGTTATTCTGATGCAAACACCAACAGGAAAATATTGAATGAAATCAAACTACTCCCAACTACCAGCATGAATTTCAGTCTTTTAGCCTAAAATGATAACAATGGTTACTGTTAAAAATTACAGTTGATGGCATCAAAAGTAACATCATTAATCCGGTAGACAGTAATTAAGGAATGCTTCAGAATCTACAGCTTTTGATAGCTCACTGAAGTGAAGTTATTGATGAATTCCAGAATGAGCTCTGGTAAGGTTTTAAATAACAGTGCACATTCAGGTTCCATGAGTCATTAATTCTGGATCAGGTGCAAATAAGGCTATCCAAGTTACAGTCCAATTGGTGCAGTTCGTAAGTTTTTTCTATAACTGTTTACCTTCTATATCATAAATGCTTAATTTTTAAATGAAATGAAAAACCAAATAATCCCTTCAGATCCAAACTTTCAGCATATCAAAGCAACATGCGCCTGCACAACTTTTTTTGAACTGTTCAATTTGAAAGAATTTATTGAGGCCGTTATTATTTTTTTATTTTATCAGAACTAAGGACAATTTATCACAATATCTAAAGCTAGACACAAAGCTCCTGAATGACCTTTATCCAAAGAATACAATGCTCCACAAGCTTAAGAGGTTCCACATCTAAAATCATCCATCCAAAAGAATGTGATTGCAATTGACGAGCTACAGAGTTTTACATCTCTACCTTTTGACTAATAAGATAATTAAAATAGGAGTAGGAAACGATGGATAGAATGATGAATAAACAATGAAACTTTTTTTTATTTATGCTGTGATAAAGGGTCCGGTTGCCACAAAAAATAAACTCAACTGCCAACGGAGCATTGATCCACTGCCGAGGTTGCTATCCACCAGGGTTTCATTCTTGTTATGGTCTGCACTACCTGTACCGCATGAATTTCAAAGGGATGAGGGTGGGTGGGGTCTTCGGCAAGTTTGTTGGAATAGGTACACCTAAGCTAAAGGAAGTCCACTCTTTGTGGTGCAGCCCTGAACCACTTTCATAAAATGAAAGGCAAATCAAACTATATCACATTGGTACATGCAAAGATAACTGCGTGAACAAGATCGACAACCCTTCCTGAGTAATCTAGACATTGGCATCGTTCTTGCTCTTGCCTTCGACATCTGGGTTTTGTCCAAGTAACCCACTCGCATCTTCATCTCCATCTAAAACCTTCTTCCGAGCCTCCTTTATCTTAAGTGACTGCAATTTCAAATGATTGTAGAAGCAAACCCCCAAGAAAGCCAGCCCATACCCTAACAGATTAATACCAGTCACTCTGTCCTTTATAACAGACCATGATAAGGCAATCAGGAGCCAGTCCTTGACAACACCTGCAACGTTCATTGTAAGGGCAGACGTCTTACCAACCAAAAGAAAAACTGCCAGGTTCAGCAGAAATGCACATGCACAGTTAGCACTAAAAAGCCTCACATCCAGATAAAATGAAGAAGAAGCTGCTAGAACCGGGAACTCAATTATTGCCCAAGGGATTGACAGGAACACAAAACAGCAAGGGGCAATATAGTACAGTGATGTTATTGGATTCAAACTAATCCCCTTAGCGGTCAGAAGTATTTGAATCAAAACTAACCGTGTTGCCTCAAAGACTACAGCACCCAATTGCAGCATGACACCCCTGGCATTGAACTGGGCTTCCCCATATGCAGCAATGGCAACACCCACAGAGATCCCAACCATGTTGCCCATAGTCTTTGAACTGAAACCCTCTTTTCCCAACAAAACTCCAATGGAATACACTGCAACCGGCATGAGGGCCTTGAGCATCTGTATAAAAGAAACAGATAAATAGACATAGGCTGAATTCGACAGCCACAGGCTCAAACAGTAGAGTGCGCTGATGGGTATCACTGAAGAAACATAAACTTTTTTGGTCATGCCCACAGGCTCCTCCACAAATCTTAATAGGCGGACCAAGGCAAATGCCAAGACAGAGCAGAAGGCCATGTGAATGATAGTGAGGCTTAATGGGTAGGGCCAATTGTACATCTTCTTGTCCAGAATGTATTTATTGAAGAGTATGACTGTGGAACTTAAGAATATCCACAAGCAAACATAGGCATAACTTACCAGGATTTTCCTCATAGCTGCCATTTCTGCTCCCCTGTAAACCGAGAGTTTGTTTGTAATAACAGTGGACCTATTCACAAGCTCATTCTACCGCAGTGAATGGTCCATGGAACCTTGTCTGGTCGTAGATGACAATTGTTCTCATGATATTTTGGGTCACTCCGATCAGAGACCATAAAATACCGATTTCCAAGCCTGTGCAGAGGCTTGGCAGATAAAGTGAAATGGCTTAGTGAAGACTTCGCAGCTATATGTGGAGTAAGCTGGCCGCTCATTCGTCTAGGTACCTAGACATGTTATTAGTATTCGCTGTTGTGTAGAAAAACGTAGACCTTTCAAAATATTAAACAAATATGTCAGCCACCTAATTCTCTGGTGAAGAATTATATAAATGCATTGTATGTTGGCCTTGGTGGTGGTAGTCTCATTAGGAATCCAGTCCTATTACTGATAGTATGTGTGTGTTTATACACCAGATAGGTGGATCAAACATTTCACAACCTCTAAACCAGCAGTAAATGAAAATAAGTTTTAAATTGGTTGGACGTTAATTTAATAATGGATTTGAATAGTGCTAGTGATAGGAAAATACCAACTTAATTAAATATAAGAAAATGAAGAATAAGTTTTAAATTGCTTACACGTTAATTTTGATGATGATTATTATTTTTATTATTGAAATTTTTATTTAATTAATATTTGTTAAATTAAATGGTGTAAATTCATTTAGATTCATTTTAATATTAGATTTATTAAAAATTAAAGGGTATAATGCAACTTCTCAAGTTTCTTTCATAATGTAAAAAATAAGAAAGTTTCTTTCATAATGTAAAAATTAAAAAAGTTTGCCTATCAAAAATTAAAATGAATCTAAAATATATATATTAATAATTTATGAAGTGAATAAAAATATTTTTTTATTTTGTTTTTATTAGAAAAAATAATTTATATTATAAAAATTAAAATTAAAAAATCAAGTAATAATAGTTTTTTGTTAATTGAGTTTAGTTTTAGTGTTAATTGATTGAAGAAATTGATATCCTTTTGTGTGAGTTCAAATTTGGTTTATGACATGTTTGTCTTTGGTAAATAAATACAGTTTACTAAGGCATAATGTTCAAAGAGGTTGTAAGATTCATTTCCATTAAAGCATAATGTTCAAAGAGGTTACATGATTCATTTCCATCAAATTTCAGTCTTCTTGATTACTTTCATCAAGTTCAAGTCTTGTGGGGTTATAAGATTTTAATACAATTTTTTGTAAATATCATCCTTTATATAGAAAACAAAATAATTTGGTTATTAAAGTTTAAAAAGGTGTATATGTACATATCCATGTACATATCCTACCTCCCTTTGAATATGAATTTATAACTATATAGTAAGAAAGACATGTTTTTAATTATTAAACCTATTCAAATTATAATCAAAACAAATTTAAAAACATACAGTATTATTATAATTAGGATTTAGGTGGTATTTGTTATGTTACATATAGCAATATAGCAAAAGATAACTAAGAGTTAAGGCGGATGGAAGTTTAGAAGTATGTTAGTATATGTGGCTTGGTTATTATTACTTATGTTATAAGTTATAATATGTAGTTTTAATAATAAAAAATTGATATCTTACTACAATATTAATTTTAATATTTTTCTATAGGTTAATTTAAATTACAAAATTAAGATTTAAATGTAAATTTTTTTATTTCATTAAGATGATTTTATGAGGATATCAAATGTGTTTTTTCTCTCTTTGAAATATTATAATGTAGTATCATTGTTTTACAATATATAAAGAAGAATTTTTTTAAAATTGTAAACAAAGATGTTTTTTTGATCAAAATCATACAAAAAATTGTACACAATTTTATTATGTGAAACCAGCCATTTACGAAAACAGGGTATTTAAAAAAAATTACAAAAATTTAAATCTTAATAAAGATAAGAAATATTAACTTTATTATTTAGTTGATAATGATGATGGTTATTAACATCTACTAAGACTAACTTTGTTTTATTAAATCTTTAAAAAAAAAGTTAATGAATTATTTGCTTTGCTTTAGAATTTTATTTGTGTGCTACAAAGGCTTGAAGAGAAGCATTCCTAAAGCACTATAGTTTTGATGAGTTAAAAGTTTTAGAAGGTCGATATTACAACAAATATTTTGAAATTGAGATCTAACATGGGTGTACACAAGACATTTTAAAAGAAAGTGTTTTTCATTTTCGACCATTTTAGTGTCACAAAAATGGCAGGTTATTTCGACCCGTGGCGTTTTAGGAATTGTCCAACGCCTTGTTTCACTATGGTGTTCTTGAAAGCTCGTTCTTATTTTAGCAATGTTGATTTTCTTCTTTACACTAACTAAAACATACAGATACTTTTGATCTTCTGGATTAGGGTTAATCACCTCCTTATAATATCTTAATTTTCTCTTATCCTCTAATTATATATTGCACCACAATTTCTCCTTAAATTTAGATGTAATAATATTTTTAATACTATTGATATTTTGCAGAGTGACATCTTCCTTGATTCCCCAATGATTTAGACAAGTCTTGGAATCTTTATGCCAACCTCGCTTGAATCGCAGGTGGTTTTGAGTGGAGTTTGAAGAAATCTTAGGAGGCCTCTTGCCTTGAATCCATGTTGTTTATCTTGTTCTTGTATATTAGGTACCTAGTTATAGCCATGCTACCCATGGGTTAAATACTCACTTCTATGAGGAGGATAGGGTAGGGTGTATTRCCTTTAATTTTAAGATTATAAGTTATAAAACGCTTATGGATTTGCTCGATCTTTCTCCATGATTCTCTAGAGATGTTGCAACCCCAAACTTCACAACCATATAAGATAATAAGAGACACRAGAGTCTCAGKGAGGAGTTTCTTTTTATCTCATAGCCAAACGTCTATTGATTTACAATTGTTTTCAAGACCAAAATAAGCTTTCCACCCTCCATTTATCATTTTCTCAATACTACAGTTCCAGTTAAGCTTGYGATGTAGATCAATTTCGAGATATTTGTATGAAGTCATTTCCTCCAAGTTGTTATTGTCAAACATATTATCGTAAGTGATCTTTTTGGATTTGATTATCAAAAACTTTGACTCATCAATGTTAATAGTCATACCCATGCTAGAGAAAAWATCCTTGAGAATCCYTAGTTACTTGTCGAGATAGGGACACCTCACCAGAAGAATAATATCATCAACATAAACAAGAAGGATGATGATTTTTTCAATTAAACTTGTGCTGACACACCCTGTATCTTTCAAACAACCCTCTAACTTGTCAATGTATTTACCAAAAAACATAAGGAACAAGAAACAACCTTACTTTACTCCAATATTATAATTAATGTCTTTCAACTAACCCTCAATATTCCTAAACAATTATTATTATTTACTTTTATAAAATATCTATTATTTTTAATTATAAAAATGCTTTTTTACTTTTACACTATTAAAATATATATAAAAAAAATATTTATTTACACTAACTTTAAAAAATATTTTTTATATATAATTATTCTTTCATGTGGAATTATGTAAAGTTTTATTTGATATGTTTTAGAATTTGTATGAAAAACAAAGGTTAAAAGAAGAGAGGTATTCCATGAAGGTAATTTTAGAAAATTAAAGTGACTCGATCTTATCATGGGCCACATAAAGCTTGGTACGTTCCTGGTTAGGTAAGAAAACTTGTGGACTCCTTTTGGAGTGGGTGGTGTCACGAGTAAAAATCATAACCCACCACATGCTTATGGGAAGGGCAAGGTTGGACATTCCAACCACCCATTGAGAAATACATTGCATACTTCTATTATTGGGTCTCCTTTTTAAAATCCAATGCACCTTTTTTCCAATTATATAGGAAATTTTAGATTTGGTTATTAATTTTAAATGTGTTTCCCTTATTTTTGTCAAAGAGGTTTGTCTAGTCATAATGTTATTATTCTTCCTACAGTTTGAATTTATGTCTAAAGTGGTACGTTGGATTATTCTTCCTAAATTGTTGTTGTTATTCTTTTTAGAGTTTGAATTTAATTTTAAAGTGGTCTGTTGGTTCATCTTGGGTTGGTGCAATTTTATAAGAGAGGTGTCTAGATAGTAAAAGTCGTTATGATAATTACATAAAATTATAAAAAGTTTTTTAAGTCAAAATGTTGTTATTATTTTTTTTTAGAGTTTGAATTTAGGTTTAAAATTCTTCATGGATTGATGTATTTTTATAAGAAAAGTGTTTAGTTATTGAAAATTATTATGATAATTACATCAAATTACAATTATAAGAAGTTTCTAAAACAAGGTGTTGTTATTATTCTTCTTAAAGTTTGAATCAAATTACAATTATAAGAAGTTTCTAAAACAAGGTGTTGTTATTATTCTTCTTAAAGTTTGAATTTAAGTTTAAAGTAGTATGTTTGTTCATTATGGGTTGATGTATTTTTATGAAAGAGGTGTTTAGTTAGTGAAAGTCATCATAATAATTACATCAAATTACAAGAGGTTTTTCCACTAAAGATGTTGTTATTATCCTTTTTAGAGTTTGAATTTAGGCATAAGTAGTTGTTTGTTCATCATGGGTTGGTGTACTTTTATAATAGATGTGTTTAGTTATTGAAAGTTATTATGATAGTTACATTAAATTACAAGAGGTCTCTCAAATCAAAATGTTGTTATTATTTTTCTTAGAGTTTTAATTTAAGTCTAAAGTGACATGTTTGTACATTGTGGATTGATGCACTTTTATAAAGGAGATATTATGCAATATGTTTTGCATAATATCTTTCCAAGAAAATATTATGCAAAATATGTTTTAGTTATTGAAAATCATTATAATAATTACATCAAATAATAAATCATATCTTACCATGCAAAAACATATTTTAGTTAGTAAAAATCATTATAATAATTATATCAAATAATAAATCATATCTTACCTTTTTGATAAATGATAAATACTTAATACTAAAATATATGCAAAACATTTTTAATTAGCGAAAATCATTATAATAATTACATCCAACAATAAATTACAATTAGTTAATAAAAATTATTATAATAATTATATCAAATAATAAATCACATTTTACCTTTTGATAAATAATAAATACTAAATACTTAAAATTAATGAAAAACATTTAATTTTTTGTTAGTAAAAATCATTATAATAATTCCAGCAAACAATAAATCACATTATTATAATATAGCATCTAACCTTTTGATAAATGATAAATATTCAATGTTAAAAAAATTAAAAAAAAAAATCATACTATTATAATATAGCATCTAACCTTTTGATAAATACTCAATGTTTAAAATATAAAAAAGACTTGCCTTTTGATAAATGATAAATACTCAATTTTTAAAATATAAAAAAGAATTGAGCTATCCTATTTTGCCTTGTTCTAATAAGTGATAACAACAATAACTGATAACAAAGAGTTCTTTTACTATATTAGCATTTAATTGAAGAAGAAAGAAGATATTTATGCATAAGATAATTGTGTTCTTAAAACTGTGATAACAAAGACTTCTTATACTATATTAGCATTTAATTGAAGAAGAAAGAATATATTTATGCATATTATAATTGTGTTCTTAAAACATTTTCTTTTGGGGTGCAACTTCTTTTCTTTTTGTGTGTATACATATATAATTATATTAATAGTGAATACATATTATATGTATGAATATATAATAATAGTAGTAGTAGTTAAGCCAAACACTAATTGGTGTATGAGATTCTCTTCTACGAAGGACCCCTTTGTTTAGCTATTTGATTGATATAGTTTATGAAGGTATGCATACCCTACTCCTTCTAGATTTGAACGTATGACATTTAATGTCAACAATGTTTTATCGAATTGGTGAAAATGGGGTGTTTTTAATGTCTTACTAGTTTAAGTTTCTCCAATAATGTTCATGTTTGGGTTCATGTTTATTATATGTATGTGTTAGTGAAAGTGATGAAGGTTAGGTATACATTTTGATAGAATTTGGTAGAATAAATAATCCCCTCGTAGCCTCTCGACCAAAAGACTTTGATTTGAATGTTGTCAATTGACTACTTGTTATGATATTCTTTTATATTAAGGAAATGTAAGTGAACTACATCATGATAAAATATATTTTTAAAAATTACCAAATATAAAATAGATTATACATAGTGAATTAATAAGTAGACAAACTCAACCTTTCTTGTGAGTCCATTTTTTTACAGCAAGACAAAGGTTTATCTTGATCCACTCATTTTTGTGAAATTTCAACGAATCGGGTCATTTAAAATGGGCTAAAACCTCTAATGGCAAAGTTCTATGATCAAAGTTCCCATCAATTAAGTGGAATTATAACTTTTGATAAAATTCCTACCAAATTTGGGAGAGAATTTCGATTAAAAAGCTATTAAAAAGAAATAATTCTTATAACAAATAATAATTAATATATGTATCGTCATCTCATTCTCATCTTTTGGATTTATATTAACAATATGGCTTTTTGCACCACTATTAGAAAAAAAAAAATGTAAAATTGAAGTTCTTACATCATAAGTGAAAAAGGAGAGCTTGATTACCTCGAGGTTCGGCGGGAACGAACGATTTTTGAACCTTCGAACTTCGTCAATGGTGGTTTCTAGAACTCTTCCAGGGGGAATCGTGCCTTTTTTTGTTAAGGGTATAGTCTTTTCTTAGGAGGGTTCGAGCTATGTTTATGGTGATTTTTTCGTGGGTTTTTTTAACCTTCCAACCACTATTTTTGGAGGAACTGTGTTTATTACCTAGGAGGTTTGGGACTCCATTTTGTCGAAGCTTAGCTCTTGTTCTACGGAGGTCACTTACTCTCTAGTTTTAGCAGAGCCTTCATAGATTACTTATCATGTCTTCTCGCCTCGTGAAAGCACAGTGATGGCCATTACTTAGTGGGCCTGTATATTTATGTTTCTGATGGGGGTAGTGTGGGTCCATCCCTCCTTGGTTTTTTATTTGATCAGAGGTGTTTAAGAGACTCGTTAAGGGTGTTGTCACTTCGCTAGGAGGTGTTCAGTTGTGGATGGGCACTTGGGGCTGACTCACTATCCACTAGAGTAGCTTCACAATGGAAGTTGAAGTCGGCACCCTTATGGGGGTTGTTGATGAAGCCATCTGGAGGAGGGAGGGTCTCTTCACCTCGTCTGATGCGTTAGAGTTTAATGTGTGTATTAACTCACCTCAGGGTTCAGAAAATCCTCAGAAACCTTCTTCTCCTATGGATTTTCTTCGTGAGGCTTCCATTATTTTCCCTTCCAACACTACGAGAGGTCCAGAGAATGTTGATGCTAGACAACAAGTGGAAGAACACTCTGTGTTTTCAAAAGAGGTTCCAGGGGTGCAGTCGGGAGGTTTCGGGAGGGCGTCGAGTGGTCTAAACCGGGAAGCTTTTGAGAGGAAGTCGTTTAATATAAGAGGTCGCAGAGTTAAACCTTGGATCCTGAACCATTCAAAAATAAAGTTGATGTTAGGGGAGGATATCGGTCTCAAAGACACGGTTAGTTTAGCACTATGTGCTTTGGTGGGGATATTCTCTTACCGCGTTAGGTGCAAGATGCCTCTGGTTGAGTGGGTAAGTACCAATTGGTGTTCGCTTCTGGGATATATGCGCGAAGTGGTTTTTCTGACTAAAGGTTGGTTTGGCTCCCGTTTTAAGAGGGCTGAAGACTTTGTGCTTATTATGGAAAAACCTTGGAGCTACGATGGAGGTATTTTGATGTTAAAGTGTTAGTGGGTGAGCTTCGACCCAGCGCAAGATTATTTCCGCTACAGATATCTCTGGGTTTTATTACCTGGTTTACCGCTGCATTTGTGGAATGCAAAGGCTCTGGAAGCCATCGAAAATGCTATGGGTAAGTTCATAAAGGTTGACGATGAGGCGCTTCTGGCTTCAGATAAAAATATTGGTAGAGTTTTAGTGGAAATTGATATTCATGTCAGACTATTCAAGTCCTTGGAGATAGTTTGGAGAGGACACCATCTGGCTCAAACTTTGGTCTATTTGGGTATTCCGTTTAGATTCTCTCAGTGTCGGAAGACCGGACACATGAGGCGAGACTATCAGGGGTTCTTTAAAGAGGAGGTTTCGAAGGGACACTGTTGGAAAGGTCAACTCGAGTGGAATCGCTAGGAGTGGATTTGTGCAGGTTTAGCCCGATCTATGCTAAGTTTTTGGATCCTATCTAGTTGGCCCAATTGGACACGATAACAGGTAAGTTGAAATCCATATGCCCTACTGATCCAGATTATTTCGGCACGAAATGAGAGCGGAGATATAACACAGAAATATTCAAAGATATTGCAAGAGAGACAACAATATAACAGAGATATAGCGGAAATATAACAAGAGCCATAGATATACAGTAATACATGATTTATATTAATGAAATAAATGTACAGAGACTGTAAAAGTACAGAGTGAAAGACTCGCTAGAATGGTGGTAGCTTATCTCGGAGAAGAGATGTGACGGCTACTCGCATCTGTGAGAAGATGATCATTACAATGAGGCTCTAAGGGCCTTTTTAACATAAGTAAAATCCAAAACCCTA
>SNQJ01S0003992.1:5131-19101 GCA_010110895.2 Picea sitchensis | reverse complement strand
GTAAAGGTGAAACTGAGCCGCCAACCGTTCCATCTTGTATTTTTGGTCCTTCTCTACCTCTACTAACAATTTGATGATAGTTTCCAGACTGCTGATGCGCCGCAAGGTCTCATCCATCATTGTCTTGTTTTCCTTGTTATCCTCTTGTCTAGCTTCTTCCTTCTCGGAATTCACTTTCCCGATCAACATCTTGGTTAGGTAGGCCATCTCTATCGTTTTGTGGGTTTCCCTGGGTCGCGTGGCCCCTGGATCAGTTACCCAGTCCGCTTCCTGCACCATGTCATCCCACTCTTTACCTTTCTGCTTGTCCTTTAATTCCTTTTCCCACCAGGTGATGGCCACCTTCCCCTTCGACGCAACCAGAGTATGGAAGGTTCCTTTCGCATCCTTCGCTTCTTGCTCCATTCTTGTTATCCGCCGCTAACTGTCCAAGACTTCCTTCCCAAGGGGGTTCCTCTTCCTGTGCATATGCTTCAATCGCGCCATCCTACTTTGCCTGTCGCAGCTCCTTCTCTGGCTACTAGGCCTATGCCTCACTTCACAAGTATCCTTACTTTTCTTGCCCTTGAACCTGTAATAACCCTTACTGTTGCGCTCCTTCTATTTGCGTCTATTCCTATTGTCCCTCTTCTTATTGGATTTCCCCCACTGCGAGCATGTACTTCCAGCCATGGTTTGCCCAAGGTGGTGAGTGCTTCCGTCATTTTTTGTTGTTAACGCTCATTTGATCATGATGGTTCAACTTTTATCCCTGTACGTTCCATTTCCCTTACTCCCTTGTGATTTGACTATGCTTCTCCCCGTACCTGTGTTGGGGGTTGGTGGATCATTTCGGGTTATCACCAACCCCTCATGCCTTAAGTCATTTGTTGCATTCAACTTGTTGCTTGTCCATTCACCCATAGTTTCCCCACAACTCTTACTAACGTATCGACCTTGCTTCCGGTCACCCACTTGTTGCTTATTGTGATCTTACATGACAATCAGTGGCCAAGTGTTAGGCAATCATATTTTGCTTGGGTCCCACATACCTTTCGAGAGGCCTTGCGTTGTCCTCCTCGATGTGACTTTTCATGCTTAAGTTTCCCTCATGATCTTTTGTCGCCAGATGGTTGCAGTCTGTCCTGAGTTGCCCGCTCGGAATGCTGATCCAGACATCGTCTAGTTCTGGGCCTTCCTTGTCGACCCCCTCATTGGTGAGTCTGTCCGCAAGAGCATTCACTGATTTGCGCATCCACCACAACTCCATTGTTTTCAATGTTCTCAGATACTCCTGGATTTTATGCAGGGAGTGTGCAAGGCGCCAGTGTCTCTGAACCTTGCCCACTCTAGTGCCATTTTGGATTTTTTTCGCAGTGTTGATAACCAGGGTGGAATCACCTTCCACGATGGTGTTTGTCATCCTTTCCGGGCTTAGGATTTCAAGGCCAAGCTCCAGGGCTCCAAATTTTGCTGCATTATTGGTTGAGTTTCCCATGCTCACAACGTACAGTCGGATGATATTCCCACCACTGTCTCCGATTACTCCACCTGCCCCTGCCACTCCCGGATTTCCTTTCGCCACCCCATCAAAATTCAGTTTGAGGAACCCTGACGAAGGGGTAGTCCGGTTGCGGGCTCCTATCTGGAGTTGTGGAACACGCCCCACAGGTATGTTGTTGCTCYAGTCTTTTAGATGGAAAAATTCCAGGATGCGAGAGTCTTGGTCTGTAAGTTGACATTTCTCCTTATTGCAGTTGCGGCTCTGCACCGTTTCTCTTATTTGAGATATTATTGCATCCTTTAGCCTTTCTGTCGGTAGGCTGTCATTCCTGAAGAAGCATCGGTTCCTTTCTTTCCATATTTCCCATATGATCATCCCCGACGTTATGTTCCAACAAAGGTTCACCAGTTCATTTTCGTTGTAACTTTCATTTCATTTTTTGATGGTTTCGCTAATGTTCCCCTGGCCCCTATTGGATTGGCGGTAGATGCATGCTGCCCAATCCCAACTTTCGGCTGTGTAACTGCATTCGTCGAGGAGGTGATTAGTTTTTTCCTCTCGGACCTGACAAAGATGGAAACGAGAGGGGCCTATGAAACCCATTTTCATGAGGTTATCCCAGGTTAGAATTCGGTTGTGTAGTACTAGCCATTCGAACATTTTGATTTTTGGCCATTGGGGACTTTTCCAGATCTTTTCCCATTGTTGCTCTGGATTTTCTTTTTCCTGGCCCGCGATGTAATATCGTGCTTCTTTTAAGTTGAATTCACACCCATTTTTCCTGCCCCACCTCAATTGATCATATTCTTCCGAGACCCCAATTTTGCTTTTCCCCAATTCCTCCTCCACCTCTTTCGTTATTGTTTCTATCTGGGCTCTATTTTGTGGATTAAGCTTGTCCCAGATCCTCCATCTGGCACTGCCATCCCTTTGCTTCCAGTAGTGATGAATTTTTGTTTTTCCTTGCCCAATCATTTCCTGTTGGAGCTCCTCCCTGTCATGGGTTTCCATTATGGGTTCCTGTTGCCATGTGTCCTCCCATAACCTTGCTATTATACCATTTATGACTTCCTGAAGCTATGATTATGGATCCAATTCTTATTTCGCTAGGCAATATTCTAGATGGTTGGAACTGAATTCGCTCTTGGTCATTGATGTTCGGGTCATACTTGGCCTTCCAGAGGTTCACCCACAACATCGATTTGTCTTTTACCCATATCCACTAGAGCTTTGCCCTGTAGGCCTTGTTGGTTACCTGTGGGTCTTGCAACCCTAGGCTGCCTTTGCCTTTTGGTCTGCATATCTTGTCCCAGGCCACCAGGGCCCATTTATTTTTGTTTTCTACACCGCGCCATAGGAAATCTCTTTGGATGGCTCTTATCTTTTGTAGTCTTCCTTTGGGGGCTGGAAATACTGACATCATAAATGACGAAATTGCTTGTAGAACTGTTTTGGTGAGGATAAGCCTTCCGACCAGGTTTAGAGCTCTGTATGTCCATTTTTTTACCCTCTCCTGTAGCTTGTTGATAACTCCTTCCCACGTAGCATTTTTGCAAGCTCTATCCGTCAGGGGGATTCCCAAGTATTTCGTTGGGAGTGTTTTACGTTCAAACCCCAGGATGTTGGTCAAGTTTCTTCGTATTGCCGGATTAGTGTTGAAAAAATATATCATGGACTTGGAGTGATTGATTTCCGCCCCCGAGGCTTCCTTGAAGTCCTCTAAGATTTTTTTATAAGCCTTTGCTTCCTTTACCATGGGTGTGCCATGGAGCAGGGTGTCATCAATGAACTATTGGTGTGTGGAGGTTAGACAATTTTCAAACAGTTCGAGGCCTTTTATTTCACCATCGACAGTTGTGCTTTTTATGCTTCTGCTTAGCCCTTCCATCATTAGTATGAACAAGAAGGGGGATAGCGGATCCCCTTGTCTGATGCCTTTCGATGGACAAAAAGGTTTGGCTGGGGCTCCATTTATTAAGAGCGAGAAACTTGTCGTTGAGACTAGAGTGATGATCTAGTTGATCCAGTGCTGGTCGAAACCAAGCTTCCAGCATATTGGCCATGTAGTGCCAGCTTATTTTGTCATAGGCCTTCACCAGGTCAAGTTGGATTATCATCCCCCCTCTCCTTTGGCTTTTCAGCGTGTGAATTATCTCACGGGCTTGGATGACATTGTCCAGGATTTGTCTTCCTTCTACATATCCCACCTGTTCCTGTGAAATTAGTGTGGGAAGGAGTGGTTTCAACCTATTGGCTATGACTTTGGAGATTATCTTGTAGACTACATTGCACAAAGCTATAGGCATGTAGCGGTCTGGGGTCCTGGCTTCATTTTCTTTTCGGATTAGAGTGATCATTGTGGCATTTAAAGCTTTCAGGATGGAGGCCAATCATCTGGAGTCCTCCACCGCCCCATAAATATCATACTTAACCACCTCTCAACATGCTTTGAATAATTCCTATGTGAAGCCATTTGGACCTGGGGCCTTACCATTGGGCATCTCCTGGACCACTTGGTCGATTTCTTCCTTTGCGATGGGTTTGCTTAGCCTGACATTTTGATCCTCTGTGACCAATTTGGGGATGTGCTGAGTTATCCTTTGTATGGCCGCGGATCTGTCTTGGTTGGGCTCTTTGGCTATCCCCTATAAGTGATTGACTAGTGTATTTTCAATGTCCTAGTGGGATTCTCGTTCGATCCTGTCCTGATCCCTAATCTTCAAGATTTTTTTATGAGATCTTCTTGCGATAGTTGTTATATGAAAAAACTTGGTGTTCCTCTCCCCTCCCTTTAGCCACCTTATTTTGGACTTTTGGCGCCACAGAGTTTCTTCCTACTTGCATCTTGCTTCCCATTCCCGGGTCATTTGGATTTCTTCTTTTTTTCGATCCTCTGTGTATCCCTCCTCGATGCAAAGTTCCTGGAGCTTCCTCATCCTGTCCTCGATACTTTTTTTCCCCTGGTTTATGTTTCCAAAGACTTCTTTGTTCCACTCCTTAAGTTTTTGTTTGATGTGCTTGAGTTTCTTGTATAGTTTGAACACCCTTGTCCCATGGTCTGGTAGTTCCTCCTGCCACCATTGGTTGATGTTCTCTTTGAAGGTGGGATAATCTATCCAAAATTTCTCAAATCTAAATGGTTTGTTCTTTGGCGTGGTTTGAAAATTCGCTTCCAATTGAACTGGCCAGTGGTCTGATCCCCCCAGGGAAGGATGTTGTAGTCCAAAGCTAGTCCCTACAAAATGATGGATTCCGACACCAAGAATTTGTCTAGCCTTGTAGCTATTTGATGGTGAGCTAGTCATTTCTTGTTCTAGGTGAACTATCCATTGTTGGTCCTAATGTCTACAAGCTCCATTGTATCTATGAAAGCTGAGAAATTTTTCGCGTCTCTGTCTAGTCTCCTGGTGCCCCCTTTTTTCTCCATAAGAGTAGTGATGATGTTGAAGTCCCCAACCAAGAATCAGTAGAGGTTGTTTCTTCGGTCTTTAAGATTCTCTAGGTCTAGGAGCATTCTCCTTTTTTCCTCCATCATCCGGGGGCCATACACATTTTTGCATAGAATTTCCGTCGTGTTCCCTCTAATTTGCATGTTAACAGAAAGAGTATGTCTCGTGGCTTCTGCTGCAAGTAGGTTCACCGATTGTGGCTTCCACAATGTGAGAATACCTCCTGTCATCTGTTGGATTTCAACAACCAACATCTTGTACTTACTCCATTGTTTTTTACTTATTATTTCCATTCTATCAAGTGTGCATTTTGTCTCTTGAATGAAACATATGCTAGGTTGTTCCTTCCTAGGTCTATTTTTAAGGATTCGTTGTTTTATTGGGTTTTTTAGGCCTCTTATGTTCCAAGTAATAATCTTCATTTAAACATGTGGGGGGGAGTTTGTGAAGAGATTTTTAATCTTACCTGAATTTATCAACAAGGCTCCTAGTTCTTGCAGGGCTACGTTGTTTGATTTCCTACCTTTCTTCTGCCTTGCCTGCTTGGGTGAGTGTTGTTGTTGTTCATCGACTATTTTGATTCCCAGGTGTCCTATCTCGCCATGCATGCACTTGGTACCTTTGGATTTTGCTTCCTCCCTTAGGAGGAAGAGATATTGGATGCGATATAGTTGCTCCGCTGGCACATTGTCAACTCCTTGCTTTTTCCATTGCTCCAGTATGTTTGGGAGGTCTATTCCTTCCCTTTCCACAATTTCTCTGAGGTCTAGGTCTTTTGTTCCTACCTCGCTTGGTGTCATCTCTGCATCTCCGTCTGCCTCCTGCATCGGGGTGTTGGCATCTTTGTTTCCTCCTTCCATAGGACTTGCGTTGCCTCCCTGTTCTCCCTTGTTGCTTGGGTTTTCTGTGTTCTCATGAGTTTCTTGTTCACTTGTTTCCCTAGATTTCGGTTTTTCCCTTTCCTCCTTCCTCCCCTTGGTTGGGCCTGCCTCTTCCTTCTGTTCTAATCATGACTTCCATGTTGTTTCATGTTGGGGCCTTTCCTTGTCTTTTGTTTCCTCTGCTTTTGTGATTTGGCTTCACAAAACCGTCCTCATCCTGTTGTAGTTTGGTGTTTTCCGTTTCTTGTTTTTTATTGAGAGGACATTCTCTTATTAGGTTTCCATGTTCATGACATCTTCTGCATCGAAACATGATCTTCTCGTAGTCTATACTTTATATCCATTCCTCATCCCTAAAATCCGGGCTTATGGCTTCCAGGAGCACCCCCGAGACATCCATCTCTATACAGATCCTTGCATAGGAAGTGTATCTTCCTTTTAATGTTGCTTCCGATGTCTTGACATATTTCCCAAGCTTGTTCCCTATTGCTTCGAAGGTGGACAACAACCAGTAATCTAGTGGTAAGGAATAAAACCTTAGCCAGACTGGGACATTTTTGAAGGTTTCTTTCTCTGGGGAGAAGTTTTCCTTCCATGGATGCATGTATAGCCCCGCTAAGGCATAGAAATATGCCCCCCCCTTCAAAGACTTTACCCCTGTCCTCCAGGTTCATAAAGATTGTTGTGAAGAATCCTTTCGATCCTAGGTGGAGTTCAACGTCTCCACTTGGCTTCCATTGGTATTTTATCCAACTGCACAATGTTTTTTTTCTGTGGGCCACATGCCCATGAACTTGCAAATCAGTGCATGCATCTTCATCTGATCTCAGAAGAGTTGTGTCTGGGGGTCTTCCAGTATAACTTTGGGGATCAATGTCATCTTAGGTTTACACGGGTTGTGCTCATCTACCCCACTGGGGTTCACCGTTTCTTGTGTATCGTTCTGAGCTTCTCTGGCCTCTTCCCCCACGCGATCACTTTTTCCTTGATTGCCCTCTTGATTCTTTTTCGATTTTGATCCTGAGGTGCCTGTCAGAGGTTCCTTGAAACTGACGTCGCGTGGGCCTTTCCCTCTGTCCACCACTACCTGCTTGTAGGAAGGGGTTCCACTCCCTCCCCCTTTGGTAACCATGTTGGTTGCTGCTGAAACCACAACTGTTAAACCCTAGATTGAAAGTTTCTCCAGAGCCCTCAAGAGAAAATAAAAATTCCAAACTCTGTTGATCACCATCTTTAATATAATTATGATTGAGTTATTTATAAAAATTAAGAGCAATGCAAGAGTTAATCATTACTTTAGGTTCTTGACATTCCATAGTTCAATAAATCTTTGATTATTCATTTGGTCATCATTGAATCAAAGTGGCGTTTGGAGATCGAGTAGAACAATGACAAATGAGAGCCAATTTTGGTTGATCCAAAATGTGTATAAACATATGGGGGCAAAACCTAAAAATAAAGGCTCTCCTCTTCACACAGGCACTATCCCATTATGACATTGTTCTATTCAACTAATTTATTTATTTTATTTAATATCTTCAAATATATTTACAATTTTAATAGGAATTATACTTGTGGATTATTTATGGCACTTTTGGATTACTAAACACTAAAGAGAATCAAAGATCCAACAAACTTAGTTGTGAAGATAGATCATGGAAAAGATGAGGATGAGANTATCTTCAAATATATTTACAATTTTAATAGGAATTATACTTGTGGATTATTTATGGCACTTTTGGATTACTAAACACTAAAGAGAATCAAAGATCCAACAAACTTAGTTGTGAAGATAGATCATGGAAAAGATGAGGATGAGAATGGAAACAAGGTTTTGTTACCAAATTGATATAAGCATAGAATAGATGGAAAGAGAAAAAAAAATATCATGAAAGAATTGTATCAAAAACTCTATGCACGAATGCATTGTTTTGTTGGTTAAAACTTTCTAGATTCATTATTAATATGATGATACATAAATATATATTGAATGTTTGTTAGTTTAATTAGTTAAACCATTCACTCAAAATATATAAATATATTGTTGAATTTTTTTTTTATAAATTATTTGTTTCTCAAAATTATTAATCGCTATTATAATTAACTAAAAAATCATCTTCAATTTAAATATAGAAAAAAAAATCAATTTTTTTTTTAAATATAAAATAAAAAATATATATATTAACCAATAATCAACATTTATTATGCTGCAAATAAATCTTAGGGTGAAAAATGTGTAAGTATATCCCTCTAATATTAATGGATAACATGTCTCTTAATGCAAAATATTTAATGAAAAAATCTATAATGCCAAAACTTTAACCCCAGCCAAAAATGTGAAAAATCAACATTATAAATCTATAAATCAACATTTATTATGATGCAAATAAATCTTAGGGTGAAAAATGTGTAAGTATATCCCTCTAATATTAATGGATAACATGTGTCTTAATACAAAATATCTAATGAAAAAATCTATAATACTAAAACTCTAACCCGAGCCAAAAAAAAATAAAAAAAATAACCCGAGCCAAAAAAAAATAAAAATCTTAATACAAAATATCTAATGAAGAAATCTATCATACCAAAACTCTAACCCCAGACAAAAAAAACTATATCCTGCAATATTAATCGGTAATATGTATCTTAATGCAAAATAAGAAATCTATAATGCCAAAACTCTAACCTCATCCAAAAAAACAGTGCAATATGAAAATAAACACGTGTCTTAATCATGATTGAAGTCACATGCATGAGTTCACTGGAAGATTCCCTAAATGGCCTTATTTTCTTGGAGGTACCATGACTTGAATTGTGCCAGAAAAGCCAAGAATCATATAATCCCCTTGAATCACATGATTTTCTTTGAGGTGCCATGTGTTGAATTGTTCAAGAAAAACCCAAAATCATATGTTCTCCCTTGAATCACATGATTCTACAACTAAGTATATTATAATGTTTAAAATATCGGTAGAGAGACACATTGCAGGGAAAAGAGGAAAATGAGAAAAAGTAATGTAAAGGTTAACAAATTGTTGATAGGTACACAAATAAGCTCAAAAATCCACACATGAGTTGGTCACCCAAAGTATTATGTTGTTCAAAACGTTAGTGGGGGAGACGCAATGTAGGCGAAAAGAGAGAAATTTGGGGTACCAAGTTTGAATGGGAGGTCAAAAAAAAAGAAGTATGAAAGGGTCAAAAAAAAATGTTGAAAGGTCCCAATAAGGTAAGAAATGCATTTAAAATGATTTTATTAGGTTTAATTAAGTAAATAAGGAGGACATAATAACATAAAATGGATAAATGTCACGTCTTACTCTTTCAAAAATATTGAATATAAATTTAAGATTAATATTGATTGTGTGAATAGAAAGTTTAGATTTAGAGGTTATCCATTTTTTTTTAATGATTGGTTTACATGTAGTTATGTTAAAATGTGTATTGCAATGTCTTCCAAAAAAACAAAGTAACGCTAAAATATATTTATAAAAAATATGAAAAAACAAATCTAAACTTATTTATTACCTATTATGGGGTATTGATTCTTAATGTTGTAAGAGAGTGTGCATGATATGTAATGTGATTAATTAGATAAGTTAAACATGTGCATGCACATTCTTTAACAAGGATGTTAGTGATGAGGAGGCCAGTGTTGGAGGGGTGTTCTTTGACCCCAGAGAAAATCAATTAATGGAGTATTTTTGGAATCTAGGAGTCATAACTAATAATAAAGCAGAAGCACACACTATGCATATGTGCATTCAATTGGAAAAAAAAAGAAATATTATCGAGCTTAATATAGTTGGTGACTCTAAAAACACAATCCGTTATTTTATTAAGGCCTCCCCACCAAAATAAACAAGCCTAGATAATATCGTGGAGTGCATTAAACATTCTTTGGAAGGACTTCAGGCACACTTTTTTCGCATCCTTCGTCATCATAACACGACTGCAGATTCCTTAGCAAACAAAGCTATTGGGCTAACTCCTGGTCATATGGGGGTGAATGGCACAGTGTTGGTGGTTCCCCCTCTGTAGATCTTGAAATGTCCAAGTGTGAAAGTTGGATCAGGCACATGGTACATCCTCATCGACGTGAGGAAGGGACACGTGCAATATATATGTTGTATAACTCCTTCAGAAGCTTGGGAACATACATTCCAAATCTGAAATGTTATCAGTCAACACGTAGTGAGATAATTCATAGGATGGATTTTGTACGGGGGGAAGCCTGTGAATACTCTGGTTATGATGGCTCTAGCACAGGGGAGAGGTATGTTCATCATTATGGAAGGTGGTGAGGCGGGCAAAGTACGTCTCTTTAGCCAAATTAAGGAGGATTTTGTAAGTGGTACCCGAGAGATGCATGGGCATCATGTGAAGGATATCTCGGGCATGGGAAAATTTCAGGTATGTGTTGGAAGCGTACTTAAATATGCAAATGGGAATATGGTTTTCCACGACCTTTTTCAAATTTGGATCTGGAGTCTGTGTTGGAATTGTTTTGGTCGCTTGTCCTTTGATAAGTCTGGGCCAGCTGAGAAAACTTGAGAATTGTCATCATATTTGACTCTGCAATAAGTAGATTTAATCTGGTGCATGCCCCTGAAGAAGGAAATCCTGGCTCTGGCAGAAATGCTATAGAATCTCCAGAGAGGTTTCTCAAGCTCCCATAATACCCCACTCTCAATACGAAATTTAGTTCTCTGTGAATTCTTCTAGACAAGGAAGCAAGGATGGACAATAGGGAATGTGCAGACAATGTGGACGAGGAATTGGAGGCAAGTAATGAGGAAAGACAAAGATTGACTCTCAGAGTTAATTTCCTTAGTTCTACAACACCATTTACACTTGATACTCTCAGTCAACATCGTGTTCTCATCCGCCAACTTCAAGATGAAGTAGATTTCTCGTGTCACCAGCTTGTTTCTCTTCAAGAGCAAACAACACAAAAGAATGTGGAACCTGGTAATTCAAACTCGGTTGTAGGGTCAATAAAAGGTGAGGAAGCGGAAGTGGGAATTCTACCGTATCTAAATTCGACAGTGGAAGTAGAGGAGGAACATGAACAATCAAAGAAAGCTCTTGAATCAACAAAAAAGTGATTCATAGCTAGTGTATGTCTTAAATTCTCAGTCTGTAATAAGTTTTTTGTCGTATCTATGTAGATCAAATTAGATGTAGTAGTAAGAATGGGACAAGGATTAAGGGCAGAAAAACAATAGGCTAAAAGAAGCTCTTTAAGAGTTAGAATTTTGTAATTTTGAAGACTCTAGATGTTCTATGTGGCTCTGGCCACGCCTTTTTATATTAATACAAATCTACCAGTTCTTGTGAAAAAAAACAAGGATGTTAGTGATCTTAGGAGTTTTAATAGTTTGGTCAAGTTTAGTAACTATGTTAGAGATTACCTTTCCCTTTTATAAATTGAATGTGTGAGTAATGTAATCAAGCACTTGATTATTTGATTAAATATATAACACATACAGTATGGTATGGCTCCATTATTAAAAGAGATAGGATACATGTGTGTCAGTGACCACCTAGGTCGAGTTGATATGTGAGCGTGGGTTAATTAATGTACTACACATAGTAACATGGAGTGAATCTCAATCCCTCATCTATGGATATTTATGAGATAAAAAATATAATTTGTGGTGGATGTCACAAAGTTCTACTTCCAATCATGGTTAGGATGGGTTTGACTGCTAAATAACAACTAGGGAGATTCATACCACATTGTCCTACTTCCAAATAGCATAAGGGTGGGTTCAATTTCTAATGGGTATCCAAGTAAGGGCATGGGTGATTAAATGATGTGAGGTTAGTTGTGATAATTTTAACTCTATTACATTTGAGCAAAAAATTGATTTGTAAAATGAGTTAATTTGACCTTTATATCATAATTGTTACTTAATTTGCCATTCATGGGTGTGATTTAATTTTTTATGTTGTAAGGCATTTCCCTCTTCTGCATTGTACGACATCCAAATCTATTATATGACCATTATAAAAATCAAGATTGTCCATCTACCCTTCATGGAATCACCACTACAGTTTTAGATGTGTTGCTTCTTCTTACTCTCCATTTGGTGCTTCGCTAGAGAATTAATTGTAGATCCCAACCAACAATGCTTTATTCCTCAATGTCATAACTTGGATATAAAATTAATTGTAAAGAGTGCCCATTCCCATGGTTATCAAAAATATATATCAAGTAACTAATATGAGAAAATACAAGTTCGTCCATGCATTAATATCACCTTTTACGCCTCCTCCCCAATTTCTGCCAACAGATACCTCAACAAGCATCCAAACTGTGTTGACCTTTAGGTTCAATTGTCCCTATATCCCTTCACACCTAATTGGACTTTAGGTTTTTTCACTACATACTTTGTTCTCCCTCATATTTTAGCCCTAACAACAATGATAGTGGCAATTCAACTTACTTAAAATTTCAAGGTGTTCATACGAGAGTTCAACATCCATGTGCTCCATTGTTGAGCTCAACTTTATCACATGGAATTATCAAGGTCTATATTCTTTTAATTCCTTTTACTTTGACATTTTAGGTTATGATTTATTTCTACATTTGTTCCAAGAACATAGCTCGACTTAGCTCGACTACCTATTATTTATTTACCCCATAGTTACAACTTACCCTATGGACAACTACAATACTCATAAAGGGTTTTCATTATGCCATATTCTTGACATCAAATTATAGTGAGTACTTTACAAGCATATACATCTCTGTTTTTAAGTTATTAAAAAAACATATATCGCAACACATTTTTCATGGATTGGATTATTAGGCTAATATTTCCCTTCATAGTTTACTTATTTTTCGCCACTAGCAGATAACTTTTCCGATAGATTACTATTTTCTATCCATTACAACAATAACTATTTCCAATAGATTGGATTGATCGTACTTGCATCTTGGGTTGATCGTACTTGCATTTCAAATTTGTGTGACTCAATGGTGTCTCCTTTTTAAGGCATGGGATTGTCAAGCCTGAGATTCTCTTACTCCTTGTTCCTTCAAAATTTCAGGTTTCAATTACTTGCTTCATATATTTTAAGAACAATGATGATATATCAATGTGTTTTCACCTTCCTATAGTAACCTATTTCCTTTTTCTAATTCTCAAGAGCTAGGTGTCATATCTTCTACCTAGTTATCGGATGGAGATGGGACCTATAATGATTATGATTAATAGTATTTTGTATGGTTGAAATCATTTAATTTACAATTTTTTATGATTTTTTTTTCCAACGGGAAAATTTCTCGATTATATTAAAATATAATGTGTTCTCTAGTCAGAGAAAATACAAAGAATAGTTGTGGTGACAAAACTGTCAAATGAAGCTTTCGCCTATAGTGGTCTCTCGACCAACAAAAGGAGAAAGTTCATAAAAAAGAGGAAAGTCAAGTTCAAAGTGAGTTGATATATCTAGCAGACAAAATATTCTTCAAAAAATATCGAAGATCAGGAGTAGCCTTCAAAACTCAAATCATGAAAGACCGCTAAGATGAGATGAGTAGATCTTAAAATAGAGATAGGAAGTGAGGAGGGCCATCATGGCCATCTATCCAGAGATTGTATGTTATAATGACCTCTTTTTTCTGTAGAGCTTCCTTAGATAGTTGGTTAGCGGTTTTGTTGTGCTCACGATAGATGTGTTTGAAGCTGAGTTTTTTGAAAGTGGGTAGAAGTAGTTTGATTCCGTCCTTCCAAGCCAGGAGGGAGATGGCTTATAGATCGCCCATGTTGTTCAACCACTCAATAATAATTATGAAGTCCCCAAGTATCTGAAGTGCTTCAATATGAAGTCTGGAGGCCAAGTATAGAGTGGCTCAGGCACCCAATAATTCAACTCTGGTGTTGGTGCCCAGACCACAATTAAAATTCCATCTATAGGATGAGTTTTTTGTAATTATGATCAGCCCTCCAACACCGCTCTGAGTGCCATTTGATAGTGTTGCTCCATCGAACCATCCAGTTGGAGTATCCTGTAAGTCAAGTGTCCTCTTTGTGTTCTGCAATCTTGGCTTACAAGGGTGAATGTCATTCCAATTTTTAAATAATCCAAGTGTTTTGTATGCTGCTGAGCTTGTGGAAGGGGTCTCATTTTCGTTTTTTTTTTTTT
>SNQJ01S0003991.1:130619-151717 GCA_010110895.2 Picea sitchensis | reverse complement strand
ATAACATTAGTTGTTGCAATTGTGAAATGCCTTGATGTCGTTTTGGTGTTTGTTGTTTAAACTGATGTGACCTTTGTTGTTGTTGTTTATGAAGCTACAAATGGTGTTCCTGAACCACAACAGTAGGTGGAAGATGTTGATAATGTTCATGACTATGTACAGGATGACTACTCTTCTGCAAATTCATATATGGCTGAGTGTCTACATGTGGTTGTATTCATGTCTTTGCTTCTGTTCATTTCCAGGATTTACACTTTCAGCATTAAGAGCTTTATCAAATTCTTTTACTGGGAGATAAGAAGACCAAAGATTACCCCAATCTGTATTCATAACCATATAACCAGATTTTGAGAGAAGACCTTGACATTTTGGGATTGCATCTGCATGTTCCACGTAACAGGCGTTTGTACCAGTGCCCAAAATAATAGCAACCATAACATCCTCATCATGATATCGTCCTACAGTCAATGTACCCACAGCATCATTTACCAAATCAGAGACATGTATGTCCAAACCTTGTCTTTCTATGGAGTCTTTTGAGGCTACCACCACATCCTTGTCGACCATTTCTGAGACAGAAAACCCTTTGCTACATTGAATTAGTCTACCAGAGGAAATTGTTGTTTGCTGCACTTGAAAAGAGAAAGTGAAACCGAGCTCTCTTTGTTGGCCAGGTTCTAGACAGAAGTTTTTGCTTTTGTGACAAATTTTTCTAGCTCTGAAGCAAATCGAACTGGATTCCACCCACACCATGGCTATTCGTCATCTATTTCTAACAGACAATGCGTTGATCCAGTACCTTGCCCTTATATCTGCTCATCTCGTGGGTCTTCCTTATAGCCAGATGCCTTCATATGGATTTAACCTAGTGCTCGGGTACTCTGTGTTGGGCTATGCGTTATGTAGCTTAAGCCTGTGGCTTGACCTGTGGCTCAGTTCATGACTTGAATCATGGCTCAATTAGTGGCCTTATATCTTCAACCCGTATAAACGTTTTTTTAGCCAAACTACATTCACCATTGGACATCTGTGTGAGCTTTTAGTTTTAGCTTAACTCGTGGCTTGATACCTGGCAATGGAGCTCCTTAAACGCCTGTACAAGCATAATAAAAACTCAATCCCTTGGCACCTGTCAGTTGCCTGCATTTGGCTTGTGGCTCGGATTGGATTGAATGAGTGGCATGTGGACTCGGTTTATCTGTTGGTTAATGGATATGGATTGACATGTGGACTTGACCTGGATGGTGACTTTGACTTAGTTAGCTCATAACTTGATGTGTTGACCTGTCATAAGCGTTGGCTTGTAACTTATTATAAGAATTGGGTGTGTGTATGACTTGTGAGTTAGCTAGGACTCGTGGATATAGGATTTGGTTATGGTATGTTGGTAAATTAAGCATATGCACTTTGATTCATAAACTCAGGCTTAGGCTTGACATAAGAACTGACCAATGGGCCCCTCAAAATTACCTAATATGATTTGTGACTGAGGATGAGAATTGGCTTTGTGCCTTAAATTGCAGCTCGACATATGACTCATAACTTGGTAGAGTTGGTCTTTATGATCAGAACACTTCAAGCACCCACCACTTTATAATAATACAAAATAACAAATTTTATTTGAAAGTATTATCAAAATGGAAGTTTAGGTGAACTAACCGTTTTGATTTTGTAGTTCGAAAGGGCAAAGTCAAGGATGTTGGGCAAAGGTAATCACTGGGAGATTGATGAAGAAGTGGAGGTTAAGACATTGGCCAAAAGACTGAAGAAATTAATAAGTCAAAATAGAGAGAGATGAAAACGCTCTCAAAATTCAATTACATTTTGATCGCTAACAAAAGCAATCAATGAAACGATAGAATGCAATGGTGGAAACACTAATGAAGTTAATGACTATTGTATCATGGACATATTACTAACAAATATTAAATTATTATGATATGGGGCATGTTGCTATAGGAAATGGACAAATGTCGAAGGCCTCTAGAGGAACTTCCCCTTAAAAAAATGCCTTCGATGTAATTAAAAAAACATAAATTATTAATAAAAGGTAATAATAGGAATGATTTAAAAAACATTTATCTAAATAATAATTTAATAAAATTTTGTGTGTGTGTGTGTGTTTAATTATTTTATAATAATAATAATAATCTAATTTTAAGGTCATGGCCAAGCCAGACACCAAATTGGTGTATGATACCCCCTTGTTTGTGGGACAAGGGACCCCCTTTGCTCAACAATTTTACTGCTAAAGTCTACGAAGGTATACATACCCTACCCCCCTTTGGATTTGAACTTGTGACCTCTTAGGAAGAAACACATGTTCTTAACCATTAGGGCCACTCATGCTAAGTGAGCAGTGAAGTTGTGATGTGCCAACTCTCATTTGCAAATAGCAACTAATGATAACTATCCTCATTACCGGTTGACAAATGAATTATAATTGATTTTGCCACCTTTGAAAATAGAAAGTGAATAGTGAAGTTGGTGAAATAGATTAAGATAAAACTTATGTTTTATTCATTACTTAGTGAGTATTGTGCCAAAAAGTGAGTTTTTCATTCCAAATAGATGTGTCACATTTATAACACTTACATGACTTAAAAATATGGGCAATACGACTTAATCATAGAAGACTTATAACAACAATGGGAAAGACAACCAAATCATAGCCTACCAAATTTGTCAAGAAATTGAATGGAATTCCCTATGTGCCTATCCCTACCTCTTCCTCTTCCAAGCATATGGATTTGCCCCTAGCTTAAAGGGGACTAATAGGTCAATTTACAAATATGTGGCCCTCTCCAAAGGCAATGGAAATATGGGTGCAAAAGAACCAGGAAGTTCTTATCAAGGGAAAGCTCACTTTTTATTTTTGCAGGAGAGGCTTCTATGCCTTTCTCTTTAAATCAAAGGAGGATTGTGATCTCATTTTTTGAAATGGGCCTTACCTTATTCAATTCCAATATGGGTTCATTTTCCCCACATTYCGCTACATTTCTAGAATGAAGACACAATGAGGTTCATTGAAAACACTTTGATAAGGTATATTGACAKATTTGAACCCAGGGATGGAATGTTTGCTCGTGTTCGTATTTGTGTAGAAGTGGGTTTGGAAAAGTATTTGCTTGAGACTATTAAGTTAACTCTAGATAATTGGAATCGAATTTAGTTAGGAGATTATGAGCAGCTTATGGTCAAGTGCAAAACATATCAGGAATACATGCACTTTGCAAAAGATTGTAAGAAGAAAACTTTGGTGGATCAACGGACTCTAGAGAAAGAGGATTAGTGGAAATAATTCAAAAAGAAAAAGACTAATGTAAAGCGGGATGCTCTTAGTTAAAACCCTAAGTAATATATTCTAGCATGAGGCCAATTTGAACCCTTTGGATCTGGATCTGAACAGATTGCAAGTCAAAATTCAGTAACCCCAAAGGCACCATGTTCGAATCACCCCCAAGAATTGGGAAAGAAATCACCAAAGCAACCAAGTGAGGGTGAATTGAGTTTATTGGCAAATTGGTATGCAACCTTGGAGCAAGAAGAATCCATCCCAACAATTGAAATTGTAGGTAATCCTTTCTTCAACTCTAGAATCAAGATAACACTACCCATACTGGAAGAAAACTTGGAGATCTTTCCCTCTCTAAGAGAAGAAGGTGGTGAGGTGTAACCTAAGGAGGAGGTTGAAATTTGTCTTGAAATGGCAATGTCTTTGGATGGAGTGCACACTCGCAAGAAAACCCAGAAAAATCTTGAGACTGAGAAAAAGGAAGAAGAGGTGGCAACATAAAAAGATAAAAAGAAATATAAAGTCAATCCCAAAAATGATATCTAATAAAAATAAAGTTAAGAAGGAAGCTAGCCAAGGAGTGTAGGGAAGAAAATCTAAATAAAAACAAGGTTTTTGGTTACACACAAGAAACCATTGAAAGCACTCTTGGTGTAGGGAAAAGAACAACCTGGAATCAAGGAACCTCAACCTTGTCATTTGGTGGGAAACCAAAAACATCAAGTAGATAATAAAGCTGATCTCCTAGAATAGTAGAGGTATGGGAGGTAGGTTAAAGGTAGAATCAATAAAAAACTTAGTACAAATAAAAAAGCATATTGCCATCCTCATCTAGGAGAAAAAACTAGAGGCTATAGAACCAGTCAATATAGGTAAAGTGCAGTGGAAAAATAGTGAAGCTCCAACATTTAGTTCCATCGATGCGTCAGCAGGTCTCTACATAGTTTGGAATGATCAAGTCCTAAAGATAGAATTTTCATTTCATAAGCAATGTTGGTTGCTTACAAGTTTTGTCAACAAAAAAACATGAGGTAAGCTTAATATTGTTAATTTTTACATGCATATGAGCTACAAAGAGAAAATAAATTGGTTGGACTCTCTCTTAGCTTTGAAAAACTCAGAATATTGGTAGAATAGTATTGTCGCCGGAGATTTTAATACTACGATGAGTACTAAGAAAAAAGGGGGGGTAGTGTTGCTCTAGATCCATTCAAAGAATGAATGGAAGATATGATTTCACTATGGGACTTAGTGGATGTAAAGCCTACAAAAGGAAAGTTCATGTGGACTGATAAATGAGTGGGGCCTAGGTATATTGCAGCTAGGCTAGATCACTCCCTAGTCCAAGGAGATATTTTGGTTAATGGGTTGATCTTCTTCCCCAAAATTTTGCCATGGGAATCTTTAGACCACAGGCCCATTAATTTGCACATGATGGATAGCCCAAATCTTGATCCAATCCCTTATTGATTCAATCTATTATGGCTATAGGACAAAACCATGGTTTATCTCATCAATTGAACATGGAGCCAATGGATAGTGGGATCCTCAAGTTTCACATGGGAGGAGTGATAAAACAAGGAGCAAGAAAATAGACAAAGAAAGTAAAATAACTAACAAGAAGAGAAGACAAAGAAGACGGGTGGAAAAGGCACCAAGCCAAGTCAATTTCATATGTACATCAATGGTACGTTGAATAGTGCAACTCAATGTAACGACCCCACAATTGTATCACAACTAACTAGTTGTTAAGGTCTATTAAGGACTTAGAATTATTTCTAACAAACCCCCCTTTAATATTAATTCCATACAAATATATATCATCTCAGAAACAAAGAATAGTGCAAAATATGATAACATATCCAAGTCTTTAATCTCTAACTCATGGTATGAAACCTCATGAGTGTCAATGAAGATCTACTTGAAAAACTGCCAAAACTAGATGTCGAAACCAAGTCTAGAAAATCATTGTGTATCAAATGAGCTAGACAACTTGTAGGTGTTCACTGAAGTGAACCTAAAACGGATGAGAGCAAAGTCTGATGAGAAGTGAATTGACTACATGTCCAACACATCCCAAATCCTGAAAATGCCCAACAATCCTGAATGCGCCAAGCACAGATGCAGAAGAAATAGCGGACTTCTGCTAGATTCGAAGATCATCCCTGTAAAGTCCAAAGACTATCGAGTGAACAAATAAGTTCACAAACTACTCTCGGAAAATGACACACTAAATAACTATCAATAATCCTATTGGTAGAAAAAAAAGTGTCGAAAGGCATCCAAACCTTGTATCCATAAAAATCTTGTGTAGTAAACTAGGTGAACAACTGGTACTATTGCAAATCCAAATTGTCGATCAAAATTTTGAACTGTCGTCAAGGTGTCGAACTATCAAACCACCATCAAAGTCACAAGGTGACTTAAATCCATCAAATGTCCAAATGTGGCAAGTCATCCATCCATCCATCCAATATCCATCATAAACTTGAATCCATCATAAACTGCCAAATGTTGAACTATCTCAGCGAAAATCCTCTGAAGGTCAAACTGACCAATCCAAAATAAAGTCATCAAATCCATTATCATGTCCTGAAACAATCCTTGATCAGCCATCATCATGGAATCATAAATTCATATGAAATCCTAAATCCTAAATCCATAGTCAATCATCATAAATAGTAAGCTTGCAAGTTAGACTTCGAAACTTGAAGTCTGACATATCAATATTCCCCCCCCTGTCGACTGAAAAGTGTGAAGTCTAGATAAGGAAATATACCCCCCTTGAAAGTGGAAAAGGGTAATCAAAACATCTTCGAGCGGAGTCTGGAGACTCGATCTTCGACTCAGAAGATTACATCAAACGGGCCCCAATCATGCTCTGTATCATCCAATCCTATAAAACATTCATGTCTGTCAACTATATAAATATCTCCAATCAAGTATGGTTGTACATGTGTATAAATTTGTCGATATGATTGTTCTAATAACTTAGCTTCCAAACTCCATCGTGAAGTTTCTAACCATTCAAAATTTACTTGTTTCCGTTGAATTTTCTTGTTCTTCTGACACCTTTCTAAGAGGTGATTGGTCTTCCCACAAAAACTACATGGGTGAAGATCAAAACAGTTTGACTCATCATGGCCAAATAGGTGACAATGTTTGGACTATATGAGATCTTTATCCAACTGATCATACAAATATGAAATACTTGTAGAAACATCAACATCCTTATCATCCCAATCATCAACACCTACATCATTATCATCATCCTGATAATCAACAATATCTCATACATGTTCCTTACCAATATTCTGAAGCTTTGTCTTTCAGTCATCATTCAAGAAACCTCCACATACAAAGCAAACAAGTTTGCAATAATTAGGAATATGTAAATTTGGTTGTTAACATCATTTTCATATCCTAAGCCATATCGGTTTCTTTTAAATTGTAGTTCTTCCCATGGCCAAACAATTCTAATTGCTTCCATACATTTATCTGCAACTTTTTATGTCATAGGGACTTCATCCAACTCATGTTCATCTTTATGAGTGTCATCGTTAGTCAACTGAGTGTCTTCATTGAAGTCATATTTATCCTTGATGTCATTTTGTTCGTTAATATGTAATCCAAACAATAGATTATCTTGAAGAAGAATGAAATCACATCGTTGGTGTCGAAGGAGACTTAATTCATCAGATAATAGTTTGTTTTTAAGTGGGAACATATCAACTTTCTTGTGCATTACTTGTAAGCAAGTAAGCATTGTGGTGAGAGTTTACTTGTTTATTGCAATTGTATATTCCAGAGATGAGTTTACTAATGTGTGCAGTATTGTAAATATTTCTTCATTCCTCTCCATTATGAAGGATACAAAATATGCAAGAGTGTTGTTGTATGTTGATACCACAAAATTATGTATCATGTTGTGCATGCCAAAGTTGTAGCCAAATTTAATTGTTTGTCAAGTATTTTGTATGTGTAACCTTCTTTGCATGGTTGGATTTGTTGTCGTCATTGCATGAACACCAAAAAATGCAAGATAACCAATAGTGACTAAGACACTCACATAAAGATCTTGAGACCCCCTTATTCAATTTCAAGCGGGTCTAGAACTTAGACAAAAACAATAACTCTTTATAACACCAAGTACAATTTTGCAAGCGCAATTTGTTGGACCCCTTATAACACCTTTACAACCACCTTATAACTCCATTACAAAAGGCATACCACCTTATAACAAATACTCCTATAACTCCAAAATAAAATCCTTATGAGTCCCACAAAATAATGACCTTATAACACCTTATAAAAAAATGAGACCAATGACAATAACCCTTATAACTCCTTTAAAAAAGAAACCCTTTATAAAAGAATAGATTTGAAGTCTTATTACGAGCTTCGCTATTCCCAATGTTTTAAATGTTTAGATATCCAAAGTTTTGAGCATCGATGCTCTTTTTTTTTTTTTATTGAAATGTTTACATACCAAATTTTTTTAGCATTGACACTCTTTTTGAGGTCCTTGAATAGGCCTGACAACTTAAATGTTTACATAGTGTGAGGCCCTTAAACAGGCCTGACAACCTTAAATGTTTACTTAAATAGGTCTGTCAGAGTACATTTTTCCTCCAATTTTTGCATATAATCTTGCAGTGAATTTGGGCAATATTGTTGTCCATCGCCACTCGCATAGTCATCATATCTTTCATATTTCTTCTATGCTTGGAATGCAATTTAGTCAGCATTGAAGATACATATATTCTTTATTGGTTCACTGGTTGTTTCTTATTCACTGGTTCGTTGGTTCATTGGTTGTCGCTTGTTGTTGTTTGGTTCAACTTTGCAAGGTTGAAGTCCTACACCTGCAGTTGGACTTGTTCGTGCTTGCTCACCAGTTTGTTGCTTACTGCTTGCTTTTGTTTTCTTCAACTTTGCAAGGTTGGAGTCATAAACCCGCAGTTGGAGTTGTTTTTGCACTTTGCAGGGTTCAAATCCTGCACCCGCAATTGGACCTGTGATTATGTCGTTCATCATTCACGAGTAAGTTTAAATACCATAGTTTCATTCGCATTCATTGTTTACTGTTTACTGTTTACTGTTTATTGTTTATTGTTTACTGTTTACTGTTTACTGTTTACTGTTTACAGTTTGCAAGTAAGAATGTTTAAGTATTTATTCATCATTCGTATCCTGCAGAGTTTCCATAGAGGTTGGCATATCTTTTCCTCCTGCTCTTAAATTTTCCTCCAATTTTTTTCCCAAACTCTGCACCATGTGCATGCCAATGTCATCTGCACAACTCCGACTTTCATTTTTCCTAGCATTACAAATCCTCGTCCTTTGTCGTATGTGACGAAGTGGAAATCTAATGCCTCAATTGAATAAGGAAATTCTTTAGCCTTCCCACCTTGCCCTCGATGATATTCCCACCTTGCCTGGGAATGAGTACCTACCTATCCCATACGGGAATCGAACCTATGTCTTTCACATGAAAAGACAATGTCAAGCTTGTTGCCTTTGCAAAATGTTCTTATAGAAGAAAATTGCAGTTAGGTGTAGAAGGGCTAAGTATGATACAACAGTAACTAAGCTGCAACAAAATTGCACACCATTGCGACACATTATCCATCTTTATCAGTGACATATTTTAGTAAGTTATAAAGAAAAAAGTTCCAGGACCTGGAATGCAAATCCTGGGTAATTCCAGGACCTGGAATGCAAATCCTGGGTAATTCCAGGACATGTTATTGCACTTTGGAGGGTTGAAATCCTGCACTCGCAATTGGCCCTGTGATTATGTCGTTCATCATTGACGAGTAAGTTTCAATACCATAGTTTCATTCGTATTCGTTCTTTATTGTTTACTATTTATAGTTTGCAAGTAAGAATGTTTAGGTATTTATTCATCATTCCTATCCTGCAGACTTTCCATAGAGGTTGGCATATCTTTCCCTCCTGCTCTTAAATTTTTCTCCATTTTTTTCTCCAAACTCTACACCATATGTATGTCAATGTTGTGTGCACAACTCCGGCTATCATTTTTTCTAGCATTACAAATCCCGGTCCTTTGCCTTATGTGACGAAGTGGAAATCTAATGCATAAGGAAATTATTTAGCCTTCCCACCATGCCCTCGATGATATTCCCACCTTGCCCAAGAATGAGTACCTACATGCCTTTGCAAAATGTTCTTGTAGAAGAAAACTGCAGGTAGGTGTAGAAGGGCTAAGTATGATACAAAGATAACCAAGATGCAACAACATTGCACACCATTGTCAGGCATTATCCATCTTTATCGGTGACATATTTTAGTAAGTTATAAAGAGAAAGTTCCAGGACCTCAAAGTTCCAAGATGGTGTCTACATTGTATAGGAACAAGAAAAGGAAAAAACAAACTGAGACCTTGGAAAATGATGACATTGACTACCTCATGAAAAAAGACCCAGTGATATGTAATCGTTACTATAGACATAGAGTAAATGCTTTGAGGCAATTCATATGTCATACATATACAGGAAAAGCTTCATATAATGCAGGTGGAACAACAGTACACTATGCATTATTGATTCCTTTTAACAAGTCGCATTTTCTTCCACTCGGCAAAGAAATGTTAGATACCTTGTCAAAGCTTTATGACGAACCACAACTTGTGTTCATAGATGAGGCATCCTTGATTGGAAGTTGCTTCTTATATTCCATTAACAATTGACTGAGAAACATAAAACATGTCCAAACCAAATACTTTGGAAACCTTGATATGGTATTCTGTGGGGATCTTTACCAGGCACAACCCATACAATATTCTCTCATATTTGAGCAACCTATGTTCAACATGAAAACAATGATGCATGACTTTTGGAAAGACAACATAAAACACTTTGAATTACATACTAAAATGTGCCAGACAAATGAAAAATTTATTGCAATTCTAAATAGAATGCGGACAAACAACCAAACATGTGATGACTTAACATATATCAATTCAAGTTGCATGTGACCTTCCCCAACCGACCCAACCTTCCCTTACCTATTCTACAAGAATAAGGATGTTGCAACGCATAAAAAGTATATGCTATCTCTCATGCCTGGCAATGATATCATCATCAATTCAATTGATCTTGAAGAAGAAAACCATGACAATGTACCATGTCATCAACATACAACAACTTTCCATTTGCAACTTGTCATGAAATTAGACATGTTAGTTGAAATATATGCCTGCAACTATGATTCACGGGATGGCCTAGTGAATGGTGCAGATGGAATACTCAAAGCTTATACCAAAACAAAAAAATTTGATGTCCTATGGATTAAGTTCCATGACCCACACATTGGCCATCGACAAGCCAACAAGTTAGCTTATATATATAATTCAAACACTTCGCGTGAATGGATATCTATATTACGAATATCAAAACAATATCAACATTGGCAAAGACAAGTCAACTGAAGATTCGAAAACCGTTTCCAATTCAACTTGCATGTGCACATACCATCCACAAATCACAAGGGATAACACTTGATATTGTTTCCTTTGAATCTGTTGGAATAAGAATACATGGACTTGTATACACAGCTATGTCCCGTGTCAGAAACACAGAGTCCTTGTATTTTCTAAGCGCTATTACAAAATATAACTTAAAAATCAAACATAAAGTCGATACTGAGATGCAATGCCTTTGGACTAATGCAAAATGGCATCTGCAATATGATTACCAATCCATAAAAACAAACTCATATGTATCAATTCTCTCACTTAACACACGCATCTTAAATGCACATATGAATGATATACTCAATGACTATGACACAATGCAATCCGATATTCTGTGCTTGCAAGAAACATACATGACTTTATGCATGCAAAATAAGTAATTTTCAAATCACACTTTCATATCAAGTTACATTACGCATGGAGTGATGATATTAGTGAAAAAACATATAACAATTTTGGATCATATGCATTTCGGAAAAAAAAATGTTGAGTTGGTGCTAGAAAGAGTAATTTTTCATGGATTGCAAATTGCAATATTCAATCTCTATGTCGCTCCGCGTGCAACATTGCCCAACATATTGAATGTTTTTTCAAATGCATTACACCATTTCTATCTAAACGAAACCATTATCATTCTAGGAGACTTCAATGTTGACATGCTACAAAATAGTGCCATAAAAAAAGAATTAGAAAACTACATGTGCAATTACAATCTCCGCTTTCTTTTGGATAAGATAAAGCATGTACAAAACTCACTTATTGACCATGTATGGTCAAATGTGCCCATTTCACAATACACCCTCTTTATCTTAGAGACATACTGGTCTGACCATGATACAATTTGTCTTGTACTTAAATTATGAAATATACATCAAAAATATTACAAAATCATATTTCCATGTCTCAAAGCATATCTGGATACTTTGTTGCACAAAACCAAATCATTCAGCTAGAATCATCCAACTTCTTAATATTTCCTGGTTTGTAATATATTTCGGCCAAGAAAAATTCTATATAACCATGACCATGGATCAAGAAAAACAAAGGTGCATGCTTCTAACTCTATCTTTTATTCTATTCCTTTGATTCTCATTTACTATATGTACATACTACTTGTTTTCCATTACATACCAACTTACATTCATGTTCATTGTATTTTGTGCATTCCCACATTGAAACAAACAAAATAACTGAACAAGACGAAGGACTCCTAACCACAAATGTAGAAGAAGAAATACAAAGGTGCATGCTTCTACTCTTATTTCATATTCCATTGTTTTGTATTTCATTTATTGTCTGTATATTTATTCTACTACTTTGCACCTAATTTATTATATGTAGATACTACATATCTTCCTACATAATAACTTATCTTCATGTCAACTGTATTTTTTGTACAGCTACATTGAAATAAATAGAACTGTATTTATTTTTTTACATGTCTTTATACATACCAACTTACCTTCATGTCCATAGTATTTTATGCATTTCTACATTGAAAGAAACAGGTTAATTGGACAAAAGGATGAAATCTTATATGCCACAGCAGAAGAAGCTGAAGTACAATCTTCGGAAAGGTATACCAATACTGATAGTAAATCAAACACACAAAACGAGTATGTGGATAAAATATTGGACTAGAAAATGATGATTTGGCAACAATGGGGCTTTGTTGAGACTTTCCGCTTCCGAAAATTTCCCTCCCCTTTTCTATTTTCTCACTCTCTTTTATCCCTTTTTTTCCCTCTTCTATACTTAACCGAATAACCCTTTATTTTTCCCCTCTACTTTCCCTTTCTAGTTACTTTACTTTTTCATTTTTTCAAAAATGTCTAGGTGCGTGGGTTGGCGGACTCACGAGTTCACATTTCCACTCATGCTTCTATATCACGAGTCCGACCAACCGCTTCTCCATTCCATACTTCGCCACTTTTTCGATCGCAGGTTCCCAGGTTGGTGGGCTCATAATTGCACTTCTATTGTTTTGTGTCATGCAAACAACACCTGGAGTTCCGCGATATACAAATTGACAGCCAGACTACCGGGATGGCGGGCTCAAGATTCCACTTATATTGTTCCCTGGCCTACAAACAGCACCCGGAGTTCCGCGAAATACAAATTGACCGTCGGACTCCCCCATCATGCCCTGTTCTGTGTTACACATTTTTGCACTCAAAATTTTTGAGACATACAATTTGACCGTCGGGCCCTCATATCTCCTGAGTATCCCTTGACACCCTATTTCATACTCTATCCCCTTCGAGCATGTATGTGACATCCAGAAAAATTATGAACAATATACAATGCATATGCTTATTTAGTCGTTTTTATGTTCAATGTACACATATTTGCATCAAAAAAAGTTGGATGGGTGACATGGGCATGAGTAGTCAATCATCGCAAACATCAACAGAACGAAAAGGCCAAAGGTAAAGATTCATACATTATGCTCTTGCTATGTTTACCAAACAAATATCCTAAGTTATTTATTCATTTATGTCATGATAAATATGTTGATGGCATCTACAACACATGCTTTTCAGTTCAAAAGAAGTATCGACGAGCGCAAGTGAAACACCCAACATAGTGCAAGCTCCGCAGACTAAGAGATATGGTTACAAAACTCTCACCTGTATACTTCATCCAAATTGTGCATCTACTTGTACATTGAAAAAAATAAAAAATGATACAAACTACCATTCACATTACTTTTTCTCTTCAAAAAATGTTACCAGGTCTAAACTTATAACACCCAATATACTATCGACAAAAAGCTTGAACAGCGGTCGAACTGGACAAGTGTTCGTCGGGGACATAATGGTCGTGTATAGCACCTACTTAGACAAGGAAAACAAAACTAGATGCATTATGTGTGTTGACATGACAAACAATGAAGCCATGATGACAGTCACACTGACTATCCCTACACAACTTGTCCAGAAACATGCAAAAAATATCTTTCCAGGTAATGGGATATCCATTACAAATTTCAATATATTACCGAAAATAGTATATGATCGTGGTGATTGTGATCGTATTATATCGCTCAATGAAACAAGTATTGTGGAAAAATTTCCCATGGTTTGTTCAAAATATCGTTTCGTACCAGACACAACAATCAACCAACTTGCAGAGAACAACGAAATTTACCCAATCAGAACCATTGGTGCAACTGTCACACTCACGAGAAAATTTGGCTCACAACACATTCTTCGTATAAAAGATGGAGAGTCAGACAACGACAAGGCAACGGTACCGTTATCCATACCCACTTTTGTCCTTTACTTTCACATGCTCAAATATCTCAGTTATCTTACACAACTATTTCATTGTTCCATGTTGCAGTTACAATTGTTCGACACCAATTCAAATTTATTTTCCTCAATGGAACAACAATTGCATAAATGGCAATTTCCACTTATGTTGTTCAAAAATATAACAAAGAAAAGAGATGTTAAAGAAAGTATATTTCGCACAACCCAAGCAACATTTGTAACAGAATTGTGAATAGACATAGTACAGGATCTCAAGAAACTAACTAGCTCGACAATTGTTGTACGTATACATCTACAATTCTATCCACACTTTGCACATAAAAATTGTCTTAAACAATTTTTTGTAGCTTTTTTGTTGTACACATATATATTATATTGTTCAATATATTAACTACTATGCTCACGTGCATAGGTTGAGGGTGTTTTGGTTGCAGCAAATGCGTACTCGACCCCCTTCGAGCCTGTATGTGCCAAATGCAACTCTCCTTCTTCTGCCTCTGCTTTCATAAATGATGGCACAATTGATTGTCTATGATATAGTAAAAAAATCCCTTACTTATATAGACATTGCCTCAATGTTGCCATCTGAACCCTCAGCAACACAATTGTACATTGTACAATTAGATAGCATGTATTACAAGATGTGCTTCCTGGGTTGGTAGAGTTTCCATATGAAGTATACCTACAGAAAAAGGCAAACAATTCCTACATGTTACGCGACTTTCGCTTCCATAGCAAATTTACATTAAATGAGGACAATGCCATAATGCATATCGATTGAACCAAAAAAAAAAACCATATCATGTGTTGACAAGAAACGAAACAATCTGATCTGTATATGTCCATGCTACCCAATCAAGATATGAATAGAGTTTTGCAGTGCCATGGAAAAGTGAACTGGAAGCGCATAAGATTGTGTTGAAAAGTCAACAAGAAACATGTGTCTAATTTATTTTTCCCTTAAATAAATTGGACAATAAATATTAATCTATTATTTCATTCATAACTGAGTGAGTTGGATTTGTAACAGAATTATAAGTGTAGTTAAGTGAGTTAAGATCAGTTGTACTAGTTGTAACTAAACATGCACTAGTGAGAGTTCAGTTAATCAGTGAACTCACATGCAACTGAAGATTCGCCACGGTTAACTACATGCATGTTAGATCCAGTGGAGACCCAGTTGAGATAACAGGTGAAAGGGACAGTTTGGCTATCAGTTGTGATTTGATCACACGTGCAGTGGATATGCTTATTAGCATGTGCAAACTAGGCAATTTGTTAATGATTCATTGTGAGAATTCAAATTGCAGAGATTGTGCAGAGGAGGCAAGCTATCTGGACATAGGAATTGGCACATGTATTTGTTGATTTGTGTATGACAGTGTGAAACAATTGTATTGTATTGAGAGCTCTTGGATTAGAGTTTTGTATGAGATTGTTTCATGATTCATGATATACATAATATATGATAGTGGGGTTTTTAGCTTTATGCTTTCCCAGTAAAACTTTTGTGTTATGTGTTCTTGATAATTCACTTTGTGATTGTGGTTGTGATCGTGGTTTAATTTTCCGCAAGAATAATAGTAGAAGCGATTATGTATTTAACAGTGGCGTAAATTGTTAGATCAGGAGAATCGCAGGAAATGCTTAATTTGTATTGAAATTTCTACAGATTGTTCATTCGAGGAATGAGAAGCACGGGGAAAGACCTCATACAAAGTACCCAACTGTGAATAAATCAGGTCCATCCTTTGAGCTGTCAAAATGGCTTGCTCCTATGAACGGAACCATCAGGCATTTTCAATAATATTGCAAATTTGGCATTGTTCAAACTCCATTAAGTTAAATGTTGACACTCTTTTCTAGAACTAGTAATGTTAGAACATTGTCAGGTCAACGTGATCTTGGTTCATAGTACTATCAAAAGAAAATGTTCATAGTGATATTGGTTCATAGTAATATAGTAAACGACAAATTTCTTGGTGCCCATTTGGGGATTTGGTTATAGATGGGATACAATTCCCAATCTTCGTTGGTGTTTTCCTATCTTGTGTTTGGCAGACTTTTGTTCATGTGCGTTCGTATTGTATTTCAAGGTTCTCATGGGCCCAGTTTTTGAATTATGGTTGGATGATAGATTCAGGATCTTAGCGATATTTCTATGATCTTAAAGAATATACAAGACCTGCCTTGCCTTTTAATGTAAGATATCTGAAGCAAATGTAATATGTAGTTCATTTTAGCACTTTTACCTGATTGATGAAATTACCAAAATTCTTCTTCATAAATATTTTGAAATAAAAGGATATATGTTAGCTGAAGTCGAATGGGACTATGATATCAACCACAGAAAATTAAAATTCAAATTCTTCATTGTTATACTTACAGTCAAGTTGACAGTACAATAATTTTACTTGAACAACCCTCCATTGATTTTTCTGTAGCTTTTTTATGCTTCTCTTATGCAAACACATCTTGGAAAGTATAACTATGACTCACTTTCTCTATTCTTTGATTGAAGAGCATGTTCACTTGTCTAATGCACTTCATAGTTACTGTTAATACCATCAATGGGGCTTTGTTAAGACCAATTCCCGCTTCTGAAAATTGCCCTCCCCTTTCTTTTTCCCCTCTACTTTCCCTTTCGGGTTACTTAGTCGCTTTTCAGAAAATGTCTAAGTGTGCGGGTTGGCGGATTCACACATTCACATTTCCACTTATGCTTTTATATCAAGAGTTCGACCGACCACTTCCCCATTCCATACTCAGCCACCTTTTTGACCGTGAGTTCCTAGCCAGGCGGGCTCAAGATTGCACTTCCATTGTTCTGCACCATACAAACAGCACTCGGAGTTCCCCGATATACAAATTAACAACCAAATTCCCCTTTCTTTTTCCCCTCTACTTTCCCTTTCGGGTTACTTAGTCATTTTTCCGAATATGTCTCATGCTTTTATATCACGAGTCCGACCGACCTCTTTCCCATTCGATACTTAGCCAATTTTTCGATCGTTGGTTCCCAGGCAAGCACGCTCAACATTGCGCTTCCATTGTTCCGCGACCTACAAATAGCACCCAGAGTTCCACGATATAAAAATTGTCCGTCGAATTTTGCCATCATGCCCTATTTCATGTTACACATTTTGCAGTCAAAATTTCGGAGACATACAATTTGACCATTGGGCCCTCACGTCTCCTGAGTATAACTTGTGACCCTATTTTGAAGCCCGACCGACTGCTTTCCATACTTGGCCATTTCTTGGAATCTCTTTCGCGGGTCCTCTGGTTGGTGGGTTCTCGAAATCTCCAATCCTTAATTTCTCTTCGTTGTCCGACACCTTCACACTTCTTTCTAAATATGCAATTATTAAGCTTTAATGCTAATATCTCATCATGTAGGAACCATAAATATTGTCATTAATGAGTGAAAGGCTCGAGGAGATCTCCCATTAATACGAATTAAACCAAGATTTGTGGAGGGTTATATTATTGCTTCTGAGTGTTCATTTCAAACATCATGAAATCTCTTTCGCATGTCATCGGGTTGGCAGCTTCACGAAATATCCAATCCTTAATCGCTCTTCGTCATCCCCGCCACCTTCGCACTTCTTTCTAAGTATGCAATTAGTAAGATTTAATGGTAATAACTCATTATGCAAGAACCATAGAAATTGTCATTAATCAGCAAAAGGCTCGAGGAGATCTCCCATTGATACGCATTAAACCAAGATTTGTGGAGGGTTATATTATCCCTTCTGAGTTTTCATTTCAAACATCATCTGGAGAAAATAGACGTTCTCGTCAACTTATGGCAGCGGATCGACAGCAGTTCTGTCGAGATACAGTAAACACCTTCGGGCATGATGACCAGAACTTCCAGTGGTCCAGGGCATATTCTTACTACTCATCCCCTTCCATCAAGAATGAAGTAAGGAGATGGTCCCTTGGTGAGCCAAGAGATATATTTCAAGCCAAAGATTTCCAAGGCAACCCCTCCTTGCGTTTATTTGTTTTATAACCCTATAAACGTGTATATCCTACCCCCCTGCGTTTATTTGTTTTGCAACCCTATAAACATGTATATCCTACATTCGCTCTGTATATCCATCGCCCGCTCCAAATTTCAAGGATTTTGTAGAAAAGCATGAAAGAATGGTCGGCGCAGAGGTTGATGGGGTCGATTTCGAGGCAAAAGAAGATGATCTGATGGACGATGATACGATGATGGATGATGGCAATGCGGACGATGTTCTCACTCCTGCGCCCAAATTGAAATCCACCATAACGGGGGGCACTTCCCAGATCGACGATGGCAGCCCTAAGAAGACCAAAGGAAGGGGTTTCAGAGAAGAAACTGACGTTGAATGCAATTTTCGCTTTGCAGCACGAGAGTTTGAGCCTCTCGACTCGGATGGCGGTCATGGCCCTCGTAGATGTATCCTTTCCTTTCATTTTTAGGGTTTGGATTTGTCCCTGGTGCAGGATGTGTACTTGAATTCTTTGACTGTAAGGAGATGGTCTCTTGGTGCGTCGAGAGATATATTTCAAGCCAAAGAATTATTCAATTGCGGGACCAGTCTCCTGTTCTGTGGAGATACAATTAACATCTTAGAGGGTGAGAACCATAACTCCCAGTGGTCCAAGGCATATTCTTACTACTCATCCCCTTCCGCCGAGAACGAAGTAATTTGGACCTCTGGAATTGCTCATGCGGGCTATGTCCATGAAGTCTTTGACTGTAAGGAGGTGGTCCCTTGGTGCGTCGAGAGATATATTTCAAGCCAAAGAATTATTCCACTGCGGGACCACTCTCTTGTTTCTTTGTCACCTCAGGTCTTCTGTGAGATATTGAGATTGTCAAAGCCAACATTTACCTTTAGAAGAGAAAACTGCAAGGAGTTCCTAAAAAAGCATGACAATCATTTTTGTATGCATGTTCAAGAACTTGTCAATGCCTTCTGTATGTTGTTGCACTAGATGAACAACACATAATTGTATGCATGTTTTTTTTTGTAAGTCCTCTACCTGTATTTATGACAAGTATGTTCAATTCTTTGGTGCAAAGAACTCAATCCAATGTCTATGGATAAATATATATTGCCCACTATTTTTCTTACAGATTTACTATTAAAAAATAGCCTTGGAATCTTGGTTGGGGCTTCTTTTTTGGATTTAACACCTCTTCTAGTTTGCATGGTTCGATACTCTCGTAATTCTTAAATATTGTATTAACTCAAGTAATTTGATCAAATATTAAGCATGGAACAATTATATGACAATGCATTGTGTCGATCACATGAGACTTCTATGGAAACATAAATGAATTTCACACACAATTTCAAACCAATATTCAATTACATTTGTAATGTAGAAAGAACATAGCAACACTAATTCACGATGCGGGAGTTGGGGCCCCGCCCAAGAAGTTTCATTCTCATCTCAACCTTACTGAGAGAACGATCTTTTATTTCCCTCTCACTTCCTTGATTCCTTCACTCGAAAAGGAAGCATATTATTGGTTGTCCATCCCATGGCCTCTATTTGAGCACTTTTATTACCAAATCTCTTCTTCGCAAATATTTTGAAAAAAAATGATATATGCTAGTTGAAGTCAAATGGGCCTATGAAATCAACCACAATATTAAAATTCAAGGTCATCGTTGTTATTCCGTTGTTAAGGTCAAGTTGACAGTACAATAAGTTTATTTTAACAGCCCTCCATTGATTTCTCTGTAGCTTTTCGATGCTTCTCTTATGCAAACACATCCTGGAAAGTATAACTATGACTCACTTTCTCTATTCTTTGATTGAAGAGTCTGTCTAATTGACTTCATAGTTACTGTTGCTCCTAAAGCCTGCACCTGAGTGCTAAAGGGCAGAGCCATGCCACCGAAAATTTGGAATAGTCGTTCTTTTGAATTTGTTGGTGAGTTAGAGGGTTGTTTCACCAAGACAAAAGCGTGGTCAAATTGGCAAGATGATATGGATAAGGGTTCTCCTTGGCTAGTAGCAGAGTAATGACAAAAAAGTGAAATAATAGAGGTAAAAACAGAGGGAAACAACAAACCATTCAATGAATAATCTATTGCAAGAAGTTTAATAATTAAAATAATATTTCAAGGCATTAAACAATGTATCAAAAACACAATTACTCCCACGGGTTGCAATAAAAACAAATCTTCATCAAAGCATTAGTTGATGCACCCCAATCGCCTATAATGATCAATAGCCCAATCTACCAAATCGACCTCCCTATTATCAGATCGACAAAGATGAATATTATGGGCTCAAAGAATTTTTGTGTGTGAGAATTGAATTTGAAAAAAATGTTACTTATTCTACTTTTTTTAAGGCCTTATCACAGTAAGAATGCAAAATTATCCTAACCCACTATTATCTAAAAAAGCCAAACATCAATAGTGCTTGTAAATCAAATATACATAGTTATAGCCAAAAATCAAGTTATAGTTTATATTTGCATTTGCTCACACCCTTTTTAATGATACAAGCACAATACAAAACGAGTATGTGGATAAAATATTGGACCAGAAAATGATGAATTTGCAACAATGGGGCTTGTGTGAGACCAATTCCCGCTTCCAAAAATTGCCCTCCCCTTTTCTATTTTCCCACTCTCTTTTATCCCCTTCTTTTCCCTCTTCTATACTTAACCGAATTCCCCTTTCTTTTTCCCCTCTACTTTCTCTTTTCGTTTACTTAGTCATTTTTTTTTCCGAAAATGTCGAACTGTGCGGGTTGGCGGACTCACGGCTTCACATTTCCACTCATGCTTTTATATCATGACTCTGACCGACCGCTTCCCCATTCCATACTTAGCCACTTTTTCAATCGCAAATTCCCGGGCAGGCAAGCTCTAGATTGCATTTCCATTGTTATGTGACCTACAAACAACACCCAGAGTACTGCGATATACAAATTCACTGTAAGAGCCGGATTTAATTTTACATCAATTTATTTTGATAAACTAAGACAGTAATTTCATAACACAGTAATTTTATAACAGTAACTT
>SNQJ01S0003991.1:95193-130609 GCA_010110895.2 Picea sitchensis | reverse complement strand
AAAGTTTTCACCACACTTTTGTTGTGCATGAGAGGTTTTGCACCAAGTTGTTTGAATCCATACAAGATCTTCTTCCATCTGCATACAAGGGTCTCTTTTTGGTATACCTCAAAACCTTGAGGTTGCTCTACATACGCTTCTTGTTCAATTACTCTGTTGAGGAGAATAGTACTTACATTCATCTGATGTAAACTCCAACCCATGGATATTGCAGAAGATATAATGGCTCAGGTAGAGGTATGTCTGGTTACTGGAACAAGCTATCATCATAGTCTTCTCCCTCCATATGGGAGAACCTCTAGTTTTGAATCTCGCAATACTTCCATTCATAAGTCTTTCATACACTATTCTTCATCAAATTCCATTTATTCTACTTGATTGCTTCTAGTGGGTTCAAACCAAGCTAGTAGTCTTGTGATTCTCGATATAATGACTGGTTGTTCTAGCTTTTCTTTCTCTCTCAGAATCTTCATGTTCTTCCTCATGTTTCTCTTTAGCTCTTGGGTCCATGGAGTTTTCTATAGATTCCATGCCCTGGAGATTCCAACTTCTTTCTTTCATCATAGGATCATGGATGTGAATGGACAACCAGGGATACTTTAAGACTTCTTTTCAAAGAAGACTTCTTCTAAAGTCAAACTGAACACGTGTTGATTTTTGTGGTTGTTGCCATCAATGGGAAAATGGATAGATATTTCATAATCCTCAATGGATCATATTATTTAGGATTAGCTCCCTCCTAATCCTTGCTACATGCATGAATGCATGCTCTTCTTTTGGAATTATATAATCGACTCCCTCCATCTAAGAGAGTCCACGCTTTCAACTGCATCCTTATTGCCTTCTACAAAGTGTCACAAGTTTTCTAATTTTCTCTTGATTGCTGACTTCTTTCTGTTTTTACTTCTTCCAGGTTTCTTCAAGTTTGAATTTGATTTCGGCTTATCTTGCAACTATTACTTATGTAATAGCTTCCATGGGAATTGTTACCAACGATTGTCAATGTACTTCATTTGTTCATGTGTATTGCTTGACTTGTAATCATCGTGATAACAATCCTTATCTTGTTATTCTTCCATAGGTATTGTTTCTTTTTTAACATCTTATCTTCTAAGAAATAGATATGCAAGATATGTATAGAAACTATGTAAACATGGTATGTACAAGAATTATGAAGAATATTGTTACCTTGTCTTAGAAGAAGAAGTTTGTTTTATCCTGCTTGGCCTTCTTTGAGGGTTTTCTTTCTTCGATAACTGTTGCTTCGTCTATTTCCTTCCTTTTCTTTAACTTGGGACAGTGGTTCCTGTAGTGACCATATTTTCGACAGTTGAAGCATTGTATCTTTGAAATATCCTTTTCTTGATTTGGTTTCTTCCTTGAGCCAAACTTCTTCTTATTTCTGAAATTCTTGAACTTTGTTGTGAAAGCTTGATCATCGTATTTCTTTTGGGATTTCTCTTTTGCGCTAATCCTTGATTCTTCTTGTGCACATCAAGTCCAAATTTCTTCAAATGTGGGATACTCCTTTCTTGTGTTCATGCTTGCGGAAAATGCATCCCATGTCTTGGGAAGGCCATCGAGTACTATATCTACCAGTTCCTTCTTTGTTCCTTCTTCAAACTGTGGTTCCACGATCTTTCCTTTCATGATATCCAACACTTTATTCTTGGCAAGGATGAGATCAATCCTTGTCTTCCATGCTCTGAAGTTAGAATCCCCTTCTAACTTGTTTTCTGACTTCATTGAGTAAGCCATGACTGCTTTGACTTGGTCAACCTTTGACTTTGACCAAAAAATCAAACTTGGCGTCTTAGCTTGCTGAGAGTACCAGGAGATGCGTTGGGTTAGGGCACACTAGGCTATCCATAAATTAGGTCAATCTCTTCACTTAAGGTGCCTCAACAAGAGGGTTAAGGTTTCGTTTCTGCAACAAAAATTGGCTGCAACTGCAACTGTAGCTGAGCAAATACTCATGATCTATCTTCTAGCGGTTAGATTGTCAGAAGATAGTGTGGGCCTATAACCTGTTAGAAAGTAATATATGTGCTCATTTAACCATAGACAATATAGCAATATTGTCACCCAACCATAGATCAAAGCCACCCCCGAGCACCTTAACCTTGACAGAGAATGATTTCAGAAGCAAACCCTAGGCCTAATAGCCAATCAATGTAGCATACCTCTCTCTCCAGAGCTAGCATACAAGGCAAAAAGTACAAACCATAACCAATAGAAAGTCCAAGCCTAAGCCGAGAATACAGGCTGCAGCTGCAACTACTCCTCAGACTTGCGCACTTACCCAGTTTTTGCAGTGCGCACTTCCTCACTTCTACAGTTGCAAGCTGTGTGTACCAAATGAGATCTAGCTTCCTATATTTATACTGTTTTTCCTGAGCTGTCTGGGCCGACTTCTCTTTCAGGAGGCTAAACACTTAATATTAAATATTTCCTTTAGCCGACTTGTCTTCTAGGGTTATGTCCAATGCTTTGGGGTTTCTTCTTGCTTCCCGGAATATTCTATTCTCGTCAAGGTTACACATGGAGGTAAATACCTCCCACAGTTATCATAATATCAACAAAAAATTACATAAATAGTTACATATATCAACATTCTAATTCTTTTCTTAAAAAGTTTTTTTTTTTTTCCTCTGAAAGAACATATTTCTTATTCCATACAGAATGTCAAAATAGAATCTTCATGTAACTTTTAATACAAAATGTAAAAGTGAGAGTAATTGACTCCTCCAGAGCCACTGTTATCGTGTTTACTCTATAATTTTGTCAAAAAGGATCTATCACACACTAACAAGCTTAAGTCCCCCCCCAAGGATCTATCACACACTAACAAGCTTAAGTCCCCCTCAAGTGATCATGTCGAGCCTCGACAAAAAGGTCAATAAACAAATCCTAACCATCTATATCTATCAATTACCGAATAGTCATAATAAAAAAAGAAGACATAATTACATAATGACCATTCCATTGATGCTTAATAAACATTAATGCTTAGAGATCTCGTAGAAATTATGACTTTCGCCAAACATTCATCTTCAACAATCATATTTTGAGCCAACTATAGACCCTCTTTTGAAAGTGAGTCTACTTGAGAATTATGTTCCCTTTGAACATGGCACTAAGTGATATTAGAGAACTTCCTTGAAATATCCTTCAGTTTTAGAGCCAAAGCAAGCAATCATGGTTGTGTATATGAGATCGGTCCTTCATCCATCTTATCACAAGGGTTGAGTCTCTATGGACATGCAGAGTTTGAAGACCTTTGTCCAGTGTTGATTTTAAGAGATAACGGAGAGCCTTAAATTCGTTGGTGTTGTTTGTTCCAACCCCTAACTTTTCCTTGCCAGAGAAGTAGTGAAAAATAGTAAGGCAAATTACTAAACCCATCCCACAAGTTTGGTCCGAGCCTTTGAGGGCTCCATGAAAAAATCTCCATGGAGAGTCTTGTTTATCCTCAAATCACCAATAGTTCGTGGTACTTTGGAAATGATAGAAGAATAAAAGGAAGAAAATAAGGCTAATCCTTAGGTAGTGATCCGAAAAGGTGGAGTAGTTTATCTTCGAAAATGATGGCATTATGAGCTAGCCAAATCTCCCATACCACAAAAACAAGGTAGTTCCCTACAATCCTTCAACTCTCTTTGTGTGAACGAATCTTTAAATTCTTCATCTGCGTACCCCTTCTTCCACAAATTAGTGAGGTCTAGCGAGCCTTCAATCTCATTCCATACTTGCACCAAGAAGGGACAATCCATGAAAAGGTGGGAGGTGGTCTCGTTGTTCATCCTACACGGAGGACACTAGCACGGGCCCTAGAAGTTTCTCCTTTGGAGAAGCTCCCATGTCAAAACTTTGTTGCAAAACACTAGCCACATAAAGAGGGTACACTTGATAGGTACCCTTACCAGCCACTACTTTTTCCATCGCCAGTCCCCTTCGACCCCATCTTGTTGTAATAGTGAATGGTAGCCAAGAGTTACCATATACTTACCCCCAACTAGATTATTAGCCCATTTGAATTCATCTAATGTGTCCTTCAGTCGAATGTGTGCTTTCCAAAGTTAAACCAAAAAAACCCCCCAATGGCGCCCTAACCCACCTTCCAACCTCAAATATTGAGTCGAGCTCCAACCTTGAGCCCAAAGTGTTGTTTCTTGAGGCTTCTCAAACTTGTTAAGAGTGCACAACCACAATTCTTGTAGATGGGTAATAAGTGATACTAGAAGAAAAATATGTTTCCCACAACCAATAATTGCATCAAAGTCGACCCTAACTTGTGAACCATTCCCCACCAACCAAGCCAAGTGTTGACCTATCACTGAAAATGCTTGTGTCAGTGGTTTCTAGTTATTAGAGACATTTAATATGCTCTTATGTTCAGTTCTAGTCCAGTCCATCAAGGATTTTGAAACCATATACTTATGAATAATTATTCTTTTATATAGATTGTCCCTAGAGAACAACTACCATGTTGACTTCATAGCTAAGGACCACCGAATAGGTAGATATCTTTGAAGCCATGTCCTCATTTTTTGGGTTTAGCTATTATCGTCCACTTGGCAAGATGGGAGCCTTTGAATTCACTCAATCCCTTTCATATGTAATTGAAACAACACTTCCTAATTCTTTCCAAGATTCCTTTCGGAATATGGGAAATTGCATGCCAAAACATAAGTATTGCTTCAAGGGAAGATTTGATAAATACAAGCTCCCACCTCTTTAAAGCCACCAATTCAACCAAAAGGAAATATTTTGTTCAACTCTAGACAAAAGCCAACTCCAATCCTCCTTGCCATAATTGTTGGGTTTTAAATTGAACTCCAAGTATTTAAAGCCATCATCAAACCCTAAATGTTGGAAATTGAAAATCTTGTCCATTCTAGCAGATAAGGGGCCCTCTAATCAAAAGGAGAGTAGTGTATATCCGGCATGGTTTATATCCATCCTAGTTGTGGAGTAGAATAGATCCAAGAGGTATTTAAGGTATTGACCTTCCAACAAATTTCTAAAACAAAACAACAACACATCATCAATGAACAATAAATGTGTTATGGAAATCCTTCTTCCTACATGAATACCTTGTAACATTATGCTTCTCTTTGCCTCATGTAATGCTCATCTCAACTCCTTTGTTACCAATGGAAAAAGATAAGGAGACAATGGGTAGCCATGTTTGAGTCCTCAGATAGTTTTAAAGAAGGAGGTGGTTGAACCATTTATTAGAGCTAAGAAGGAGGCCAAGGTCATGCAACCCATGATCCACTTCACTAGAGGAAGAGAGAAACCCAAATGGAGCTTGAGGAGTCTTAAATACAACTAGGAGACCATTCCATATGCTTTTGACAAATCAAGCTTGAGGATCATAGTCAGAGAGTGTGAATTATTAACAAAATGGAGTCCCTCTTGGGCCAAATCAATTGCCTCATGTATCAGTCTCCCTTCTAGAAATCCAATTTGCTCGGGAGAGATAACTTGGAGAAGATTGGTTTTAACCACATCACAATAACTTTAGACACGATATTATACACACAGTTGCAGAGGGATATTTACATATATCCGTCAAAGTTCTCTGAGCAGTCTAATTTTGGTATTAAGGCAATGAAAGTGGCACTAACACTTTCGGAGACCTTACCTATCAATTGAATATCATCCAAGACTTTTAGAAGGTCCTCTCCCAATAAGTCAAACAAATCCAAATAGACTTCAACATGCCACCCATCGGGACCAAGACTCTTGTCCTTCTGAAAGGACTAGAGTACCCCTTGCAACTCCTCCATTGTAACTGCCCTAAAAAGGTTCTTGTTTTCCTCTTCCTCAATCATTCCGGGGAAAAAGGATATCACCTTCATAATTTCACCAATATTATCCCTCTCATGTTCCTTGAATATGTCTTCTAAATGGTGGACAACTAAGGTTGTTATTCCCTTGATTCCTCTAATTGTGTTCCCTTCCTAGTCCTTTAATTCCCATATAGTGTTTGGCTCTTCATAAAGTTTATGAATTTGTGGAAAAACTTAGTGTTTTGGTCTCCCAAACCCAACCATGTGGCTTTGTTTTTAATGTGCTAATACTTATTCTTGTCCAAGAGGAGCTTGTTTTTCTGAAATTCAAGGTCCATGTTTTTCCCTAAAACCTCTTCATCAAACAAACTAGTAGGATGATCCTTATATAATAGTTCTAGACTTTGTTCCACCGTCTTTAAATTCCCCTCTTGAGTCTTGGACCTTTTTGTTTCCTAGGGCACCACTTTTGATTTTACCAACCTTAATGAGTTTGTAAATTGTATGCAAGTCGAATCTTTGAATGCACATCAATGTGTTTCTAGGAAGACTTCATTATCTCCTGGAATTCACCTTCTTCTGACCAACAAGGATTGTACTGAAAAAAAAGACTTCAGTTTTTTGTCTCCCATGCCTAGTTCCAGGTAAATCAGAAAGTGATATTAGCACCTCAGGGTATCCACACAGGACCTAAAACTTGTCAACTTGTCTAGTAAAGCATGATGTACTAGAAATTTGTCCAGGTGCTTGGCGACCCCAACCATCCCAACTATGTTGTTTGTTGAAGGGGGCCTCAATTTTAGTGGATCGATGTCTACCCATTCAAGTGTATTGAAGTGATTCAAAAACAAATCGGCCAACCTATCATGGTGAGCATCCAAACTCCAAACCTCCCCTATGTTGAGTGTAAGGTTTAGGTCTCCACCAACAATTATATTTTCATCCTTTACCCACTGTGTTGAGAATAACCTCGACCATAACATGTATTTCTTGTCATAGGGGTTGTAGACATTAAAAAAAGTCAAAGTAAACCCAAGAACCTTGCACTAGAACTTTGTACAAAGACCTAAAAACAAAACAAAAGAGTTTATTAAAGAAAGGTTCAAATACCAACCGATGATAATTCCTCCAGAAAACCCCTCTGCATCCATTGCAACAAAACCCCAACCCACCAATATTTTTTTCAGATCCCATATGAAAGGATCACCCATGCCCATAGTTTCCTGGATAAACAACACATATGGATTATTAGCCTCTACCATCTGGTTGAGGGACAACTTTTTGGCTTGATCCCCTATGCCTTTAACATTTATAGACAAAATCTTTATGGAGTAACCATGACAAGGGATGACTTTCTCCCTGCCCTAGACCCCTCGGCTCCTTTTGGGTATCCCACCCCAGTCCGCCTGAAACTTGGGAGTCTTGTGATATTGTATGTTGCCTAAGGTGGTAATCACATCCCCCTGAACCTTAGAGGCATGAGACCCCTAGAAAGACTTCTCACCATACATCGAACCCCCCTAGCACTGAGTCAAAATCAAGAGAAGTCTTCCCTTGAGGGATCCTTATCATCAAGGTTGAAACCCAAATCCAAGAGTCTTGTAGGGGTATGGTTAACTAGCCTTAGTTTCTTAGTGGAGAGTGTGCCTGTATCACCCCCCACCTTTGGCAAGTTCCTAGACCTGAAGTTTGAATGGGAAGAGTAAGAGGAAGAGGACTTACCTAGTGCAAGTGTCATTCATTACCATAAGTTCCAACTTGTGTAGTTGTGACGTCAATAATTCCATTGATCCTAAGGTGTCGGGAGGGTCCCCCATCAGATCTTCTCGAGAGCGATATTCCATGACCAAATGGATTGAGATATCCCTAACCACCACATCATGTAGTTATAATACAAGTTCCTTATCCTTCTCGACATAAGCCCTATCCAATCGTTCTTCCATTCTAGGGTTATACGTCTTCTCCAAGACCTCCTTCACCCCCATAAAAGGAGATAACTCTTCATCCTGACAGACCCAATTTTTTTTTTTTGAAAGTGAGCTCACAATTCTTGAGTACATGGTCATATGTGTGGCAATGCACACAACAAAAAGGGAAATTCACATAGTCAAGTATTTATGTGTAGGTCTTGTTCCCTATCACTAGGTCCAAGGACTCGAAGAGCCCTTAACTAAAATTGAGTTCGACGAAATATTTTTCTACTGATCTGGCCTTACTATATTTATAAGTATTGCCAAATATTATGACCTTACCCAAAGTATCCCCAAATATCCTTCAACGAGTAGTCCAACCAGAGTTCCATCAATAGGCTCGACAATTTAACCCATACCGGTGTAGCATTTATAAATTCATCCTTCGCGTAAAAACACAAGTGCCATGGTTTAAGGGACATATATGCCATGTCTAAAAACCAATAGTACTTAAGAGCTTGTGCACATGCTCATCATATTTGAAGATAAATCCTACCTAGCCCTTGGTAAGTAGACGAAAAATTGTCCCATATCCCACAAGAGGCGCCCATTCTACTTGAAGTCAGTCATTTAGTCACCTCCTCGAGACTCTCCGGCCTATGAATTTCCCTACTAGCATCTTCCTTTTAAGCAACCCAATTTGGTCGGTGTTGATATCATTTCTAATGACTAGAGAAATGTCGCCTCTGTGTGATTTTATCACCCATCGCTTCTTCCATTTACAAGATTCCCCATCATGTGGAACATCACCACCCTGCAATTCTCCGACCAACATTCGGGACCTAACCAACCCTAAGTTTGTCTCATCTTCTCTTGGCATTGAAATCCCACCAAATCCTATTGTTTTGGGGAAGGAGTTGCCTCCAAGTTGATACCCTCGATGCTCTAACTCGAGTCATTGCTCCTTTTTGTTGGTAAGGTGCTTAGGGCCCTGGGACTGTCAGCCTTCCTCCCCAACATGTCAACTAGAATATATGTTGTCATACCTGATGACTAACCTTCATTCAAGTTCATCTGTACTTGCATCAATGAACCGATTGACTCTCCACCTACTTCCAAATCTTGAAGTGTATTTTTGTTGGCACCTAAACATTGGTTGGTTGAGGATTTCCAAATATGGTTAGCTATGTTTTGTTCCACTTTGGGGGTGACAAAAAATGTCCTCCTCCATCTGTGATTCCTTTGAATAGTTGATGAGTTGAAGGCCGTGGCCCATGTGGACTGTGGAAACCCTTGTCTACTTGCAAAAAACCTCTCATATCTCAAAAAGTTACAAACATTGTTACATCATTTAAGTAAATCCGTGGTTAGTCCTCAATCATGATAATTAACAACATTTCCTTATATCCAAGGTGTATGTGTAAAAACTATAGAGTGGCCATTCTATAGGATGGTAGTGATCTAGGTACCCTGATCTAAGTCCAATGCAACTTTGGAAAGGTCATGTACTATGTTGTTCATTTCCGTGTAGATGTGAGACAAAGAGGTGTGTAAGAAATTTGTCAATTGCATATGTATATAATCATAAAGAGGTTGTAAGGTGGAATTTTTTTGTTTAAGCTTCTTCATCTAATCCATTTGATGACCAAGAGAGAGTCACCAAAAAATTGTATTGTAATCGTTGTAACCCATGCTCTTGGGCAAACCAAAGAAGTAATTTAACTGCCATTAGTTTACATAAATTGTTAGATTCTTTCCCAATACCCGCTTTGAAGGATATACACTGGATGGAGGAGAGAAACAAGATTCCACCTACACCTCCTTTGGGATCAAAGTAATCCCTAGGGATATTCTTATTTATTACCTCTTCTATGGGTTCATGTCTCAAATATTTTCCTCCACCTGTGGTAAGCATTTAAGATGTAGAGACACTGAATTGCGCATTTGAGAGGGAGGGTCTCTTTTCCTTCAAATAAGCTCATATTCCTAGCAAGCCATACTCCCTAAGCAATGCTGAGAGGAAGGGATTTGATCTTATTTATATCCTTTTTGGAGTACCAAGATCCGAAGGCTTCTTCTATGTTTCCTCCTTCCAACTCATTTTTCAACCCTATCATGCCTTCCACTTTTTTCCAAACCTCTTTAGTAAAGGAATAGAACCTGAATAGATGTTATATGGTTTCATCAACTTGTTTGCATAAGCCGCACCAACTTGGAAAATGAAAGTTTGTTTTTCTGAAGAAACCCCCAAGTAAGAGCCTTTTTGTTTAAAATCATCCACGTGAAAATTTTATTTTTGGATGGAGGCTTTAGTTTCCAGATAATTCTCCACCACTGGGCTTGTTGGCCCTACAAACCTTCCTCAACAAGTGCTTTGTATCCTAGCTTTGGCACATATGTTCCAGATGGAATAAGAGACCTAATCAATTGATCATCATCTTCTCCAATTTTAACATTGTCGTCTTTTAAAACCTCTATGTAAGCCTTCCATTCCTTAACACATTATCCTCTCAATCCCATTTCCTCCCAAGTGAGCCAATGTTGTTGTTAATTTGTAGACCTCTCCCAATTCACAATTTGTCTAAAAGAGTAAAATCATTTACTTTTGAGCTCCTGGATCAACCGAAAAGATAATCTATGTAGACCTTTATTGTCTATCCATGGATCAAGGCTTATTTGAACTTTCTCTCCCTTATCCAACTTCCAGATCAACCAATTTCCTACCAATTGAAAAGTTGAATTCACAACTTTCCAGATGTTTAAGGTGTTATGTAATGGTTTCTTTGGGTTTCTAACCCAATCTACAACTATAGTTGGGGTGATATATTTTGCACCAATTACTTGGGCCCATAGTCCTTTTCCCCATATTAGCCTCCAAATTGGGCCCATAGTCCTTTTCCCCATATTAGCCTCCAAATATTTTTGGTAGCTAGATATTTGGAGAAGAAAAATGTATTTTTATACCCCATCCTCTACTAGTATTTGGAACAACCAATATTTTCCACGAGGCTTAACACGCCCTTTTTTGGGTCTCCAGACCATATAAATGTGTAGCACGGTTTCCTAATGGTCTCCAACACTCCTTTCATAACCCACATTAGTGAAATCCAATAGATCGATATTGCTTCCAAAATAGCCTTAGCAAGAACTAACCTACCCCCTCGAGAGAGCCATCGATAGCACAGAGTATTTAGTCTCTTTTCCACCTTGGCAACCAACCATTGTTTGTCACCTTTTTTTATATAGATTAGGTTTTAGGAGGAATCCCAAATACTTTTATCCCTTATCTAAATCGACCACCTGGTAGGGGAACAATCGAGAAAGATAGTCTTGTTCTTGTTTTTTGATGCCCCATGCAAAAATAGTGGATTTATTGTGATTTATAATCATAGCAATTGCTTTACAAAATAGTTCCAACATGTTTTTAAATTTCTTAACTATCCTTTTGGTACCTTAAAAAAAATAAGCAATATCATCCACAAATAAGAGGAGAGTAATGTTACATGCTAGGCTAATGCATATCCCTTTAAAAATACCATGAGTTGCAACCTTCAGAGATTAAAAACTAGTCGAGCATGTTTTTTATTCTATCACTCTCGGTTCGTTTCTCCAGGTGGGGGACAACTTTCTTGGTTCTGTGTCTAGCAGGCTCCCCTCCTCTAGTTTCCTTAGAAAGTATCTTACAAGACAATTTATTTGAGCCACAAGGCCCTATATTTCTAATGCTTCTAAAGTGAATTTTAGGTCTCCCCCCATCACCACCAAACCAGTCTATATGCATTCTAATTTGAAAAACTTATCCAAGTACTCCACCATGTTCAAGTATGACCCATAAACATTTAGAACCAATATTTTTTTTCCCCATATCCATGGAGAAGAGGGAAACCACTAGGCCTGAATTAAAGGCCTAGGAGTCGGATAAGGTGAAGGATAACCTTTGCCAACTAGTTACGTTCCCACCAAAACTCCTAATCGCAAAAATATAGTTGAAATCCCACCCACTCAAAGATTTGGAATGTTCCTGAATTATTTTTCTCCGTATGTCATAATTTTTCGAAGCATGGTAATAGAGGATTTTAAGGATTCTATTAGCCTCTTGATAGCCAATTTATTAGAGGGATTGGTCAACCCTCAACAATTTAGTGTGAGAAAGATCATTTTGAGACCCTTGCAAGTGGCATTTCCTCTAAGTCCCCCTATTAATGAACATTGTTTCCCATATATGATCTGAGAGGATGCTTGCTTTTATGCCATGCACTAATGAGAATTCCTCCCTCTCTATTTATGATTTTGTCCTTTCTCATCAAATAACCCTAACTTGTTGAAATTTCTCCTACTCAACACCCGACCGTTAATTCCAAATAAATAACTTTTAATAAATTAAAGCACAACTGAGGAATCAACTAAACATGTAGTTGAAGCATAAACATGTAAAGCAAATCAAGCACACATAAACACCAATATTTTTTAGTAGATACCCTTGGAAAAACCCCAGAGGGGAAATCGGTGCTGAGAATGATTTTATTATGCTAAAATCAAGGCTCTTGTAACAGGGATAATGGCCCATTAAGAGAAATACAACTGCAGACAATCCTGACAAAGTCTGACTTGTTGGACGAACTAGAACTGCACGCTTTTTTAGGTGTACATGAATTTTCTCCATCAAACCCACATATGATCCAGGTGGACTCCAATGGCTACCCACCTATTCAGCTGGCTCAAAGCACATTTTTTCATTTTGGCAGTTTTTCTTCACTTTTTCGGGTCCTCAACTTATGGAGTCGTTTTGAGGCCCTAAACAACATTTTTTTAGCATGAAAACGCCCAAATTAGAATTGAACGCATGGTCTGAGTTGACCAGAATGTGTACTTCTTGTCTATACCTTTCCAATGGGCTATCGAGCATGCCAAACGAAGATCATATGCAAAATTTATGACCCCGGGAAATTGGCATACCAACTAACCCCATCGTGGCCCACAAGCCTTTTTATGTTTCATCTCCTAGGGTTAGGTTTTTTTATGTTTAGGGTTTACTTATTACTTCTTTATGATAAAAAGGCCTTTCTACCTCATTGTAATGCACTCTTGTGAATGCATATAGCCGTCACATCTCTTCTAAGAGATAAGCTACCACCATTCGAGGGAGTTTGTTTCATTCTGCATTTTTACAGTTCAACACATTTCATTTATTAATAGAAGTCAAGTTTCATTGTATCTCTGTGTTTTTTGATATAACTGTGTATTTCATTTCATTCCATTTATAAATCCAGATCAGCGTATGTACACAACTATCTCTACTGTGACCCGTGTACATGTACGAAAAACCTGTATAGAAAGTTTTGTGTGACGCTACACTCTCCCATGGCTTCCTCTCACTGAAACCCGCATGTATTGCTTTTGTTTTCTCTTCTCCTTGACCTGATATCTAGATGGAAGTCCTTCTCCACCTATCCAAGATCTTGGATCACAGTCCTTCATGATCCAATACTCTATGTCGATTGTCTCAACACCTGTCAAGTTTCAAGTGTTTCTCTCCTTCACCCTAGCCTTGCTTTTATAATCGTGAGTTATATCTCCAAAGTGATTACATGTTGAGATTACTTCTCACACTCATTTGAGATTTAGAAACATGCTAATTTATTTTAGCACTTTCCTTAAATAACTCAATTAACTAATTACATAATTAATTAATAAAATCAATTTACTTTAATAATTCCTTTAACCAAAGCAAATTAAAGAGTAGAAGGCTTTGAAAGATTTCCACACATCTAGGCACAGAAACCTGCGTGGAAATACATGTCCGATGCTACCACTAGCATCAACACTCCCTCTTATCAAGGAAGGTATTTTGCACCACTCCAAGTCTGTCTCTCAAAAACACAAACTTCCCTTTCACCAAGATTTTGGTCATAATATCTACAAATTGCTCATCTGTGGAAATATATTGAAGCTTCATTGCTCCTTTCTAGATCCTATCTCGAATGAAGTTGTATCTGATCTCAATATGCTTGGACCTGTCATGGACTACAAGATTCTCTGAGCGTTTGATACAACACTGATTATCACAATATATCAGCATAGGCTCCAACTCCTGATCAAATAAACTTGTAAGCAATTTGTGAAGCCAAATGGCTTCACAACTAGCCATACTCACTGCCATATACTTTGCCTCTGCTAAACTGAGTGGTACAGAAGTTTGCTTCCTGCTGAACTAAGTAATCATTTTTTATCCCAAGCTAAAGTAGTACCCCAAGGTGCTCTTTCTGCCTACTACACTGCATGCCCAATATGAGTCTGTATATCCCTGCAACTCCACTCCATCTCCTCCAAGATACCTCAATCCATACTCTATTGTACCTCTTAAATAATTGAGCACATGTTTTGTTGCTACCCAATTCACCTGCCTCAACTCCACCATGAACTGAATTAAAGCATTCACAACAAAACAAATATATGGTCTAATGTTGACCAAATGCATCAAGGACCCTATCAAATACATGTATATCCTAGGATCCACCAATTCTGAATATGAAGTGATCACCTTCTTCATATTGGTAATCATAGGTGTATCCATCGGTTTACATTCTTCCATCCTGAATATCCTCAAGATCTCTACTGCATACCTCCCATGTCCAAGGAAGATATCTCTCGATACCTGCCATACCTCTAACCCCAAGAAATAATGCAACAAGCCAATTTCCTTCATCTCGAACTCACTAGCTAAATCTGTTTTGCACTGTGCAATAAGATCCTCTTCACCCGTGAGAAATAAATCATCAACGTATATAACCAAGATGAGTGGATCTGTCCCAACAAGTATGAAGTGCAAATTAGGATACGCCTCACTCTTGGTAAAACCCATACTTTGCAGGTATCCATCAATCTTGGAATACCACACCCTAGGTGCATGCTTGAGTTCGTACAAGGCTTTCTTAAGCCTAAACACATGGGACTCCCTCCCATGTAGAGGTTTCTCTATGTATACTTCTTCCTCGGTAATCCCGTTGAGGAAACTTGTTTTCACATCCATCTGATGTATCCTCCACCTCATAACTTAAACAATAGAAATGACAACTCGAATAGAAGTATAATTGACGACTGGAGAAAATGTCTCCCCGTATTCCACTCTCTCTTTTTGGGAGAACCCTCTCGCCACAAACCTCACTTTGAACTTCTCAATGCTACCATATGCAACATGCTTGATATTGTAGAGCCACTTGGAACTCACAACTGACTTCCCCTCTGGTCTTGGCACTATGTCCCAAACATCATTCCTGATAATAGAAGTGTACTCCTCTACCATGGCATCCCACCATACCTTTTGATCTATTGCTTCCTCAAAATTGGAAGGGTTAGCATCAATGATGCTACTCGTAAGCACCATATCATTCATAAACGTTTTTGGAGGCTTGTGTTATTTGACCACACTCCAAGGAACCTCACCATCATCCCTCAATGTCTATAATAGAAATTGGGGTCTCCTGATAGGATTGAAACGGGATAACTCCTCTTCCCCACCTGAAATCTGAAATGTTGTTCATCCTTCAGAGCCTGGTTCTCCTCGTCTTCTCTCAATGTTGATGACTCTAGTGATCTGCTAGATCCCAAGTTCTCCTCGAACTTAACATCCTTGCTCACAATTGTCTTCTGTTACGTTAGACTGAAGATATTGTAAGAATTTGAGGTCTCATTCTACCCCACAAATATACCCTTATGTCCTAAAGGCTCCAACTTCCTCCTATTCTCTACAGACACATGGATGTACATTGGAAAACCAAAGATCCTCAAACGACCAATCTCTAGCTTCACTCCTAAGAATGCCTCCTCCGAAGTCTTGTCCCCCAATATCCCGTGAGGAATCTTGTTTTGTACATACACTATTGTGTTACATGCCTCTGCCCATAGGAACATAGACAACTCATGTTCATGTATCATAGCCCTGGAAAAATCGATTATGGACCGATTCTTTCTCTCCACAACCCCCTTCTGTCGAGGGTTGAATGGGACTATCATCTCCCTCTTGATCCCTGCCTCCTTGCATAAATCCTTGAAGTCATTGGAGGTGTACTATCCCTCGTTATCCGACCTTAAGACCTTGATCTTCTTACCTGTCTAGTTCTCTACGTGAGCTCTAAACTCTCGAAACCAAATGAAGACCTCATCCTTGGTCTTCATAAAGAAGATCAAGGTTTTCCTGGAAAAATCATCAATAAATGTCACATATTACGACGATCCCTGTAATGATGTTACTGACATCGACCCACTCACATATGAATGAATAAGATCCAAGATCCCCTTGGACCTACTCTCACTGCTAGGAAAAGCAGCCTTGGAATTCTTATAAAGTGTGCATCATTTGCACACTCCCTGTTGCTTAATTTTGAACTCTAGAATACCTGTAACAATTCTCCTCATAATCGACAAAGCGATGTAGTGTAGGTGTACCAACCTCCTTTGCCACAACTCACATAGGTTGTCATTGTCATGTACCAAAGTCTGAACAGGCTTGCCCTACGATCTGTATAATGTGCCTTCTCTAACCCCAATGACCACTGCGTTGTTTGGGCTAGATTTCTCTAGATGTATGAGTACTTGTCCTCCTTGCTTATTTCTCCTAGACTCCTCTTGAGTCTCTTCTTAGATGTTATCATCCCAATGTCTCTACCAATTTGGGAGATTTTCCCGAGTGAGGACTCCCTTGACAAATGGTTCCCAAGACTTGGGAAGACCATTCAATGCCACATTCACGAGCTCCGTGTCCTCTGTTTTCTCCCCTATGGTTGCAAGTTAATCATGCACATGTGTGATCCTCATGAGATAGCTGACAACATTATCATATCTAAACATCTGCATCAATCTAAGTTTATTCCTTCATACCATCTTCCCATTCATGTTTGTGCTCTGGAATAACCCTACCAAGGCATCAAACATCTCTAGAATATTCATGTTTGTGTTCTTAGTTAGGTGAGGGTTTAAATGATCCTTCACGAAATCTAAGAGGACCCTCTCTACTTTGATCTTTTTCTTGTTGTGGGCCTCCAAAGCTGCCAGATCTGTCGGTGGAGTAACTATTTTATCCACTAACTCCCAAAGGTCATACTCCTTCAATGACAAAATTACTCTTGCTTTCCAAGATAGGAAGTTGGATGCTCCATCCAATATGTCTTCAACTCTCAATGGTGGTGTTTCCATCCCTAAGAATCGATACTTGCCCCAAAAATAATCGGTTGTTGAAAACTACCCCTGTACTAACATGTACAAACTTGTACGCGACTCTCACTACTGCAACCTGTGTATGTGTGTGACTTTTACCACTACAACCCGCATATGCAAGCGATTGTCACCACTATAAGTCGTGTATACGTGACTTTGCTCAAGGCCTCCCATGTATGTATGCGACTATCATTTCCATGACTTGCGTACACCTATGTACACATGCAAAAATAAGTTTTACCTATGTACGATTGTTTTCCAAAAAATTGTCCTTCAATTTTAGCCTGATGGTTATGGGTTTGCTATGGATATGAGATTGTATACTTGGTTTACTCTCATAGCACCTGCTCTGACACCATGTTGAAATTTCCCCTACTCAACTTCTGGTCGTTAATTCCAAATAAATCACTTATTGAATTACAACACAATTGAGTAATCAACTAAACATGCAATGGAAGTGTAAACACAGAAACCAAATCAAGCACACATAAACACCAATATTTTTGGTAGATACTATTGATGTTTCATCATCAGACAAACATTCTCCCAGATTGGTCATGCTGATTTGACCAGGGGAGAATGATACATTCACCCACGGGGCCATGATGATTTGGCTAGTGGTGAATGGCCTAGGATGTTGATGTTTCTCCAGTTAGCAGGATCGGGTAGACATTCTCCCAAATTGGTCATGCTGATTTGACCAAGGGAGGATGATACATTCACTCATGGGGCCATATGGCCCAGGCGTAGCCTCTCTCTTGTTTGTCATGTTGATTTGACTAGGAGTGATAGAGACTCGAGATGCTCTCACATTGCCTGCTCCAGGATGGAGTGATCTGTATTAATTAGACATGCATGTGAGGAAATAATCATCAACATAGATATAATATATTTATAATATAATGTATAAATATGTAATCAATAATTAATAGTTAATAATAAATTAATTAATGAAAAGACAATAATGGAAAAGACATGTCCATTAATGAAAGGACACTCCGCCCAAGTATATATATCAAGGCCATCAATTGTAATAAATCATCTCATATAATATTTACTTGCAATAACCTCTCATCAAGTTCGCTAAGTCTTGTTGAGATTTTCGGTGTGTAATTATTCTATGATAACATTAGCATTTAAATCATAAGGCAATAATTATTAATATGAAAACTAATTAATGAAAAGACAATAATGGAAAATACATGTCCATTAATGAAAGGACACTCTGCCCAAGTATATATATCGGGGCCCTCAATTGTAATAAATAATCTCATATAATATTTACTTACAATAACCTCTCATCAAGTTCGCTAAGTCTTGTTGAGATTTTCGGTGTGTAATTATTCTATGGTAACAATAACATTTAAATCATAAGGCAATAACTATCAGATCTGAAAATAAAAAAATTCAACAGATACACCTGGAAAAACCCTAGAGGGAAAACCAGTGCTGAGAATGATTTTATTATGCTAAATCAAGGCTTCCATAACAAAGATAATGGTCCACTGGGAGAAATACAACCGCAGACAAACTTGGCAAATTCTGACATGTTGTACGAACCATAACTGCACACTTTTTGAGGTGTATGCGACTTTGCTTCAATAAACCAGCGTATGTACGCGACTGTATCCACTTCGACCCATGTACATGTACGAAAACCTTTGTACGATGCTACACTCACATGCATTGCTTCTATTCACTCTTCTCCTTGACCTGATCTCTAGATGGAAGTCCTTCTCCACCTATCCAAGATATTGAATCACAGTCCTTCGTGATTCAATACTCTATGTTGATTCCCTCAACACCTGTCAAGTTTCAAGTGTTTCTCTCCTTCACCCTTGCCTTGCTTGTATAACCGTGAGTTATATCTCCAAAGTGATTGCATGTTGAGATTATTTTTCACACCCACTTGAGATTTAGAAACATGGTAATTTCTTTTAGCACTTTCCTTAAATAACTTAATTAATTAATTACATGATTAATTAATTAATAAAATAATGTTACTTAAATAACTCCTTTAATTAAAGTAAATTCAAGAGTAGAAGGCTTTGGACGATTTCCACACATCTAGACACACAAACCTGTGCGAAAATACATGTTTGATGCTACCACTAGCATCAACACTCCCTCTTAGCGAGGAAGGTATTTTGCACTACTCCAAGTCTGTCTCTGAAGAACACAAACTTCCCTTTCACCGAGGGTTTAGCCAAAATATCTGCGACCTACTCATTTGTGGAAATATACTAAAGCTTCACTGCTCCCTTCTGGATCCTATCTCGAATGAAGTGGTATTTGATCTCAATATGCTTGGATGTGTCATGGAATACTAGATTCTCCAAGAGTTTGATACAACTATGATTATCATAGTATATCATCGTAGGCTCCAACTCCTGATCGAATAAACCTGTAAGCAATTTGCAAATCCAAATGGCTTAACAACGAGCCATACTCGCTGCCATATACTCTTCCTTTGTTGAACTGAGTGCTATAGAATTCTGCTTCATGTTGAACCAAGTAATCAATGTTGATCCCAAGCTAAAGCAACACCTCAATGTGCTCTTTCTCTCTACTGCATTGCCTACCCAATCTGAGTCTGTATATCCCTGCAACTCCACTCCAACTCCTCTAAGATACCTCATCCATACTCCACTGTACCTCTTAAGTACTTGAGCACATGTTTTGTTGCTACCCAATGCACCTACCTTAGTTCCACCATGAATTGAATCAAGGTGTTCGCAACAAAACAAATATATAGTATGGTGTTGACCAAATAAATCAAGGACCCTATCAACTGGCTATATATCCTAGGATCCACCAACTATGAATCTTAAGTGATCACCTTTTTCAGATTGATAATCATAGATGTAGCCATCGGTTTACAATCCTCCATCCCGGATCTCCTCAAGATCTCTACTGCATACTTCCCATGTCCAAGGAAGATCTCTCTCGATACTTGCCATACCTATAACTCCAAGAAATAATGCATCAAGCCAATATCCTTCATCTCGAACTCACCAGCTAAATTTGGTTTGCACCCTGCAATAAGCTGCTCTGCACCTATGATAAATAAATAATCAACGTGCAAAACCAAGATGAATGGATTTGTCCCAACAAGTATGAAGTGCAAGTTAGGATTCACCTCACTCTTGATAAAGCCCATATTCTGCAAGTATACGTCAATCCTGGAATACCACGCCCTGGATGCTTGTTTGAGTCCGTACAAGGCTTTCTTAAGCCTACACACATGAGACTCCCTCCCAAGTATCTCAAAGCCCCGAGGTTGCTCTATGCATACTTCTTCCTCAATGATCACATTGAGGAAAGTTGTTTTCACATCCATCTAATGCATCTTCCACCTCATAACTGAAGCAATAGAAATAACAACTCGAATAGAATCATACTTGGCGACTGGAGAAAATGTATCTTCATAGTCCACTCCCTCTTTCTAGGAGAACCCTCTCGCCAGAAACCTCACTTTGAACTTCTCGATGCTACCATTTGCAACATGCTTGATCTTATAGAGCCATTTGAAACTCACAACTGACTTCCCTCTGGTCTTGACACTATGTCCCAAACATCATTCATGATAATAAACGTGTACTCCTCTACCATGGCATCCCACCATACCTGTTTATCTGCTACTTCCTCAAAACTGTAAGGCTCAACATCGATGATCCTACTCATAAGCGCCATATAGTTCAGAAACTTCTTCGGAGGCCCGCCCTATCTGATCACACTCTTAGGATCCGCACCAACATCCCTCAACGTCTGTAATAGCCACTGGGGTCTTTTGATAGGACTGGAAGGGGATAACTCCTCCTCCTCACCTGAAGTATGAACTAATGCTCATCCTTTGGAGCATGATGCTCCTCACCCTCTCTCACTTTTTATGACTCTTGTGATCTGCTAGATGCCAAGTTCTCCTCGAACTTAACATCTCTACTCACAACTGTCTTCCACTGCGTTGGAGTGAAGATATTGTAAGCCTTTGAGGTCTCATTGTACCCCACAAATATACCCTTATGTCTTGAAGGCTCAAACTTCCTCCTCTTCTCCATAGACACATGGATGTAAACTGGACAACCAAAGATCCTCAAATGACCAATCTTTGGCTTCACTCCTAAGATTGCCTCCTCCAAAGTCTTGTCCCCCAATATCATGTGAGGACTCTTTTTCTGCACATACATTTCTTTGTTACATGCCTATGCCCATAGGAACATAGGAAACTCTTGGTCATGTATCATATCCCTGGCAGAACCGATGATTGACTGATTCTTTCTCTCCACAACCTCATTATGTTGAAGGTTGTATGCGATTGTCAGCTCCCTCTTGATCCCTGCCTCTTTGCAGAAATCCTTGAAGTCATTGGAGGTGTACTCTCCCTCATTATACGACCTCAAGACCCTGGACTTCTTACCTGTCTAGTTCTCTACGTGAGCTTTAAACTCCTAAGACCGGCTGAAGACCTCATCCTTGGTCTTCATAAAGAAGATCCAGGTTTTCATGGAGAAATCATCAATAAATGTCACGTAGTATGATGATCCCTGTAATGATGCTACTGACATCAACCCACTCATATATGAATGACTAAGATCTAATATCCCCTTGGACCTACTCTCATTGCTAGGAAAAGCAACCTTGGCATTCTTGCCAAGTGCACACCCTCTGCACACTCCCTACTGCTTAATTTTGAACTTTGGAAGACCTGTAACAAGCTCCCTCATAATCGACAAAGCGTTGTAGTGTAGACGTGTCTCAACCTCATGTGCCAAAACTCACATAGGTTGTCATTTTCGTGTACCAAAGCATGAACAGGCTTGCCCTGCAACCTGTATAATGTTCCTTCTCTAACCCCAATGACCACTGCGTTGTTCGGGCTATATTTTTCTAGACATATGGGTACTTTCTCTCTCTGAAAAGCAATGGAAAACCCTCATCCTCCATAGTTGAGACTGAAAGCAAATTCTTCTTCAAACCGGGTACGTAACACACATCATGGGCATCCAACAAACCCCCTGACTCAAGATGAAACATAATTGTTCCCGTTCTCTTCACTACATACCTGACATCATCACCAAGCTCCACATGAACATCTCAATCACTCTCCGTCAGACTACTAAATAGCTCTCATGCTTCTATCACATGATGAGATGCACCATTATCTAATAACCAAGCACTCCTCGCAACTGTGTTGGTAGAAAGGAAAGAAACCAATGAGTAATCCTTCTCAAATTTCATTGCAAACTCATCGAGATATGTCTCCGCTGATGCTATTGTTTGTGTCTTTCCATTACCCTTCTTCTTCTTCTCGAGACACTGAGATGCATAATGTCCATTCTTATGACATGAGAAGCACTTGATTTTACTCAAGTCCTTCTTCTTCCCTAGTTGCGATGAACCTCCATGAATGTTACCCTTCTTTCTAGAACTCTTTCCTTTTCCCTTCCTTGTCTTACTAACAAGAGCCAAGTTCTCTTCACTACCTCCTTGCTTGTTTCTCTTAGACTCCTCCCGAGTCTCTTCCTAGATGCAATCATCCCAGAGTCTCTGCCAATTTGGGAGATTTTCCCGAGCGACGATTCCCTCGACAAATGTTTCCCAAGGCTTGGGAAGACCATTCAATGCCACATTCACGAGCTCTGTGTCCTCCATTGTCTCCCCTATGGCTGCAAGTTGATCTCACACTTTTGTGATCCGCATGAGATAGTTGGTAACATTATCAGATCTAGACATCTGCATCGATTTGAATTTATTCCTGAACACCATCTTCCTATTCATGTTTGTGCTATGGAATAACCCTACCAAGGAATCAAACATCTCTTTGGTCGTCTTCTTCTTGGTTAGGTGAGGGATTAAATGATCCTTCACAGAATCCAGAAGGACCTTCTCTGCTTTTATCTCCTTCTTGTTGTGGCCTCCAAAGTTATTGGATTTGTCGGTGGAGTAACTACTTTATCCACTAACTCCCAAAGGTCATACTCCTTCAACGCCAAAGTTACACTTGCTTTCCAAGATAGGAAGTTGGATGCTCCATCCAATCTGTCTTCAATTCTCAACGTTGTTTTTGCCATCCCTAAGACTTAATAACCTGCCCCGGAAATAACCTGCTGTTGAAAAATGCCCTTGTATTGACCTGTACGGACTTGTACGGGACTGTCACTACCACAACCCATGCATGTATGTGACTATCACCACTGCAACCCACGTATGTACGCGACTCTCACCACTATAAGTCGTGTATGCGATTGTGCTCAAGGCCTCCCACGTATGTACGTGATTGTGCTTTCTATGACCCACGTACACCTCTGTACACCTGTAAAAACAAGTTTTACCTCTATACAACTGTTTCCCAAAAATCCATCCTTCGATTTCCGCTTGTTGGATATGGATTTGTTATGGATACGAGATCATCTACTTGGTTTCCTCTCAGAGCACCTGCTCTGATACCATGTTGAAATTTCTCCTACTCAACACCCAGTCATTAATTCCAATTAAATCACTTATTGAATTAAAGCACAACTGAGTAATCAACTAAACATGCAACGAAAGCATAAACATAGAAACCAAATCAAGCACACATAAACACCAATATTTTTGGGTAGATACCCCTGGAAAAACTTAGGAGGGAAAACTAGTGTTGAGAATGATTTTATTATGCTAAAATTAGGGCTCTCGTAACAGGGATAATGGCCCACTTAGAGAAATACAACTGCAGACAAACCTGGAAAATTTTGACCTGGTGTATGATCCATAACTGCATGTTTTTTGAGGTGTACGTGACTTTACTTCAAAAACCTGCTTATGTATGCTACTGTCTCCACTGGGACCCACGTACATATACAAAAAACCTGTACAAAGACTTTTGTACGACACTACACTCTCCTGTGGCTTCCTTTGACTGAAACCCACATGCGTTGCTTATATTCTCTCTTCTCCTTGACCTGATCTCTAGATGGAAGTCCTTCTCCATCTATCCAAGATCTTGAATCACAATCCTTTGTAATCCAATACTCTGTGTCGAATCCCTCAACACCTGTCAAATTTCAAGTGTTTCTCTCCTTCACACTAGCCTTGCTTTTATAATCGCGAGTTATATCGCCAAAGTGATTGCATGTTGAGATTACTTCTCACACTCACTTGAGATTTATAAACATGCTAATTTCTTTTAGCACTTTCATTAAATAACTAAATTAACTAATTACATAATTAATTAATAAAAACAATTTACTTTAATAATTCCTTTAATCAAAGTAAATTCAAGAATAGAAGGCTTTGGACGATTTCCACGTGTCTAGACACATAAACCTGTGTGGAAATAACTATCCAATGCTACCACTAGCATCAACATAACCACCCTACCACTTTTCTAGGAAAGTCGAGGGTTCCTTTCATTCTAGGTCTAAGGTTGTATTTGAAGGATTCCTAGGGTATGAAGTATCGGGAGGCAACCCATGCCTCTGTTCCTTTTTTAGGGGAAGCATCTGTCCCTACATGGACATTGTCTTCTTCGAGAGGACTTTCAATTGTAGGTAAAGGAATAAGTGTTAAGGAAACAAGGTTTTTGATGCCAGATAGACCTGACAAGAATTTATTGATAGAGTCCATCCCTTCGGTTTCTACTTCTATCCCCCAGGATCCAATGGAAAAAAATTCAGTGGTTCTTTTGCAAGGGGAGGGTTTCCGAGGTTACTTACTTGAAGACAACTTGTCGAATTTGGAATAAGTGTTAAGGAAACAAGGTTTTTGATGCCAGATAGACCTGACAAGAATTTATTGATAGAGTCCATCCCTTCGGTTTCTACTTCTATCCCCCAGGATCCAATGGAAAAAAATTCAGTGGTTCTTTTGCAAGGGGAGGGTTTCCGAGGTTACTTACTTGAAGACAACTTGTCGAATTTGTTGTCACTAATCACATCCAAGCTCTATTCCTTATTGACACCCATCGACTTCTCCTTTGATTCTAGTAAAACCAAAGGTTTCTCACTCAGCCCTTATGTTGCCAAACTTCCTCAAGTCCTTTTGAAAGTTAGGGTTTCCATCAATTCCACCCCCAACACCTTTGGCTGAGTTTTATGTAACCACACCTTCCTATTGTAAGGGTATGGACATTTCGCTACTAAATTCCCATGGCTACGACATCTTCCACACTTAAGGGGAATGCCTTCATAGTCCATAATGAGCTAATACTGGTTTGTTCCACTCTTAATTACCATTTCCTTTGCCAATCCCTTGGTTGTCTCTAAACCCACTAGAATTCTTACCATCTCATAATATCTCGTATCTCAAAAGGAGTAGTCAACTTTATAATATGAGCCGAGAGCATTCCCAATTGCTTCAAAAACACCCTCATACCATAATGCTAGAAGAATACTTGAAATGCAAACCCAAATTGGAAGGATATTGGCTAGTGCAGTTCTGGTATTGAAGTCTACATGCCATTTTTTCAAGAATAAATTTTGAGAACCCCACTTCCATCTACTGTGTAGAATATTGTTTACCTCGGTTACCAATTTGAACACCCAAACTAGCCACCCTTTTGCTAATGTCATAATGCAAGGAGGGTATTCGACCGCTGGTTCAAAGTTTACCTTAGTCAACTCCTTAAGACTACCCACGTTTATCTTTTTCCCAAGAAACTGGCCAACAACTACTCGTTCCTATAGTTTCATCACATCGTCGAGTTTGGTTTTGGCTCTAAGTTTAGGTTTACTGGCTCCTCCATCTTTTTGATACATTTCCGTTTCTTGGGTCCCCTTTCTCCTTCTAGATAAGGATGCTCTCAACCCCCTGCTTCAACTGTACTGGAGCCATTCATGAGGGAAAGATCCAAAGATTTCCTAATGAAACCTTCCTTTGGTTTTGCTACAAACAAGCCAAAATGATTGCAAAGCGAAAATGTGAACTCCCCATCAGAAGCCAAATTTGGGTCATTGGTAACAATACCTTTGTTATGGTGAGTAAATGCTATGGTCTCCTTTGTTTGGTGGTATGACAGGCTTGGATATGTTGTATCCTCTTCATTGTGTGTCATAGGAGGTGTGACTATGGTAGCATTAATGCCCTCGAGGTAACCAACTCCACATTCCTCTGCCCTCACCTCCAACTTGGATTCCACCCTAGTATCCGGCTTGGGTAGCCCTCGACCCAACTCACCAAGTATTTGCATCGTGTCCTCCTTCGAAGTGTTTGTCCCCACTGTGTACCTCCTTCTCGCACCCTCAACAAGACCAAACGAATGTGGGAGCAGGCTTGACCATATCAATTGACCCTCCAATGGGTCATTTAAGTAATCCATGGTCTCCTCTTTCATTACCAACTTTGTTGCCACATCGTCCCCCTTACAAAACCCTGAAGAAGAGTTATCTTGATGTCGACAAGAACCCTAACTTACTCATTTAGAAATCCTATCCACATCTCATCACAAACCAAAAAAAACTTCAATCATATAATCACAACTCCTATTTAATTTTTGATTTTTTTCTTTTTCTTTTATATCCATTCTTAAAACCATTTTATACATTGCATATTCTATATTTTTTTCATTTTTAATTTATTTTCACTAATATCAATCCAAATCCCATTGCCATTTTCTCTTCATACAAAATCGATGTATTAAATTAAGTATAACCTATTTCTTCAATAAGAATATTTTATATAGAATGTTTTTTTAACTTATTAACATATGTTTTGTCAATAAAATGGTCGACCTCCTCTAAACGCTTTACGACTTCAAAAGATCGCAAGTTTAATCCAGTCATCTACTTCATTCATAGCTTCAACCCTGTGACTGGTAGTCGGTCAGGAACCCTCGTGTCAGTCAACTATCACCCAACTTGAAAAAAAATGTGTTGTCCTCGCTTGATCGGGTTCCTTCTCCCTCAATGTGGGTTATAAGAAAAGGAACAGGAACTTAACATACTTACCACGAGTTAGAATTGGGAAGTTGGAGCAACTGGGTCTAGACTATAGTTTTACTCATTGTGACTATTGTTCCTTTCGTGGGCATTGGAGATTCCGAGAGGCCTAGTCACGATCGATGAACAAAACAAAGATGGAAGATTCTGCACGGACACCTCAAGGGACATGGCTGAGCTAAACAAACACAAGCAAAATCTGTTGGAAGAGGAGGAGAGTAATTGAAGTACATGGAGAGGCGGCCGTGGGATTGAGTGGGAGTGGGAGGGACTGATCCAATGACCCATGACAACAGCACCCATAGCACCAGCAGCAGAAGCAGAATTGAAGAAGATAGACAGAGGGAGGAGGACAGAGCAGGAAGTCCAGGAACAGGGGCAGTCATGAGGGTAATTATCCCATTACAAGGCGTTGTCCAAGGGCGTGGAGGAGTCGTTCTGGGATCAGTCATACCCTGTGCCCTCTTCTACTTCCTTCAGCTCTACCTCAAGCGCCATCGCTCCGAGAGGGCCCCTCGTGATGAGGTTCCTCCCCCGCCTCGTAGGCCCTCAAGCAGCCACCCCAAGCCTGTCTTGGTCTCTTCAAGGGCTCTCCATGTGATAGAGGACGAAAATTCCCCCTACTACATGGGTTGGAAGGCATACAAGCAGAATCCCTATGATGCCGAAAACAACCCGTCTGGTGTTATTCAAATGGGTTTGGCCGAAAATCAGGTGGGTATTCATTGTTTCGGGCAGTAGCTCTTGGTAAATCAGATGGGCTTTGTCGGTATCATCCTTCGAAAATCGGATGGGTTTTCATTATTTCAATTGTACTTGCAAAAAAATTATAAGGGTGTCACTGTTGTAGAAACTAGTACTTCAGTAGGGATGATTGTTATTTATAGAAATGCTTCCCGAAGCAGAAGTTTGTTTTCCAGGGAACAATCCATTTAGATGGGTTTTTGTTCTCTGGACAGTACTCCTTGAAAACGCAGATGGGTGTTCGTTATTTTGGGTATTAGTCTTTTGTATACGTGTTTGGTAGCTACAGTGTAAATGTTGAGCCCATTACAAATTCTAGTTGGTGTCCATTGAATTTAATAGTAATTCATGGAAAGTCAGATGGATTGCCCTGGGTTTGGTTTCCGGTTTATTTGCACATGCATCATTGGATTCTCGATTCATTTGTTTTGCTATTTGGGAGCTTGGATTGATGAGCTTTGGTGGCTTATATGGTTTTTTTCTTCTGTTTTCTGTGCATTGTTAGAGCAGTTATCATTGGATTTAATTGAAGGTTGGCTCAAGTCTCATCCAGAAGTGTCATCATGGGAAGGGATCAGTGATACGCCTTTGAGCTTAAGAGGAATTTCAGGCTACCAAGATCATCATGGAATGCCGATCTTGAGATCTGTATGTCTTCTTCTGTATTCTTTGTACTTATTGATTATATTATGCAAGCAGTTCCTTTATTTTAGCTCTGTTGAGTTGAAATCTCTTCCCTCTTTTAGCATTTTAACTTTTAAGTATAATAAAGGACGATAAAGATGCATAATTATGATTCACAATCAGCTCAAGTTTCTGAATACAGTAGAGGCCCATATTTTTTTTTTGGCCCCCCCTAACCGTGTTCTTAGCCTTGAGAGATGTTATATATGCATTTGGTAGGATGGTGGACATTGTACTTGTGCTCGGTAATTGTCTTCTTGTCAAGAAATAATATTAACTGTGACACTGGACCCATGTCATTTAAATAGATGGGAAGAGTAATGCGTAAATGTGGTGACAAAATTGTCAAAGCCCTTGCATTTTTCTGAGTGTTTTGAACTCACTGAGTAATTGATATGTTCAACTGCAAAACGGTTGTGCCCCTATAAATATATATAACGAGTATCTCAGATCAATTTATTGGTTATCCATTTGGTCAGGAATCCACATTTATTCTTTACCAGTATAGATCCATGTTAATTCTGGATCTATCAAGTCCTAAAACGGATCATATCCTTTGAGATGTAATTTTTTTAATCCTTTAAGATGGATCTAGAATGGTTGTAGTCTCACTCAACTGAGTAGAACTCGGATATAATGTATTATTTTAAAAACCATATCCATAGTTTTTCTATTTAAGTCTAAATCTGGCACCTCTCGTTTTATTTCTCTATATAACAGTTTTTATATTTTAGGTGTATATATCAAATCTCTCTCTTTCACATATATAGAGATATTTTTATTTTCATTTGGATAACATACAGTATTACTATTATTATTGTTACAAGTATTATATTTTTTTTTGAAGCCGACATATCATGACGTGAGCGTTGTAGAAGAACCTGAGCACAACGGATCCAAGTGAGTGGACTGTTAAGGAGCCATAAATAATGGAAAAAAGAGGTGTTTTGTTGAGGAAAAAACCTGCGACATTGTACATTGCAGAAATGGTTGTTGAAAGTGTATATGGCCAATATGGATAGGTTGATGAAAATATTGGAGCAGTTAGAGCAGAGATATGACTAGCATAGATCCATCTTGACTCCGAATTTATCAAGCGCCTAAAGGGATCAAATGCCTTGAGGTGCAAATCTTTTTTAGTATGCAAAACTTGAGGAAAGGTTTGCACCTCAAGGGATTTGATACCTCTCGGCGAGTCGGCACTGAATAGATCCCGAATTAAGATGGATCTATGCTGGTTTATTTTGTTATAGTGATTCCCTTTTATTGTTGACTATTTTTTAATTTTTCATTTATACTGAGGTAATTTTTTAAAATTTAATTTATTAACGTTACAGCCTTGACACATGGTTGTAAGGCACCGGAAAGAGAAACAACAAAGAAAAGTAACAATGAGGTTCTCATGACCAGTGATACCTCTGAGCATTATTATTACTACTATATTTTTTGTTTTGTAAAATGTTATCTTGGACCACCATGGGGATGGATGTTACAATCTTACAATTTCTTCAATACTGGGCTATTAATATAGATTTATTTTGTAATCGTATTCTAAGTCACCTGGTTTGAATTCGAGTTCGATGACCTTGGAATTCAACAAAAAAATCGAGCGTGAATTTTTGTAATAAAATTCGTCATTAGATTCAACATATTATAAATTTAAAAATTTAAAAATATATGTAAGCGTAGGGCAGAGGATTATGTGGTTGCGGCCCGCAGGGAGGAAACTCGTCGAGTAGAGGACTTTGGAGCTAGGTTGAGCGAACTCATGGATGAAACTTGTCAAACAGAGCAACCTGGAATTGGGTCGGGCAAACTCGCGAAAGAGTATGCAGCTGCATGAAGGGCTGGAGGCAATGAGAAATACTGTTGGTGGTTCGAGCTTGGAATAAATAAAAACCATGGTGTGAAAACTAGGTGAAACAAGCGGCTAGGGTTTATATTTAATTTTTTTTCTTTTCCCTGCCGAATTTTGGGGCTGAATTTGAACGAAACCTCAATGTTTTACCCATTTTATTCGTCGTATAGTTAGAATTCGAGCTTGATTTCAGGTTTGGCTTGAGATTCACCGAATCTGGGTCGAATGAATTTGAATTGCCTACAGGTTCAGCGAATTTTGAATTTCTAGGGAAAAATTGGCGAATGCGGCGACTTAGATCGTATTTATGTTTGCCGAATTTAATATATATCTTTTTTTTTTAAATTTTAATTGTGAGTGTACGTTATATTTTTGTTTTATATTAATCAATTTTTTGGGCTGACATGTGTTACAGACATGACACATCTCACCCACCTGGGCTGTAGAAAGCACTTCTTGGTGCAACCAACATAGATCCATCTTAAACCCAGATCTATCAAGCGCCGAGAGAGATCAAATCTCTCAAGGTGCGAACAGTTTTTAGAGTTTAAAACTTGAGAAAAGTTTAAAGGTTTGCACCTCGAAAGATTTGATCCCTCTCGACACTTGATAGATCCGGGAGCTTGATATATCCGGGTTTAAGATGTATCTATGCCGGTAGTAATAGTAAATATACTAAAGTAAATAGTAATAGTAAATACTAAAGTAATAGAAGTAATAGTAATAGTAAATATAAATAGTAATAGTAATAGTAAATGCTAAAGTAATAGTAAATTTACTAAAATAATAGCAATATACTAAAGTAATAGTAAATATGATATATATAATAGCATGTGTAATTTTTGTTTTCATTAATTGAGCCAACTTTTTTAATTGATCTGACTTTAAATCTTTGAAATCTTTGAAATCTTACATCACATCTAACATCACATGTCAACTTCTCTCGCATACTGGGCTGTAGAGTGCCTCTCGACGCAAAGAAAGCGCCTCTTGGCGCAATTATGTATGTGTGCACCTGCCATGTTCTCTACAGTTGGACCATTTTTTGGTCTATATAGGTGAATGGTTCTCTAAAGCAAGGCATCATTAGAGATTTATTGAATAAATATATCTCCTACTTTTATAGGTTTCTAGGTATAAAGGATTATCCCTTTTATTTGGGTGGCAGAGTGTTCCCATTTGTCTTCTCAAGGTAGGTGGTGTACGATCCATCACTTGAAAGCAGTGTGCTTCTCCCTATATTCAAGATATTTTGGGCCATTTTCTAAATAAAGAGGTTATTTACTAAATATTCATTGTTTTAGATTTGTATGTTATATCTGGGCATATTCTATTGTACACTCTGTAATTGTGCAATTTGGATCATCAAAAGTGGTATTAGAGTAGGGCTGATCTCAGGTTGGTGCTTTAAGGAGTACGTCATGTCCTGCAACTATAGATTTTATGTAAAAATCCAAGTCCAGTGTGACTGAACTCATTAAAAAACAATATTTCATGCTTTTACAGGTTAAAATTTTAACGGAATTGGCACAAACTTTTAGGAGTTACAGTCTGTATGCGGTCCCAAAGAATGGTAAAAGACAGTATGCCATCTTTCTTTAATGTGGTCCCAAAGAATGGTAAAAAACAGTATGTCATCTTCTATTGCAGACAAGTTTTGATTGGGAGATCCAAATCAGGTGATTCAAAAGATGTTGGAAAGAGGACAAAAACTAGAAATATTTATTCAAAAGTTCAGGTCAGTTTGGGTGGTTGTTGCAGAGTCCAGACTCCAGAGATATTCAGATTTCAAGTTAGAGGTCCTGAAAAGTCCTGATTTTTCTGAGAATTCTAACAATTTATGAGACAATCTTGATAAGTTTTAGCTCAGAACTCATGTTGTGGTGGGATTTGAGGCGTTTTGAAGAAGGCATAAATATCTATATTATCACAATTTCTCTGCTTTATATCTGCATTAGAGTAAGATACATCAATTGTAATCTAACTTCAGATCCAAGCTCCTGCTTTTCAAGAACATATGGAACTACCTTTTTTTGTGGAGATAAAGTTGAAATTGATCCAAATGGATGGTTGTGTATGTTTAAGGAAAATTCTTATAAGCAGTTCTCGATATGGCAATACTTTGATGGTGAAGCTCATAAATGGTGGTTTACTCTTAATAAAGCAACATGAGCAAAAGTAGCTTGGGAAGAATTTGAAGTTGTCTTTCCATAATCCAAATAGATGGATAAAGGAAACAAAACTGGATGAACAACCTGGAAAAGAACATGAGGAGAATATGCAGAAAATCAAAGATGAATTAGTAGAAGGTAAAGGTGAATTCAATAGAGAACTTGCAAAAAAAGATGATAAGATATCAAAGTTGTAGAACCTTAATCAAATATTTGTTAAATAAGTTAAGAAATTAAGAGAAGGAAATGTAAACAAATTACATAAGGATGAGGATGAGTCAAAGGAAGAATTTGCAAGGAGAGACAACGAAGTAAACAAGTTGCAGAATCATAATCAATCCCTTGATGAAAGTTAAGAATATAAGAATACATCTACATGAGGCAGAATCGAAGATCATAGATGAACTTGTTGGTGCATAATTATCTGCACATTATTTAGTTATTTGTATATATCCAATAACTAAATTATGTGCAGTAAATAACTTGTAAGTTGTAATTATCTACAACCATTGGACTTGTCAAGATCAAGTTTATCTCGATCTATCTTTTTGTGGATGGATCCCAAGTTAAAGTAAGCTTAACTTGGAAAATCTTCTAGTTGTGGCTAAGTGAACTAAAAATAATGAGCAGATTGCATGCAAGTATCTACTTTATAAATAAAGAACTCGGGTACTCATTGTTGAAATCTGATAACTCAGCACATAAACCAATGCCAATAATTTATGTTAACCCAGAAATTTCCTAGCTGATATAAATCTGGAAATTATGCAAATAATTTACTGTTGAGTTATAAATCAGAAATTAGACAGCGGAAACACACAGTAAACCAAGCATAAAAAACACATAGACACCAGATGTACCCTGGAAACCCCAATGTGGGGAAAACCAGCAAAGAGGGGTTTTTATTGGGCATTCAGGAGAAAATTTACAGCAGCAGAATAAACTGAAATTCCTTACAAATTTCCCAGCAAACTTCACATTTCTCAGCAGAAAAACTCGCCCAGCTATTGGCTGTATGGCCCAGCAAGATCTGGCCCTGTACAACCTGGTCTGTACGGCCTGTACATATTCGTCCTGCTGTACGACCTTCTTGTTGGTGCTGGTACGGCCTGCACACAACCTTCTCATGCTGAGAAAATTTGGCCTAAATTCGGCCTGCTCCTCTCTGCTTGCTGCTGTTCAGAAGTGGCCCTTCTTTGCAGACCAGTATAGCCCAAGGATGGCCTCTGCTGGCTTCCCAAAGCTGGCCTGAACTTGCCCTCTCTGCTTCAGCTGCTCCCTCTTCTTCTCCTGCCCAAGCACCCTCTTCTTTTCACCTGCACAACCTCACAAATGAGAATAGTGTCCAACTCCACCCTCAACCCCTTCTTTTATCCTTCAATCCACCACCATTTGTCCTGAGATGTGTGCCCAAGTTTGGGCCTCAATGGCTGAGATTGGGGTGCCCCCTTTGGGCTGGACCCCACTCTCCACTAAGTGGTGCACCCCCCTTTGGACAGGGTCCCACAAAGCACTCAACTCTCTCATGAGGTGCACCCTCTCTTCTTGGGCCCCACACTTCACTCAATGATGAATTATTTGCTGATTAGCCTAAGTCTGATTTAGGCTGTCATAGTAAGGCTGATCTGGGTCATATGTGTGTCCATCAACTGGCCTAGGACACTTAGGCCTAGCTGAGACACCCATCGAGCTAAAAATATAACACTCCCTCTTAGCAAGGGGGGTGTCTCCACCTGGATCAATCTATGATCCCATCAAATCTGCTGTTGCTGTAGTTGCTCCCTCTGAACTGGAAGACATCCTAGCGACCTCTGCTGCACTCTGATCTGATGTCTTGCTCGGTTCCTCCATCAATGTGAGGTCATATCAGTTGACAGATTTGGCAGCCTTGGATGAAGCCACTCGTACGCAAGACTCTGCCATTGCCACTGATCTTTGGTTGAAGATCCCCCTGAACCCACCTACAAGTTGTCCCAACATGCTGTACATCATACCTTGTCTGATGCCAAGCCTCACTGCTACATCCAAGGCCGCTCCCTCTGTTCGTATGAGTACCTGTTCATCCTCGAACATCACTGCATACCCCTTATCCTCTAGCGTTGACACAAAGAGCAAATTGACCCTCAACTCTGGTACATAGATCACCTCATCCACTTCCAGAGACACTCCTGACTGCAGCTGGAATCTGACGCATCCAACCCCCTTTACTGCATGCATGGTGCACGCCCCACTCTTCACATGGCAGTCTGAGCCCGTCTATGCAACACTAAGGAAGACTGACCTCATTCCCGTCATATGGCGAGATGATCCACTGTCCATGATCCATGCCCCACTGTCCTCCAACTCAGCCAATCTGCTACTGCTCAAAAGAGAGGCAACTAGAGAAAATTCCTCCTCAAATTTCTCTGCAAACTCATCTATCTCAATTGATGTTGTTGCTACTACCTCTGCCTCTTTCTTGTTCTTCTTGTTGGGACATTGGCTAGCATAGAGGCCAGTCTTGTGACATGCAAAGCATTTCACTTTGCCCATGTCTCTGGAACTTCCCGCTCCACTGCTCTTCTTCACATGAAGAGCCACATTCTCTTTCTCTTCACTCTTTGGCTGGCTATCCAGATTGGCATCAAGTCTCAGCTCCTCGTGGGTGAAGTCATCCCACAATCTCTCCCAATCAGTGAGCTTCTCCCAAGCCACCACTCCACGGAAAAATACTTCCTACTGCTTGGTGAAGCCATTCGAGGCCGTCCTCACCAACTTAGTCTCGTCCACTGCCTCTCCCACAATTGCCAATTCATCTTTGATCTGAGTGAACTTTGTGAGGTAGGTGATCACCGACTCTCCCTTAGCCATCTTCGTGCTTCTCAGCTTCTCTTTGAGCAACATCTTCCTGCTCTGGTTGTGAGACTGGTACAACTTCATCGGGGCCTCCTACATGTCCTTTGTTGTCTTCTTGTTAGATTTTTAGGGTAAGTTGAAAACAGCAGTCACTTTTTATTTTCAAAGCTAAAAACACTTTAAACCTGAAGTACAAATCAATATAGGTTTATAGAGGGCAGTGACAGTAGAAGAAAACAACCTTAATAAATCTCTGATCTTAAAATTATAAAGGCATATAGACAATAAA
>SNQJ01S0003991.1:69174-91129 GCA_010110895.2 Picea sitchensis | reverse complement strand
GAACAGGTTGAATGTAAATCAGGCAGAGAGCTTGGTCTATGTTCATTACAACTTGCGATTGTTGTCCCATTACTGTGAGGAGGCACAGATGGATCAAAACTTGAGGCGTTGGGACAACAATCCGGAGGAGGATAATTTGGAGGATGGAGTATTTCTTTTAGAGCAATTGGGGAGTGTTCTTTTGGACGATGATGATCATGTTGAGATGCCACCCCCATCCAGTGCCAGGGTCCCCATGTCCAGGATTCCAGCTACAGCAGTAGGGGCTTCATCTTCAGCTCCGACGCAACTGTCTGCATCTACTTTTGCACTACCACCACGTGGAGGCCCACGCAGTACCCGCGATGGTGGAAGGAGGATGGGATAGTATCATAGTTGTTTACAATTTGATGATTCTCCTTTTTCATTACTTTATATGTCATAGTATATAGATGATAGATTCATAGTATTTGGCAACTAGCTTAGACTTCAGTTTAATCTTTAAACTTTATTGTTTTGGACCTTTCGGTCTTCATACTTCAGTGTAGATGGCCTATTTTGTAAACATAACTATTTGGTCATGACTCATGTTATTGTTGACAATTTTTGGATAGATGATTTCATTTCATAAGTTTATGGTTTACTTTCTACAATTGATTGAATCTAGAATCTAGATGGTTGATGCTCGAATGATTAATCATTGATGAACTATGTAGTATGGATGCCATTTCTATCTATATTGATGTACAAATATGCATGTTTTCATATATTTTGCAGCTAATTTGTCTTTCTACATATTTTTTTGAATATAAATGCAATATATATAAAATTATATATATATATATATATATATATAATAGATGCTTCCCGGACACTTTGCTTCCGAGGATTTTTGGAAAATGATGCTTCCGACACTCCCGCTTCCTAAAACGATCCCGCTTCGTGCAACACTGAATCAAACAACAAGCTACCATGTTAGCAACCCTCTACACTAACATGACATGAGGCATCGTTGCATCAGTTTTGCCATGCCAGTATTGTAGAGTACGTGCCATGTGGCACACTCAAGCACTTTCACATGGCACTTCAAAGTTCAGCTCCCACTCCGGGGATTCACACTTCAAGTTTGAAGGGAAATTTCAAATTGTGATAACTTCACCTTTTGGACTTGGATTTTGGTGCTATTTTCTTTTAGGCAGTGTTTTTTCAAGTCCTCTACGTAGTGGCATAAGTGGTTTTAGTTTATTTTGCTATATGATACAGTTGAAGTTGTTTTTTCTACAGACAGGCAGGGATTATTGTTGTTCTTGCAGCTTTCCAGGGGCATAACTGCCTCATACAAACTTGGTTTTGAGTCTCATTTTTTTGAATTTAGCTTTTTTTTTTGAGCTCTACGCAGCGGTACAGTTTATTTTAGCTAATTATGCATTTTGATTTCTCATTTTGCAAAATGGCTACTACTAACCCTCATGGGGTTTTGTTAACAAGCACCAATTATTATTCTTGGAAATCCTACATGGAGGACCTACTCAGAAGTAAAGGTTTGTATCAAATCACAATTGGGCTAGATCCAACACCATTGGTTATTGAGAAACGTGCAAAATGGTTAAATGTCGATGATGAAGCAAGAGGCATTATTGGCACGTTCATCTCTGAAGATCTGAAATTTCATATTCAGTCCCTTGACACACTGCAGGATGCATGGTTGGAGCTTGAGCAACTCTTTGGGAAAACTCGTTGGTTGGGTAGTGGGGGGAGTATTCTTTTGAAGGCTTGTTTGGAACTTGTTATCACATGGATCCACACCAGTAGATCTACACAATAACTCTAGACAACAAACCCTATCATAATCAGCTGTCTCTCTGTTTGCACTGGTGCTTTTCCAGTCTTTCCAGTCTTAGGGGGTGTCCCTAGGATTTGTATGCTGTTATTAAAGTTGTATGCTGTTATTAAACAAACTAATTTTCGTAACAAATCAATTGATCAGCGCATGAAAAGCTTGCCCTTGAGATGCCTAGAATTAGTCAAGAGCAAGGGTAAATTCTTAGTCAAACTCAAGATGGTTGAGATCAGATTTCTAAGCCAATTACAATAGTTAATGAAATAATGAAATAAAATGGACATGCACCTTAAGTGAAATAGGAAATCAAAATAAGTGCACAGGAAGCAAACCGAATCACTGCAATACAACTAAACAATTATTAAAACAATAGATTCCAAGAGCCATAGACATAGCGTAGTCTAACCAACTGAGTATGTTATTAAAGAGATTGAATCACACCATAATGACAAACACACGACAGGCTGCATTAGGTCCAATGGTACGCAGTGATGGAAGCAGTTTGTCAGATCCAGAAGGTGGGAGGATGATGGGAGTCTGCTTCTGCAATCTGCTTCTGCAATGAAGGCTAACATGCTCCAGTGATGCATGCAGGAGGGAAAGATCCAACTATCTGCATTTTATGGCATCTTCCTGTTTTAGATATCCTCTGAAAATAACCTAATCCCTCATCTCCCCTAACTGAAACAGCAAATTCCCTCACTGCTTTTAGCGGCTAATAATAACATTAACCACTGTCAATCACTCTTTGTTCTGTCCTTAATAAATGAGCATGCACAAACTGCTGTGAGATAGAACTTAATGGATGTAGGAATCACTATTTATTAACTTCCACAAATAAAAACCCACCAGATATACGCCACTCCAGCGCTTATCTTAACTATATCTCATAATTCATCCCCTAGCTATTGTTTGACTAATCGACCTCACCAAGAAAGCTAACAGTTTACATGCACATGATCTAACAGTGAAGAGGCAAACTGCATGCATTTCTTCTAATGGTCAATCAATAGCAAAGTGTAGTAGCTAACCTAAATCTCTTCAATAACTACCTGCATACAACCTCTGCTAGATAATGAAGGCAACTTCTCCAGATAAAGAATTCTCCAATTGTATCCATTCAATTTGCTGTAACTGCTGGTTAACTCAGTGCTGTTTGGGACTCATATGTATACTGTTTTTCTGTTCACCCGTATCAACCCTAGAAACCGGTAGTTCTATCCTCATGCTGGTAGCCACTGCTAGTTCTCATCCTGTAGCTGCTGTTTTTCCCAAATATAGTTGAAAACTTGCTGCAAATAGTAACCTCCAGTGCTGGATTTCCCACAATAATTATAACACACAGTTGGAATACTTGTTAGCACAGCGATCCTCCTTGAAGTAACACGCTATTTACCAGCTGCAACCACTAGATAACTTGCCGAAAACACCCTGTAGTCAATGTACTGTCATTGAAATCTGCAATCAATATGCTTCAGAGGTTGCATGATTGTTGAGAAGGACGAATTGTAGTAAAGCCAACCTCAAAATAACCCCCACAAATTTCGTTTGGAAGGTAAAATTCCAAGAATATCAAAACCTGCTATAAATAAATGAGGTCAAACAAAAGGTTGAAGTTGGCAAAGTTAGAAAGGCGAGTTGAGGTTTAAAAATAGCAACGCACTAGGAATGCTAGATTTAGCAAGCATGCAAAAGATTGGATAAAGAAATAAGATTAGGTCTCGAGGCTTGATAAATTTAGCACAAATGCTAATTATACAAAGGAGGTCGAACTAGGGTTTTGGCCTTACCCCACATGCAAGGATGCCAACCAAAATAGCAAGTTGAGTTAGGGCTTGATCTTGACAAAGCTACCAAAGCAAACTAGGGTTTTGGAAAACCAAAAAATAATTACCAATCATAAGTATAACAATTCGAATTAGGTTTGAATTTTGACGAAAACCTATGGTTTGGAACATCAATCTAGGGTTTTTAGCATAAGATATTTTAGCAAGACGTCACTTAAATGTAAAACCCTTCAATAGTTGCCAGGTGTCACATTGAGAAGACATATCCACCTGCTCAATTTGAAACTTGACTCACCATCCTTCACCAACCAGAACCTGGAAACCTCTCTGCCATTGCACACAAGAACCATGATGTTACACCCCGTACCTGCTATAAATAGAATTGCTAAATATAGACATGTTAAAAATAGTAGCCTAGCTCCTAAAAATTAGGAAAGACAAAAAATGAAGGGAATTGTTATGAGACTGCTGCCAAATATAGCACGTCTAAAAATAGACACTGCTAAAAATAGCAACGTCTTGCATGTCAATGAAAACAATGTCATTAGACTCGTTTTTCTGCAGGGAACCCAAATACATTCTCAGAATCGACGTTGCAAGCCCCTAAAATCCAAATTGCTAAAAATAACAGTGCCCTGAAATTGCTTGCATATTGTTGGAAAGCAACTCATGAGCTCACAAGGACTAATAATATAAATATCTCTATCATACGAAGCTCGAAATTTTGGCTCCTATAAAATAGGAGAACTGCTGAAAATAGCAGTTCCTTAGAATTTGATGAAACTTACTCTGTAGCAAGCCCTGATCACTGTGAAGACCCTGATGTAGCCGTAACTGGAATAGTGCGTGGAATCTAGCTGGATCTTAACCCTCCATTTGTGCAGGTAATCTTGAAGTTAACAGAATTGCCATTTTGGGCAGATTGCCATCAAATGGCTTGTTTTGTGGCATGCCCTACACATGAAAGCAGTGTTCTCACAACTTAACATTTAGATTTAGTGGGAGCCATCAAGATCCAAGATAATTCTATTTGACAAGCTCTTGTTGAGATCCAATTCAAGAAATAGCTCGGTCCACATAAACACTCTGCCTTCATGTTGTCTAAGCTAAATATGTATCTAAGGTGTTCCCATTTTTTTCATAAACTTCTTCCTCCCAAAAATTGAGGGGAAGATTTGGAAGCCCATAACAAACATTTTTGCAAGGTTGAATTCTAGGAAGCACACCTTCATAAAGAGGTTGCTTTTCTGTAGAACAACGACTTGCTTGCTAAGATTGTCTCTTTCCTCTTGAATTTTTTATTATGTATAATATGCTTCCATTAAGTATTAATATAATCAATTATGTACATAATGGGGATTTTGTTCAAAAACGGGCTGTGTGGTAGCCACCACTAGCTAACAAAGATTGGCGTTAAATGTCCCAAAAGCTATCAAAATTTCCTATGAGCATGAAGCCCATGAAAATTGGCACTTGGGCATTTGGCATAAAAATAAGTTTTGTGGTGTAAAATAAAGCAACAAAAATTTGTGGCACAAAAATAAGTGTTAACATAAAATCATAGAAGTCATTTAAGTTGTCATTGAGATCAGACTTGCATTCGAAGGAGGATCATCTTTGTCAATATGAGTGCCCCCCCAACCATCATTAGCTTTCTTAGTGTTTGGGATAGAGGGACCCCAACCATCATTTACTATATCAACATATTTAGGCGACTTCTCTTTCTTTGAGATAGCAATGGTGATCGCTGAGAATTTATCATTTAGGGGTAGTGGTGGAGGTCTATGAGGCTAGCTATGGTGTCATTCTAGCCTTCTTCTTAGCCCCAATCTTGGTTTCCAAAGCTGCTTTGGAGAAACTTGTTCTAGTAGGGTGGCTTTTAGGTTGTCTTTGAGAAGATTTGATTATGAAGAAGGCGACTTTTCTTGTGTGAGATTTTGGTGGTGAGATCATGAATTCTTGAGGTATTCATCTGTCCAAGTGCCTTTGGGGCCCCTTTTGGATTTGAAGTTTTTTGCCTCGTTTGTACAACAAGATGAGTGATTATGAGATACTCACATGGCTATTAGGTTGTATAAGTCTTAGTCTGGGTTTAATGCTACATCTTAGACTCTAGAGCATAGTCTCCATCATCTACTCTCTTGTGCAAGTTTTGCTTCTATTTGTTTGGGTAGATTCTTTCTTGGCATTTGGGACAACGGGACCCCAATCATCATATATTGTATCAACATTTTCAGGCAACTTCTCATTCTTCAAGATGGCAATGGTGACCTTCGTGAATTTATTGTTTATTGGTAGTGAGAGGTCTATGAGGCCAATCATGGCGTTGCTCTCACCTTTTGTGAACATCATTAGCTTCATGTTTCGCCCTCTCATTAGAGCAGGTGAGTCGACAAGAAGCTCATTGCTGATAGCAATTGATGTGGGTGTGGCTTGTCCAACTCCACTTTTTGTACTTGGACAAAAATATGCATATAAAGATTGAAACAAATTAGTGATTTATCAACCCAAGAGAAAAGTTAGGCTTACTAAACATAGAATTATTTATTTCTTCCAAATAAGAAATAGAATTTCAATTTTGATGAGTTGCCATGTTACTTGGGATTCAATGACTTGGTAGTTGTGGGGGTGGGCGGACACAAAAGTTAGCAACCGATTCAATTAGATTTAGCATGAACAACACTTGAAAATTGTTTAGCATTCTTAGGGCATGACCACAGAGGGGCCATTTGGGTTGGGTAATGCCAAGGTGGACTAGTCGATGGCCAAGAGGTGGGCCTCCAAGGATGAGGGACCAAGCAATAAAGGTCTTTCTGCAGTAATAGCTTTAATATTGTAAATAATAAAAGCCACGCAGCGTTAGTATCAATAACATAATAATAATAATAATAATAATAATGTCCGATACATAGAAATAAGATCAATAATATTAATAAGGGGGGTGGAACTGGACACAAAAGTTAGCAACCCGATTCCAGGTAGATTTAGCATAGACAACACTTGAAAATTGTTTAGCATTCTTAGGGCATGACCACAGAGGGGCCATTTGGGTTGGGTAATGCCAAGGTGGACTAGTCGATGGCCAAGAGGTGGGCCTCCAAGGATGAGGGACCAAGCAATAAAGGTCTTTCTGCAGTAATAGCTTTAATATTGTAAATAATAAAAGCCACGCAGCGTTAGTATCAATAACATAATAATAATAATAATAATAATAATAATAATAATAATAATCGATACATAGAAATAAGATCAATAATATTAATAAGAATACAAAATATATATAAAACCTTTACACAAGAGCTGATGTAAGGAAATACAATAGAGTGTAACAATAACATTAATAAATACACATATTATCAAATCACTGATTTGCATTTCTCTGAAGAAGGTTCTTTTGCTCATCTTGATGATGGACCATGAGATTGAGGTTTGAAATGTAAACTCCACAAAACGTAACATAGTAAATTTAGAAGACTCTAACCCAAAAAATCTAACCTTAAACAACTGATCATTTGGATTTATATTAATTGTAATGGGTACCTTTGTTGTTGTATTATTACTCGGGGATTTACCTAATGCCATTCAAGGATGTTCCTTGACATCCCCAAGATCTTAGGACCATTGGGAGTCCAAGGGATGCATAAAAAAGCAATTATCAATAAGTATATTAGAGACACGAATAGCATTGAACAAAAACACATATATGAGATAGTAACTAACATTCAAGGAGCACATGTGAGAAACAACACTTGTAAAGTCACTTGTTGAATATAATACAACTTCCATAAGACATCATGTTGGCATTGGCATTTGACACCTTATTCTCAACTCTTATCCCCTCATTGACAATGGCCTTTGCTTTAGCATATTGGTATTGCCTTCTATTGATGTATTAGGGGACCTCCACATATGTGGAAATACATAACATCCCTCTATTAGGTCCTCAACAATTTAACATGAGTCCAAGGTATCCACATGAACCAAAACATAACAAAAACATTATATAAGCAATATGAACAAAAATGGGTTTCCCGCATGATATACAAGGTCAAGAAAATTGACATTGTTTTGGACTCTCATTCAATTGTAACTCCTATTCATTGGTATTGGTTTTTTGCAAAGAAAAATGTAATTTCATTCTTTCTTTCTATCCTTTGGCACTTGGATTGTACTGCATTCAGTTGCATTTCCCTTGTGGAAGCATTGACCCACTTATTGGTTGTGTTGTAGGGTAGCTTGATTTACCTCACCATGAGTTGCCTATCTTGGTTTGTTGAGCTTGATCCCTTCACGAATTGTATTTATCGATATTCTTTTCCTTCTTTTGATAAACTTTAATTCACTTCTTATCCCATGACAATGAAGACACCCAATTATTATTATTAGTTCAAACTTCAACGATTGAATTTATATTGTAGGCCTAGCTTGGTTGGTTTAAGCAATTCACTTTCTAGATGATTTTATTTGCAAATATTCCCTCCCATTTTTATTAACCTTGATTCACTTCTCACTTCTTTGTTGAAAAGAATGCAATTCTTCTTGATGTGTGTAGTCTCATGACAATGAAAATAACGTAGCATGATTCTTAGTTTAAAGATTTAATGCTAATTGAGGTAACCTATATAATATAGCCTTCAGAGTCTCTGATGAGATGCAATTTCCTTGGTCTTATCCATGCAAGCTATTTCTGAAGAGTTTGACAAACGTGTGCAAGACAAGCAATACTGATAGAATCTAAAAAACGTAAGAATAACAATGGCAAACACACTCAATACTAAAAGATTTACCCTGGACACGCTTAATCGAGAAACCCTACCAACTTGAGAACCACACCTCTCTATTTCTCATTGTATTAATTTCACTCTCCACAATACAATATTTAGGTATTCCGTGGCATTGAAAACTCCAATCCATTAATTTGGATTAGATTACAACCCTAATTCCTTAACTACGATTCATTTACAATGGGCTGAAGAACCATTGGCCGAAAAAGCACAAAAAAGGACCAAAAACAAACCCAACAATTTCTTTCAGGGTTGTTGCCCCCGAATCCCTGCTGGGGGCCCACTTCCCCCCTGAACCCCCTTTGCTCTAGGAACCTACAAAGAATACAACACATGTCCAACAATTTTGTATAGGTGGGTTTAATTGTGTTAAGTGTAGGTGCCATCTAGTTGTTCTTACATGTGTATTGGAATAACTAAGTTGTTGGTTTTAGTCTCATAATTGAGAATGCCTAGATGAGACAATTGCTTTGCAACTCTATTTGTGAAGAAGAATAGGAAATCTCACCTATGCAAGTTGTGTGATATCAATATGAATGATTTTGAGTGAGTTGAGTTCAAGATGTCATCTGTTTGTGGTAGGTGTCTTTGAATGAATAAGTTTTGGTGTTTTACTATCATAATAAACTCTTTTGGAGTGGCAAAAGGTTCTTCTACAAATAACTTCCCCTTTAAGTTCCAAGTTCTTTCATTCTATATTCAACAAGGTCAAAACTACTTGCTTATTGACTAAAACCTAAGTAACATCACATGCTAGGATAGGCCTACATGTCGTGTGTCCACATGTCCGACATCTTGACATGCATGACATGTTGGCCTAGCGTGTTTGGATGTGTCAAAGATGCAAAGCACTAGAAAAGTTGAAATTTTTTCACAAAAATTCAAAAAACATGTGTATTGTGTCTCGATATGTCAATAAATTTGTCCCAATGTGTGATTGATGTAGTTCTATTTTCTAATTGTTAAAAAAATTTGCATTTTTGTGTCTATATTTTCTTTTTGTAATTGTAGTTTTTTAAATTATTTGATAGGCGTTTATATTGTGAGATTGCTTTTATAGACACCCATTCATGTTTCTGTCTATACTGCCAATCACAAATTGACATGTGTTTTGTCTATATCACTAGTCATACACTGCCTTGTTTATTATTGTCCTCGATGAGTCATGGATTCAACATTGCGTCAAAGATTTGATTGCACACCTTGTTTGGCTGTCCTTCGGGATTTGAAGAGAACAAACTCCATCTGCGCTGAAGTTGATAGACCTGCGCAGAGACTCCACCTCAAGTACATGTATTATCTCTGCTAGGTCACACGGTACCATGGCTTTAATCCGTATTCCCTGCATGCAACAAAATTTCGGTAGTTTTTCAAACCCTAAGCTAGTTTTCCCACAACTTTCCATTGACACCATCTATGATATATAGAGGGTTAGAAAAGAAAATAAGTGTGGTAGGAGAGGTATTTACTTGAAAGATGTCGAAGGACTCCATGGCTAGATGGCTATAACGTGTAAAGCGTGGAGATGGTTGAAATAAGTGTTGTAGTATTGAGGTGTCGATGCTTGTAGTGTGCAAGGCAAACATATTGAGATCTATGTAATGTCGAGTTGTAGGAAATCTATGGTAGCTCAATGGATGCACTAAAACTGTATCAAGGTTGTGCAGGTTTTGATTGAAAATCCATGGGGGTTGGGATTCTCTATAGTTTTCACTGTGGCGGGTAAGCATGGAAATTTCCTATTCTTGGTCGAAGTTGGGGTTTCTAAGGAGATTTGAGTTCAAAACATGACCAACCTTGTTGCATGTTGTGGTTTCTCAGTCAAAGTTTTTTACTGGGAAATCATTGATCGCATTAAATGGGTTGACTTCGCCGTTGAGGCGTCGTCGGATCGAATCCTCTATTGTTTACTCTTACGACAACGATTGATGTTGAAGGAGATGAAATTGCCATTTGTTTAGGGTTATCATTCATTATTAATTTATTTTATGGTTTATTTCTTTTTTCATTTATGATTTTAGGTTTTTGAATTATAAATTGGGGGAATTGTAAAATTAAATAGAAAGCATTTACTTGTCCAGGTTAGAGAAGACGTTGCAAAGTTTTGTAGACAAAATGTGTGTATTGGTTACTAGTTTTTTCTTTTTTAGGTGTGTTTCCGTCCTTATACACACTTGCAAACGTGGACTAAGTCTCAATCCACTTAGTGTGTCCTTGGAGGCACAATGCTTAAGTTCAAGCCCACTATCACCTCGACTTGAACTCCTTCTGTCTAGGCTTACTCCTAGGGAACCCAAGGGGGGTAGACCCTAGTTATTATGTGAGTTATTAGGTGGGTTCTAGGAGTTAATTTTAGTTTGTTAAAGGTTGGGGGATACTAGCCTATATGAGAGGCAAGCAATGCAAATGAAAAACTTTAATGCAAAAGCAAGCCTTTCCCTAAGACAACTAAGACTAGTGCCTAAGGTTGGGCAATGGGGTCAACTAAGTTACAACAATAGATCTAAACAAAGCAAAGAATAACTTTACAAATTAGATTAGATACACAAGAATTATAATTGCAACAAATAAAGAATAGTTAGATGATTAAACAATATAATAATAATAATAATAATACTACTACTACTACTACTAATAATAATCTATTTTTAAGGTCACGGCCAAGCCACACCAAATTGGTGTATGAGACCCCCTTGTTTGTGGGACAAGGGACCCCCCTCCGGCCCAATGATTTGACTGGTAAAGTCTACAGAGGTATACATACCCTACCCCCCTCTGGATTTGAACTTGTGACCTCTTAACAGGAAACAAAAGTACAAAAGTAACTCCTAGAAATGAGATAAGCACTAGTTAGAAATATTATACCAATGAACTAACCACTTGATAGATTTTGCGGGAAAGCAAAGGAAAGAGCTCAAAGATGCATTCACCACCAACATTACTTGCAAACCAAGCTTGAAGTGCCCCAATGAAAGGTGCGCAACTTCAAGGAGGCAAATAGAAACACAAGTGCGCAACTTAAGAGGAACCAAGAGATGAAAGTAAAGCCACCAATGGGCACAAGTGCGCAACTCAAGAGATGAAAGATAAAACTTGAAAGAGAAGCCTCCACGGGCACTAGTGTGCAACTTAAGAGGAACCAAGAGATGAAAGTAAAGCCACCAATGGGCACAAGTGCGCAACTCAATAGATGAAAGATAAAAGTTGAAAGAGAAGCCTCCACGGGCACTAGTGCGCAACTTAAGAGGAACCAAGAGATGAAAGTAAAGCCACCAATGGGCACAAGTGCGCAACTCAAGAGATGAAAGATAAAACTTGAAAGAGAAGCCTCCACGGGCATTAGTGCGCAACTTAAGATAAATTACTCAATCACAACAATGCTCAATTAGAATACTCGAAAGATGATGCTTGAAATAAAGGTTGCATAAAATAAAAAAACATAAACCACTTAGATAAGATTAAGGTGTTAAGGTTTAGGCTGTTGTGAATAAGTTTTAGATTTGAGATTAGTGAAGTTGCACTCCTAGACTAGGTGGCTACCCCAATACTCCTACCGCTTTGGCCAAAAGGACTACTGGGTGCTCAAGAAGCAAGGCAAACAAGGCCTTACCCTAGCTCTACAAGTCAATTCGGAAAACTTGGGTGTTCAACAAGGGGGACACCTAGTGCCATGAGATCATCCCTGATCTAACACCCCAAGTAGCCTCCACAAGCCTCCTTTTTGGTGGTGAAAGTTGTATCAGCAATGGGTGATCTAATTAGACTAAGTAAATTGATTCCCCAAGAGCCTAAATAGATTGATTAAGCAATTAAAAATTACTTGTGTTAAAAGCTTAAATGAATGAAATAACAAGTGCTTAATGAAAATGTACAAGAAAAATAAATGCCTCCAAGGGCTTAAGTAAGAAAAAGAAATGCTTCTAACTAGTTAGATATTCACATGAACTAGAAAGGAAAACTAGAAGCATAAACCATGGAACTATCTAACAAGCTAAACTAGCCTTACGATATAGCATGGGTGGCAAAACCAATCCTCTTTGCTAGGTGTAGGCACAAGGACGCAAGAAAATAACTTAACTTGAAAAAGAACAAACAAACCTAGTCACACAACCTTGTCTTAAGGACAAGTGGGGCAACAAAATAAAAACTTAAAACAGGAAATAAAATCTAAGCCCTAGCCCTACGATATAGCATGGGTGGCAAAGCCAATCCCCTTTGCTAGGTGTAGGCAAAAGAAATAAAAAATTGCAGAAATTTAAATAAACTTGAGAAATGCAAGCCCTAGAGACTCTCTTGGGGCTTGTTTACAATGTGAGAAAGTAGAGGAAGAAGAGGGTATTCAATACCCTATATTAGAAGGTTACTCTTAGACGTTCTAGGGCCACAAATGGGCTGTAGCACCTCCTTTTTTGGTGCAGACCTGCAACAAATCAGCAAACAAAACTTGCTGGAAAAGCTGCAAAAGATACCAAAATCTTGGGAAATTTTTTGTTAGAACAAACCATAAGTTTTCTGTGTAAAAATCAGCAAGTATAAGAGAATTAAATGCTCTATTCAAAGATGTTGGAATGCCAAAAGAAGTATGGGAATGTACAGAAATAAAGAACAAAAATATTTAGAGGTTGTAAGTGGGTGAAATGGATGATTTCTAGATTTGAAATCTTCACATAAGGTAACTTGCAAATCTTATGAGAAAAGCTACAAAAATAGAGAGGATGTGAGTAGATCTAGATGGTAAAACAAAATACTTTGCAATACCCAAATGAACACTTCACTAGATCTATGATAATACTACCACAAATCTATCCAAGCAAAATACTTTACTTGGAGTTCCTACTCTAGATCTATAAGCTAAGCATGCACAAGAAAAAATAAACAAGAACAAGATTGCCTCATATGTTGTAAGATGGCACCAAGAAGACTCTCAACACCATGGATACTCCATTCAATAGAAGCAAGCTTGAGCAAATACTTGCCACAAGCTTGAGAAGAAATAATGAGAACAAGAAGAGAGAGAGAGAGAGAGAAAGAGAGAGAAAGAGAGAGAGATTTTGGCATAGTAACAATAGCTAAGAGTAGATGTGAAATGAGGGGGGGTGAGCATTCTTTTATACTTGGGAGAGGAGAGAGACCCCTCTTGGATGAGTTACAAGTGTCACACATCCAAGAGAAATAGACAAAGTCAAGGAAGAGTCACTTTTAGGGTTTTGGTAGTGAGTTAGGGTTTGAGGGGTGAGGTGTAAAGGGGGAAAACACCTTTTTCCTATGGTCAAACATGAGGTTAGACACCAAGGGGGGCGAAATTAGGGTTTAGGTGGCTTTTTTCACTTAAACTTTTTAATTCCCACATGTCAATTAGCAAGGGAACACCACTTTAAGTTGTTGGCTAAGCAAAGGGGGGTTCTTTAAGTGGAAAATTACTTTTCCAACTTAGGAAAAAGGTTATGAAACCTTTCCCACTCTCTCTGAAACCTTTTTGCTTAATTTTTACAAAAAATTGACATTTTGACTTTGTCAATTAAGCAATTAAATTGCTGACTCTAGACTGACTTGGACTTCTCATGGACAATGACCTAGCAAAACTTGTCCAATTGAGCTGAAACTTGGTCCAAGGGTGTAGGGGGTTTCATTCCATTTCTTTTTGAGTACTCACACCCCTATCAAAATCCCAAGGACCTAGTTTTTACTTTTTTACATAAACAATAATTAAAATTACCATTAATTGGGTTATTTAAAAAATTAAAAAAAACTACTTCGACTTGACGGAATTCCGCAAGACCCTAGATGTCTAGCATGGTCATTTACAATATTCCTAGACCCTAGTCACCCATAGGGCTCTGTCATTAGAACGTCTTTCACCACTTTGGAGGATTATTGTGGAAGTGAAAAACTCAAGGGTAATTAAAAAGGCTGGTTAGGCCAAATTAATTACCCGAGGAAAGAAAACAGTCGATGAAAGGACATCACTAATGATAAAGTCTTAGGCAACTGACTTACAATATGATCCATGCAGACCCATTACATTATTATCCCACGCAGGGGAGCGGAAATTCTAGTTACAAAAAGAAGTGCCGAGGGAAAAATTGCCTTGTAGAACCAGTAAGTCTTCAACTTCGTTGCACCATCAGGTACATGGCACATGGAGTTGACCCCTTAGTCGAAAAAGGTGGTAAGTGTATATTGTATAATACTAGTCTCAAATCTCAATTTGATCTATTAATACACGTGTTATCTCTCTCTCTCTCTCTATATATATATATATTGAATCATATAATATGGTTTATGTTTTGATTATGGCTACACACACTAGTTCCCTTGTACACATGATGGTGAACTTTTTTTTTAGTTTGTTAGTTAATGCTTCCAATTTCTAGGTTAGCTCAGGATTTAACTTTCAATTTTATTTCCCCCGTTGAAGACTGTGTATGTCAAATTTGGCTTTTTGAAAAGGCATATACATATCTCTCTCTCTTTCTCTCTCTCTCTCTCTATATATATATGATTTGGAATGGGTCTTCATATAATTTGTCATCTATTTTGGTACTTTCTAGGTGGAAAAAATTGGGTCTATTGACTTTTAGGTCCCATTTTAGGGGAAGGTCTTGCTTTGGAGATTTGGGGTCCAGAGCCTTATGGAGTCTGTTTGAGGCTTTAGATGGCCATTTTTGGGGTCAAAACTTCGCTAGCATAGTTCCAAGATTGTCGATGTTGCTGTACACTTCAAGGGCTTTCCAACGACACAAAAATCACCTCAATCGGAGTTTGTATGTGGAAGTTATGCCTCCCACAAGTTGATCAATTTTATTCACCACCATGGTATCGAGTGGATGCCATGTCAACTTCCATTATTCACACATGTGGAGCTAGTCATGTGTGGACTTTCAATATTATTCTAGAGGGTCCAAAACCCTAACAATAATTGGGGGTTAAGGCATGCAAAAACCCTAACCCTAACCCTAGATGATTATTAGGCTATGTTAAATATTGGGCTGTTAGGATAGGTAGGGGTTCCATTCTTATTGCATTGAGTATCGTTCCATAGGAGAGTAGAGCATTAAGAGTGGGATATTGAGGGAGATCCGAGGAAGAAGGAGATCTTGAAGCAGTCATATTGACCATCGTGTCCATGGCATCTCCATAGCGAGTGCCCCTTTCTTTGAACTCACATTTCATAATTGAGAAGAAAAGAGTAGAGCCTAGACCCCACTTTCTAGCTGGGTTTTTCCCGTATCAGGTTTTCCTAGGGTACATCTTGTGTTCATTGTGTGGATGGTCTGCAATATTTAGTAAGAATACTGCTGGTAAAAATATTGTAGAACATTATAAGATCTGTTGTGATGAACTATTCTAGTGGAATATCCATGGCAGTTTACATATCAATATATTTGCAAAGAAAACATAAAAAACATAATTGAAAAAACTTGCGAGTCGTCCAAGTACTCCGGAGTCGAACTCTATTTGGCAAGTCACCAACACACCATCCTCAAAAATAAATGCCAAAAATGAAAAGAAAAACCCTTCATCAAGAATGATTTATGCTGTCGAGTCTTAGTCAAATTCTTACACTCTAGCCTTGCCTTAGTTATTCACAGAGCTGGGTTTTTCGTAATTGATAACAAAATCAAAATTCCTTTCAGTAATTTGGAATGATACATCTCGATACGTGATATGTAAAAATACATACATACATAAGATATATGTATAGGTAATGCACTGGCATGGATCCATCTTAACCCCGGATCTATTAGGTGTCAATAGGTGTATCCTTTATGTTTTTAGACCTCAAATACTATTTAGTAACCATTTCGGCATTTGTATTTTCGAGTTTTCTGATCTCTCTTCACACGGTTAGATCCAATGTTAAGTTGGATCTATGCTACTTTATTCATCAGTGTCACAAAACTTGGCATTGACGAAAAACCAGTTGAGAAGTCTACCAGATTTGTGGCGATATATTTGGTCTCTTTTCTTAATTATAATTAATTCATCCATTACTGCATTGATCTCCATTATCCGCTTCTTTCATTAGTTGTATTAATGAGGAATTATGCACGTGATCAAAAGAAACCTAGAATTAAAGAGAAACCTAGATTCAAAGAGGATAGAATAGTTTATGGCTAGAAGAAAGTGCATTGGTGAATAGTTTATTGATGCTCATACATAATACCCATGGATGAAAAAATAGAAACAATGATAATGTTGAAGGCAACTAGAAACCAAAAAACGTTTTTCTCTCTTCATTATTTATCCACACCAAAGGAAACCAAAAAACAAAAAGAAGAAAGCCGAATGCAATGTTGGGATGCCCATCTAGAAACCAATTTTTTTTTCTCTTTGTTGTTTATCCACACCAAAAGGAACCAAAAAACAAAAAGAATCCTTGCTCGACCCTTAGTAGTTCCTTTCAGTCACTGTGTTTTATCCTTGGCAAGTTTTTGCTGGGCTCAACCTTCTTATCCATGCGGGTTCATTTGTTTTGCAGGCTCTTGCAAGCTCAACCTTGTTGCAAACCCAGAGGCTTGACCTTTATCTCTTGCTGTTGCATTCTATCCACTTTCCTCACTTCTTCCAACATTATGACCTCGGCTCAAATTTTCTCATTGCCTAATGACTTGCAAAGTTGGATCAATTTAGACATTGAATTGGAAACCTTGAAGGTCAAAACCTCAATGATGGCCTTGTTGGATTTGACCCCATTCCTATTTCAGCGTCAAAACTGACCTTCTTTATGGCCATTTTGAAGGTATTGTTTACAAAATTTCCCAATTGATTGAGCCATGTTTCTAACACCATCTTCATTTGGAATTTGCACCGTCAGAATTGATTCAAGGACCAAAAATGATTTCTAAAGTAGCAGTTGCAAAAGCCAGAACAAAGGACAATCGTCAAAAAAGGCCATTGACAAGTAGAATCCCTTCAAATAGCAGAAACAACTCCCACCTCCCGTCCAAATCATATATAGAAAACATCTTTATCATAGTCTTATTCATAATTCCTTAGATTTACGAATTTTGATGCCTTAATAATTTTTCCTCAATTGTGTGAATTTACAAATTCTACAATTATAAAATCTAAAAAATTTTGAGGAAAATTGTTGGATTTAGAAACCTCCTAAGAAAACCATGTTTAATCATGCTCATTTGTTTGACCTCAAATTCTTTTGCTCCATTTGTATGTGACTTCAACTCATTGTTGCAAACATTGTGTCAGCGAAAATATTGTCGAGGGTCCGAAAAACAACTTATTGGTAACATCGGGGAAAATATTGAAAAATATTGGGAAATTAAAAAAAATTCATTTGCTTTTCAAAATTTTAAACATCTAAAGCGACAACAACATCAAATAAATACATTGCCACATAAATATGAAAAGGAAAACTGATATATAAGATGTATAGTGATACATCACACATCAATACTAAATCATGTACTGAGTCTTGACTCCAAAGCCCAAAATATCATCAAAAGGTATAATAAATGTATCTCATCATCATGAGTCATCGACAATGAAATCAAATAAATAAACTAGCAATTCCCTTTGCCCTTTTATGGGCAAAGTTAATGGCTCTGGTAATGGCTTTTCCTTTATATGAAGAAGGCCCCGAGGTGGCGTTGGACTTTAACATCCTCTAGAAGAAGGAGAAGCTAGACTCTAATGTCCTCTGCTGGTGTTATTGCTGAGTCCAACTCATTGTGTCTGAGTCTGTGAAGGTGGTGGCGCACTCCTAGTGTCAAATGGCCGCCTCTTGTAAAGGTGTCTGCTCTGGAACATCCTCCTCCTCTACCACACTCTGCCTCTCTACCTCTTCCTGTGCCTCCCCCTGTAACCAATCATGGGCTCAACTCTCCATGTAGTAGTGGTGTTAATCCCATCCCAACAAAATGGCCTCCACGTCAGGTGTTTTATGAAGTTGCCTTACCCTCAATCAAAGATTATAGTAAACGTATACCATGTCATTAATGTGCTAAGATTCTAACCTGTATGAGGGTCATAAATTATAAATTATAATACATAATTTAGAGGGTGACGAGGCATAAAATTATAATTTATAATGAATTCAAAATTATGCGTTAGCATCTTGAAGAGTTACATGTTTGGCTAAGCACCCGAATGGCAAGTTTTTGTAAATTGGGTACTCTTGAGCCATATCTTGACAACCAAGCATCTATAAAAAAATAAGAGAAACATAAGAAAAGACATTGAAATTTGAAACAAAATAAAGCTTTCTTGGCATTTTGGTCTTCCTGTCTCGAGCAACCATGTCAAAGCCAAATGTTCCAGTTCCATCCTATATGTTTCCATTTCTTTAGAAATCTTCGCACATTCTTGTTGACTTGGCACCATCCTCTGAACACGTGAGGAATCCCTACATAATCTTAGCATCAAATCTAAAATCATAGGAGTAAGAGTGCCAATTTTTAAGCATCTAATTTTAGTTCTGAAAATTACTTCCAAGTGACTTCAAACAATAAACCCTAGGGCTGTTATCACTGAATAATTTTACACCGAAATTATGACAGAAAATTACAGTGGAAGCATAAAGATCAGAGAGAAACCATCCATGCACAAGAGACAATTTTTTGTTCTGTAAACTTTTCAGATTTAGAATTTCTGAGGGAAAAACCAACCCTCTCAGCAAATCACCTAACTATCAAATATGAGGACAAAAACTAGTCCTATAAAAAAAAATTACAAAATTAGCAAGTCTTCGGAAAAACCCCAACTTACAAATTTGTTGTTGTACAGTCTGTTGACGTCACCTGTACCTTCACACGTGCGACCTGTTTCTCCCTGCACGTGCGGCCTGTTCACACGTGCGACCTGTTCTGGCCATACCACACGTGCGACCTGTTCTGACCTTACCACACATGCAACCTTCTCTCTCTTCCTCCTGTCACATGTGCGGCTGTCCTCTCACGTTCAACTGTCCTCCTCGGATGAAAAATTGAAGAGAAAGAATGTCCAAGAACCCTAGGCCAGATTTGCCAAAGTGCAGAATTTCCTTGCTGAAATTTCCGCCCAATCTCCTTAGCACAAGTGCTCACTCCCTTATGCCAACTCCATAATGTCATAATAAGATCTCCTAGTGTCTCCTCACATTGCCTCTCCTTTATAGGAGTCTAATGAGTGAGTTTAGGAACCCCTTTTAAATTATAATTGTATAATCACCCATGTGGGTGTGAAGCCCCAACACCAATCCAGAGGGGTTTTCACCAAAACAAAAAATGCAATGTGAGTGCCAACAAAAATTCTCACATGCTCGACACCAAGGGCAATGTGAGAATGCCTGCCCGATGCTACAAAACATCAACACTCCCTCTTAGCGAGGGAGGTATTCTCACCCACTCTACTATCACTTGGAAGTAGTTTTGTCTCCCATATTGGAAGTGGCTCTGCTTCCCACACTAGATCCGCTACTATAGTTGTAGCCTTTGTCACTGAAGCAAATCCTGCTGTATGGCATGGAATCTTCTTGGAAGACACCATGCTCCTTGCCTCTCACTTCTGAGGATCCTGCATGGCTTCCTCAACCCACGACACCTTCTTGACCGTCTTGGAAGACTCCTCTCTCCCACCTGAAGGTTGACTCCCTCTGAGTCTGTACAACCTTCAGAGTTACCTGCTCCTTGTCCTTTGTTACTCTGCTACTGCTGGCCATAGCTCGCATAGGATGGCCCTTTAGCCTATACAAGTTGCTCTCTCTAATTCCAAGAACCACTATCGTTTCTGAGCTAGATCCTCTGGGTTTGAACAACGCCTGTCCATCTCGGAATAAGACCTCATAGCCCTTCTTCTCAATTGCTGAGACTGAGAGCACACACCTCCTGAATTCTGACACCCATAGCACATTTTTCACCCTCAACACATCTCCCAACTCCATCCGAAATAACACTGTTCCAGATCCCCGCACTGCATGCTTGGTACCCATGCCAAGTTCCACATACAAATCTAAGTGAGACTCTCTGAAGCTCTCGAACAACTCTCGTGCTCCTATCATATGACATGTGGCTCCACTATCCACCAACCAGGTCCCACTGTTGAAAACTGTACCAGAAAGGGCAGAGACCAATAAGAACTTCCTATGAAACCCTGTCTGCAACCTCATCTACCTCTGCTGTTGATGCCTGCTGCTTCCTTCCCCTTTTCTTCCGTTGTGGACACTGTGAAGCATAATGGCCATACTGATGACAAGCAAAAAAACACTTGATTTTTATAAGGTCCTTCTTCCTTCTTGGCTCTGGGGATGCCTCTCTCTCTGGAGAACCTCCTCTTTTGCCCTTCCTAGTATGAGCAACTATGGCCTGGTTCTCATCATTGTTGCCTTTTTGCTTGCCATTCCTGGACTCTATCCAAGCCTCCTCCTGGATGCAATTGGTCCACAGTTTGTCAAATGGTGGCAACTTCTCTCGTGCACAAATCCCCTGCATAAATGGTTCCCAAGACCCGGGAAAACCATTCAATGCTACATTCACCAACTCTGTGTCATCAACTGCCTCACCAATGGCTGCAAGTTGATCACACATCTGAGTGATCCTCATGAGGTAGCTAGCCACTATATCTGATTTGGACATCTCAACAGATCGGAGCTGGTGCCTCAAAATCAACTTTCGGCTTGCATTCCCGCTTTGGTACAAGCCCACTAAAGCGTCATACATATCCTTGGCTGTCTTCTTCTCGGAAATGTTAGGAATCAGGTGATCCTTCACGGAATCCAACAACACCCGTGGCCTTCACTTCCTTCTTCTTATGAGCTTCCAATTCCTGCGATCATTAGGACTTGGAACCACCATCTCAACATACTCTTTGAGTCATTATCCTCCAAGAGAAGAAGAATCTTGGCTTTCCAAGCTCGAAAATTTGTTTCTCCTTCCAACCTGTCCTCAATTTTAAGAGTGCTCACCATTGTGGCCTGCCCAGAAAAAAAAAAAAAAACTTCAACAACAAATCTACCGCAACCTGTGTCTCAAGAGATGATCCTTCTCTCTCTTCAAAGCCTCTGCTTTGATACCATTTCAATTTTTAAGCATCTAATTCCAGATCTTAAAATTACTTCCAAGTGACTTCAAACAGTAAACCCTAGGGCTGTTATCACTGAATAATTTTACACTGAAATTATCACAGAAAATTATAGCGGAAACATAAAGCTCAGAGAAACCATCCATGCACAAGAGACACAAATTTCTGTTCTGTAAACTTTTCAGATTTATAATTTCTGAGGGAAAAACCAGCCCTCAGAGCAAATCACCAAACTAGCAAATTTGAGGACAAAAACAGTCCTCTGAAAAAAATTTACAAATTCAACAAATTTTTGGAAAAACCTGTTAAATTTACATGCAGCCGCGAGAGCCATTCTCCTGGAAGATAGCTAAGACCCTAGACAGATCTAGGGCCCCCAGTGCACTCCTGGGGTATGTGGGCGAGGACCAAATTGATAAAGACCCTAGACGAATGTCTAGGGCCCCTGGACTGGATCCAGGGTAACCATGCCTGGGGCATGGAAGTCTACCAAGCATTCAAAGACCCTAGATATCTCTAGGGCCCCTGGTTTGTAACCAGGGTAACCA
>SNQJ01S0003991.1:49459-62565 GCA_010110895.2 Picea sitchensis | reverse complement strand
CCCGATGCTACAAAACATCAACAAAGAGAACGTGGAGTTGAGGTAGATGCCAGCAACATGAATGGGGTGGAGTGTTTTGTTACATTGTTCATCAATCACCCTCCATTTCAATAATTGTTTCTCATATCTTTCATCCCCCTTGTCCTCATAATCAGTGTTGTATATCTCTCCGATATTCCGATAAATTCCGAGTTAAACCCTTGTCCGATATATCCGAAATATTCCAAGATATTTCGAGTTAGACCCCTGTTTGGCGACATTTTCCGAGATATTCCGATATTTTCCGCCGATGTCATTGAGAAGTTACATTCTAGACCCTTGCCGATACTTTCCCCAAGACGAGATATACAACATTGCTCATAATAGCCACAGATGGGTTCTTTGGCCCTATCCGTGGCCTCATACAAGTAGCCCATTGTGGGCTTGTTTCCATCAACCAACCGAAGAATCTTTACCAAAGATTCGCTAAAGGCACACACCTCCTCCACCCCCACCCAAAAACTCTCTTGGTATGACACTAACCTACATATGGCCTCCCCCTCTGGTTTACTGCTAAATGATAAAGCATGACACTCATCTAAAAGGAACATTCTCTTCACCTCCCACATACAAGTCAAGAGAGACTAAAGAGATATGAAGCTAGTGGCAAAACTTGTGATTTTAGGATGCACCAATTTCCTGTTATTTGTTAATTTTCTCATCAAGCTAAGCACAAATGCATGGTTATATATAAATTTTGTGATGCTGTTCAATTCAACAATATCCTTGTTATAAACGATTTTTCCCATATCCTCTAAAATCAAATCAATGCAATGTGTAGCACAAGGAGTCCAAAACAAGGTTAGATACTTCAGCATAAGCAAACTGCCAACAATGACATAATTAGCTAGCGTTATTCGTTATAACTTGGACAACATTCTGCAGACCTATCTCTTGAATGAACCCATCCAACAACTCACATAATAATGTTGCATCTTTAACATGTGCAAATGCATCAACAGATTTAATAAGCATTGTTCCCTTGGGACAATTAACCAAGAAATTAAGAAGGGTCTTGCCCTTCTAATCAATCCAACCATTTGACATCACGATGCATCCGGTGACTTCCTCATGATTCCTTAAGCTCCTCCAATCTATGAGTGCAATCGACCTTTTCATTTTGAAGGATAGGCCCTCTCAACTCGTCATAGGTAGGGGCCTTGTACCCCGAGCCAACAATAGCAACAACATCAGACATAGACTTGTAGAATGGGTTGTTCTTGGCAATGTTGAAAGAAATGCCACTTCATAGAAAACAGCTACCCACAAGCTTGTCATCTTCTTGCTTCTCCTTTATTTTAACCACTGACCTAATAGAAAGTTGTGCGCTAGTTGTGGTTCTAGGAACAAAAGAAGATGAGGTCATTTAAGGCATTGTGGAAGGTGAGGCCGAGGAAATGCTGTCACTTTTTCCCCCTTGGTTCTTGTAGTTCCTCCCGTTGCAAGCTCAATTCTCACATCTTGTTATCTCTCTCTTTACCCATATCTTGAGTGATTGAAGTGATTTATTGGCAATATGAATGATTTCTGGGGTAGCATCTGGGAAAATTCCCATTTCATGCCCTGGAATTTGTGCAAGGTGGTATTTCAATTGGTTGATTCCCCCCATCATTTCCCTCCCACACAACTTGCAATTCAATTTTTGCCAATTATGCCCATTAGTGGATCACCATATTCCCACATATGGTCCAAAGCTTTCGACATTTTTAGATAGCAATGATTAAACCTAAGGGGAAAAAATGAAAATCAACATTCAGAAATCAAAATACAAAAATGTTGCAGAAAAAAGAAGATCTAGATTCTAAATAAATGGTAGATCTCCCAAATTCCATTAAAAATTGGCAAGAAGAGGGAAAACTGATGGGCATTGCAAAACCTATCAAAAATCTCAAAAAACAAAAAAATAACATGCGGAAATTGTTACACATACTTGCAAATACATAAACAACTGATGGAAATCAATCCCCACTCTGCAGTAAACTGTTGATTGCAAATGAAAACACTCTCTTTCTGGTCCTTAGCTCAAATAAAAATGGTGGAGACCTCCTTTGCTTTCAAACCCCTTCACTGTGTTTAGAAGATGAGAAAAAAAGTCTAAAATCGGGTTATAAACCAGTCTTTCTTTACTCTCGACGATATTTTCCATCGAATCACGATGTTTCCTTAAAATATCATGATGTTTAGAAAATATCGCAATATTATTGGCTATGGAAAATATCGAGATATTATTGCCGGTGGGGGGACATCGTGATATATTGCAATGTTTGCAACATTGCTTTAACTAGTTAAATGATTGCCATATGTTTGATCCTCTTCATAACCCCCTGCATTCTAATGCTTCAATACCTCTGTATCTTAAGAAATAGGAAATTGTAGTTTGAGGGGTCAAATGGCCATCATCACAATGGTTGAGTATTATGATCTTTTAAAAGTGGCCTGGGGCAATTGCTAGTGTGTGTGTGTATAGAATATGTCCCCATGTCGTGTTTTTGGGGTCTACCTGTCCTGTGTTGGACACTCAAATCCCCATGTCTGCATGTTCCCATGTTTCAATGTCACGTGACCTAGCTAATTACCTTTTCACTTACCCTATAGTTAATCACTTAATACTAAATGGAAATGTTACTAATTAGAGAATGTGACATTACATATATCATCTGATAAATTAGAGTTGTTCACTTTACAGAAAACTTGTTATGTGGTCCATTTTCACATTCACATCTTTCCATTGTTTGAAGCATCAATGGATAGATCCAGTGCAAGATTATCAGCAGAACCTATTCCAGCTTTCTCATTCACAATTTTGAGGAAGTTACAAGTACAATGAAACTTTGAAACACAATATATTTGACTCCAAAAAATGTTGTGAAATTGGTATTCTTCTTTATCTAGATTCTACACTATATGGTTTTGATGATTCCTTGTTTTCACTTATAATATGAGGGAAGCATCCTTTTCTTTGTTTATAATGTTCATCTTTATCTAGATTCTACACTATATGGTTTTGATGATTCCTTGTTTGCACTTGTAATATGAGGGAAGCATCCTTGTCTTTGCTTATAATGTTCATCTTTTGCTAAGTAAATAAAATTCCATTAAAAAGAAAATAATGTATAAGATTGTATGCCAAGCATACAGCGTTGCCGATCCGATACAGGGTTTGATATTCAGGAATTGATCCTTAGACTAATTTTATTATAAGATTGATATCATTACATACTAGCTGATTGAAATGCCTATTGAAAAGTTGACCAAAAGCCCATCCATGCAATATCTAGGTTCCGACTTGGTCGTTCAGATTTCAATCTTCTTTGAGGGGCAGATATTTTGTGATTCCCTGACTGGAGAGTCATATAGTCTGAAGACTTGCCCTTTTCCTTTTTTTTTTCTTTATTTCAATCTGTGAAGCTGGTGGGTTCTCCGACAATCCTGATTGCTTTTCACCATTCAACTTCCAGAAGGAACTGATTCCCTTACCTTTTCTGACTGCTCTGACTTCTTCCCCAGCTGATCACCAGGCAAGGCGACCACTGGCTACAGGGATATCCTCCACAAAGATATTTGCTGCACTTCCGTCAACAATGCCAGGAACAGTGTTATTCCCGATGGAAGGTGGGACCGGAGCATCTGTAGTCAGGAGATCGGATCAGCTTGATCTGATATTTCTTCTATCCAACAGTGATCCATCTCCGAGTCCTTTCATGGAGCGGGGTTTTGATTTCTGCACTTCTTTGCCTAGGAAGCAGTGCTTTAGCTTTTGGACAAGAGGCAGCCAGATGACGGTTCTCAAAACAAACTGTGAAGTGGAAACAAACACTTTCATAGTCCAACAATTGGGTCCAGCTGCAGCCATTATGATTTAATAGGATAGTTTACAGAAGACCCTTGCTCAAATCAGCTTCAATGCAGATTCAGGAAGAGGTAGAAGCTGGCAAATTTTCTGCCTTTGGAGCAATGGCAACAAACTTACCCAGAGCATTTCCAATGGCCTCTTCTGTGCTTATAACGTGAAGGAAGCATGGACAACTAGATATGAGGGAAGCATGGACTATTGCAACTGCTTTATTCTTGCCCAGAGTTTCTTTTCCCATGAAAGTAGACTGTAAGCTGGTTCCAAGCCTAGTGAGACTTAATGATGATTATAGTCCAGATGCTAATAGAGTGAAACTTCATTCTTCTTATCATCATTTTCAATATTCAGATGTCAAATCCAAGGAGGACTTCCAGGATCAACCTGACATCTGGGATCTCATTCTATCTACTAGTTGGTTTGAAACCTAATGTGGCATCCTGCATCCTTTCTGAATAACACATTTTTATTAAAATTTAAGAGACTAGCTTCTGTTTATCAGTTACATTTCTATCAGAATTGCCTGGATTCTTTACTCCCCATCAGCCACACCCATACCTGCTTACAAAATCCACACTCAGAAAGGTTGCTAAACTGCCTCACCCATAGTTTAAAGAAATTTTGCCTTTGCAGCATGCACTCCCCTACCTGCACCTGCATCCAGCCACATCATGCATCACTAATTTCCATGCACCCTACACTTCCGTATTATATTTATCAGATACATTTCCATCAGATTTGCCTGGATTCTTTACTCCCCATCAGCCACCCCCATATCCACCGCATCTGCATCCCAACAAATCCACATTTACAAAGGAAATCTGCTATACTGCCTCACCCATAGTTTAAAGAATTTTTACCCTTGCTGCATGCATGCCACGCAACACTGATTTCCATACACCCATACTCTCCCATTTTATATCTTGAAGTCCTTTGACTGGGACGATAATTATAACATGTTTTACCATTTTGCTTTTCTGAGTTTTTCTCCCACGTCAAACACAAGTTTAGCATTGTTGATTAAACTTGCATATCCAGGTGGATTATTTGCTACCTATTTTGGATTTCAACTACCAACTTTGATTTATCCTTATGAAAATATTATCCTTCAGCCTTTTGAGATGTGAGATGAATCCTATAAAGAGGAAGTTCAATCATCTGCAAGCCATATTTATTGTCCCTCTCTTTTACACCATTCTATCAATAAGAATTTTGAAATTTGGTTGTTGAACAATTCTTGGTTTTCTTGCTCTTTAGCAGTTTTCTGTTCATTTCAACGTCTGCAGCAAAACTCGTTTTGTTTGTCTGTTCATTGTTTTTAGTTTTCTTGTGATCTTCCAGAATTACCTATATTATTGTTTCACCTCTTTAAACTTTAAAATACACATGGACAAAATTCCACTAACTACTGATGAACCTGAAATTTAATCAGAATCCATCTACAATATTTATTATTTCTTAGCCTCCACTCGTTCTAATTCCACAGAACATAAGCAGCAGAGGAACTATAGTCTAGCTATGGCTAAATGAGATTTTGATTCTTGTAAAATAGTTTTATCCAACATTTTCCTGAATACCTAGAGAAGTCTTCAGGACTTATACCGTACATTCACGTTGCATTTCTTACAAACCCCTTTAATCCTACCAATTTTTCTTGGGCTGCTCCATTAAATTAGTTGATAGTGAGAGCCATATCCACCAAATTATTTCACTTTTTGCACTGTTTGATGTCTTGGGTTCATTTCCTTGGCTAGTTAATTATGGAAATGCCACATGATTGCTTCTAATTATTTGGGTATCGACTTTATTCTGCATACTTCAGTTTCTGCTCAATGGGATTTGCTCTCTACTGGCTTTCAAAATATCCCTGCCATGATGGTGCTACTCTGATCTCCGCAAAATTGTTCGAGTTCCATGCGTACCAAAAAATAAAGATACTGGGTTGCTTGACTCACTTAGCTTTTCTGTTCATTGTATAACTTTTCTCCATGGACTGGTGAGACCAACCAAAAAGCCATGGTAGAAAACCCATAAAATACCTGGCAGGTTGAATCAGAAGCTGATGTTCTGTCAGTTCTTTTTGTTTCTTGTAAATGCAGGCTGTGGTAGAATGGGGAAACATTACCTTATGTCACAACTGTCTGAAAGGATAAACTGCCTCACAGATGATTGCCATAACCATGGTGATATAATATTGAAGAGTTAACATTACCCTTCAGACCAAGCCAAAGAACACACTGAACACTATTTCAAGCGGATTTCAAAACTAAAGATATACGAGGAAAAGAGTAATTAATCCTTCATCAAATAAAGTCCTAGGAACTGTGCTAGCAGGTCGAGGAAGGAATGCTCCCCAACAATCTTACTTGCAAGGACATGATTGGAATTTCTAACCATTAAAGATGACTGGTGTAACAGAGGGATTGGTTAACCCTTCACTAACCCTTAATTACTGTATTTTTGGTAAAAAACATCTGATTACTCTTTTTGTCACCAAAGAGTAGTGCCACCATATTGATGCCTGATGGACAAAACCACCTATTAATGTTGACCCAATTCCTCTGAAAGTGCCTTGTTACCAGTGCAGAGACTAAGTAAATATTTCCTGATATGGAAGGCAGTTTGGTGTGTGAACTACCTCCAATGTAGTTTTTTTTTCCAGGTTACAATGCCCGGGGAAAACCCTCGAGTACTTCTCCTCATTTCAAGGATGGTACCTAGGATAAACCCTAGAATCTTCAGGGCACAAGGCTGGTCAACAACAGGTCTCGAAGCTGAAGCCATTAGATCGATATACTCGTTATGAGCTCAACATGTCACTTGCGGGAATTGAACCTGGGTGGGGAGGATAACAATTTCCTCCCAACCACCGAAGCTAAACCCAATTGACAATGTCTAATGTAGTTGTTATAAAGTTGGATGTATACTTTCATGTTGCCAGTATAGGTTGACTGTCCTATCTGGCATAGAGTTCCACTACGGCGTACATATGCTACCGGATGCTTTGCAAGGGTAATAAAGAAAGTGGTGTCTAATTGCTTAAATTAAAATGGTGAAATAAACAGCTTTGAATTTCAAATAAGTAGGAGCAAAGAAAGAAATATACTCTTAATTCACAACGATATTTCCTACAATCAATGCACATTACCTCTTTCTTTTTCTCTTTAATAAGCAAATTTTAGAATGTAAACTATATTTAACCAATGCAAACTCTAAGTTGTTTAATGGAAACAGAAATGATGCAAAACAAACAAAACTGTGAAACATATGAAATCTAACTTGAATTATAGTCTCAGAATGGACAACCTACTGTTATTGTGATGACACTTGTGTAGCCTTGTAGGAGGTACCTAATACTTTCTGGGCAGGCCTATGTAATGATCCCAAGCCATTATGCAAGAATAATCCATTGCTGGTGTCTTTAAAACTTTTTTCTAGTTGTGTGGTATTTGATCAAACACTTTGCTGATCTACTTTTAGATGTGTTTATATGTGTGTATCACGAAGGAAAATAGCGAGAAAGAGATAACCATGGAACATACCTCAAACCATATGCAATAAGATAGACAAAAGCCAAAACATCTCAATTCTTCTTTATTCATAAAATAGAAGCACCTACTACAATGAAGATCTTAGATGGAATGCTCAATAGATGGCCAAGAAGATAGACAATGAATGAAGTGCTACAAAATGTCAGCTAATACAAAAGATGCCTCAAAGGCTGAATGAAATGAAGATCAATACAAAGCGGTCTGAATGCCAAACTCGGTGAAGAATGCCATGCTCGATAGAGGATGAAATTCCCTCAATAGCTTCGGCCCTTTCTTTGCCAAGTGTCCAATCACCTAAGAAATATGCCAAGCCGATTGATCGGGTGATGGTAGAACAACCAAGGTGCCGAATCTCAGATCCCTCTCAATCTCACAGTAGATCTGAAATCCCCCACAGAATGGTTGGCCCCATTGGATGAATGAAGCCCTAGATAATTTGGCCCTGCTAAGGGAGGCCTCCAAATGCTCTGAAACTCTCGAGGAATATAGATCGAGACATGCAAGTCACTGGGTGAAGTCTCGGGGTGGAATCCCGAAGTGTGAAAGCGCCCCTCCAAGCGGACTAGATCTAGATCTCAAGCCCTCCTTCTCCTCAATTCAGCCCCCTTTGCTCAAAGAAATGTCCCGAGCCATAAAACTATCTCGAGGAAAGCACTAGATCTGATGTCCAAGGCCTGTGTGAAACCCAAGTGATGAGATCCTCAGCATTACTGCCAATCTTCTGTGAATCTCTCTCCAAGGACAGAATTAGCCTTGTTGGAAACCCCCAATGAATTAAGCCCTCCTCTGTGCGAGTGGTTGTGTAGAACCCTCTTGTACTGATGTAGAAGTGATCTATAATGGTGTGGGAGAGTATGCATCTCCAGAGACCAAGCTTGGGACAAGCTAGGTGGAATCTTTCACCAGATAGATCCTCTAGGGTTTGTTAAGTCAAAACCCTCAAAACCCCCAAGGATGGGCTCACTAGCTAAAACCAGATATCAAAATAAACATACATGAATGTGAATGGAAGAGGTCCTTGCCTTTCCTTTATACTTTTTGGCTCACCTTGTCCCTCAAAGTGACTTTCATTTTATTAATATTTAATTAATTAATTAAATCCATGGTAAATTAATTAACCTTTTACAACTTGAAAAGCTCCTTATCTGCATGGCTACTGTGAAAGTCCCCTCTAGCCATCCCATCTGGCCAGGTGTTGCTCCTCCCAATTCCAATGGCCTATTACCTTTGAGAGGTTCTTCAGTAATGTGCCCAAAATGACCTCTTAGGTGAGATTCATTGACTTATAGCTCAAAAAAGTCAAAATCATGGAAATCGTCCGAAATGTATGAAACCAAGAAACCAACACATAGCAGATGGCTCATAATGATGGAATATGATCATCAATGCAAAATTTGGACCCCACAATGCTCTCAAATACCCCTGTGCAATGCAAGCTGGACCCCACAATGCCTCTCAAATACCCCTGTACTTGCTATAGCATCCATTTGGCTACTCTGGTCATCATAAATCTCTGCCCTGTGATAATGTCCCAAAGTGGGGACATTACAGCCTACAAGGTTTATGAAAAAATGGGATGAAAAGTGCAGCCTTAAGTAGCAGGTTCTATTGTGGGTCACAAGTGCGATTCTATTTCTGTGATGACATGGGTTTGATAAGCAAGATCTGGGCTAGTCGTAGGAGTTCTACAAGTGTAGATGTTGACTAATTGATCTAATCCTCTGACTTGTTTTAGTGGAAGTGCTGTGTATTTTATTGTTCAAGAACCAAGTAAAGTCTTTAAATTGTGTGCTAGTGATCTTATGTAAAGATCAAACCTGCCTTCAAGTGTCAAAGTGGATAGGACTAGACCAAATAGGATTAAATGTAATAATTGGCAAGGTTGGTGTGGTGATACAACTCAAGAAAACTTAGCTGAAGGACCCCAACCCACATAAGCTGGCTTTTGTGGTGGCCAATATGGGCTCAAAGTCTAGGTCTGCAATTATGATGGTCTATTTTTAGAGCTTAAACCTTAAGGAAATGAGCTTTGTGGAGTCCAGATCAGTGCAACTACCTTTTGCATATTGGTTCCTGGTTCCTCAACTAGCTAGAGTTGTTTTGAGTGGAACCAAACGTGGATATTAGAGCCCAATTGTTAATGTATCTTAACCCAACACCCAGCTAATAAATCTGAATAAAATCACTTTATTAATTATAAGCACAACTAGGTTATTAACGAAACAAATCAGCGAAGCATAAAACTGAAACCAACACATTGCACACAGATTTTGGGTAAACACCCCTGGAAAAACCCCTAAGGGAAAACCGATACCTTGTTGATTTTATTCATTAAAATCTTGGGCTCTCGTCTTGGGATAATGGCCCATCAGAGGAATACAATGCAACAATAGCCTAGCCCACCTAGCTGCCCCTTTGTGTTGATGTTTTGGTAGTCGCGAGAGGATCTTTCCCTCCTAGATGACCTTTCTTAGATGCAGAGAAGATTTCGGAAGCATGAGATCCATTAAACAGATATTGAAATACCCTAGAAGAGAAGTCGGCCCAGAAGAATAAAGTAATAATGAAAAGACACTTGTTTAGAAAAGAAGTCGACCCGGTCTAGTGGCCAGGAAAACTATAAATAGAGGACGTCTTGGCTCATTTGTTCACTCACTCACACTCTCCCAGCTACACAGAAGCAAGGCGTAAGTTTGGAGGAGGTGACGCAGTAGCTGCAGCAACACAATTTATTCTTGTTCAGTCTTTTGGTATCTCTCTCTTATGCGCTACTCCTTGAGGAGGTGCGCTACCTTTGTATGGTGCTGCTGCTGCAGTTGGGGTGGTATTTCTGGTTGAGCTAGCACTTGTGTTAGGTTTATTTGATTGGACTTGCTTTGTGAGCGAAATCTATCTAAGTCAAGGTTAATGTGCTCGGGGGTGGCATATATGAATGCCTATGGTTGGGTGACAATGATGTGACATTGTCTATGGTTAAACGAGCATACCAAAACTCCAACATGGTATCAGAGCTGGTTACCTTCAGAACAGTTTGACCGCTGGAAGGAAGATCCTCAGTTTCCCCATTGTCAAGCTCGTTGAGCACTTATTGAACTCACTAAGAAGGTTGCCTAAGTAGGGCTCATCTCTTCCCTGGATCAGATCTATAAATTTATGAAGTAGAGAAATTAGGGTTTACTCATAAAACCCGAGGTCTACAGTGCCAGTGGTAGATGCAGTTGCAGGGCTAGTTCCTTCATGCCAGTTCCTTCGTGACAGTTGTAGTGAAAATTTCTGTGAAGTATTGGGACTAATTTTTTGTTGTCCCAGTGCGCCTTACCCTAATGCATCTCTAGCTACCTTTAGATTGCAAGTTGGAGCACTTTGAAGTTTTAGGGTTCGTCGCTGTTGTCGGATGGTGCCGCTATTTTCCGGAGGTATGTACTTGTATATGTTTAAATTGTATCACTATCTTAAGGGTGTTTGCAGTAGAAGGGATCTTTTGTCCAAGCACAAGATCAGGGAACTATAGAAGACAACCCAGGTGGAAATAGCAGCAGCTAAACTTCAGGTTTGATATTTTTATATTGCTGCAGTGTAAGCAAGTGTTGTAACTAGAATATCAGAGTTTAAATTCTATTATTGCTATTGTTATTGCTAGCTTAGTAACACTTGATTATTGTTGGTATGACTACCATTAATAATGCACTTGTTTACAAGATAAATTAAACTCCTCTAGGAGATGTTCTTGGTTGACCTTGTTCAGGGTAGGTTATCTTGTAAACTCCATGGAGGTTACCATGGAGATATCGTTGTTCTTGTTTCTTGTTTCGGGTAGGTCACAGGTAATAGCTCTGAGAAGGAGCTATGATGACAGTTGTAGGAGGCAACTATTTAGATAGTCTCTAGTCGAGACATAGAATTGTGTACACGAATGTACACACCCATGTGAAGTAGAAGACAAAGAAGAGTATCTCTTATGGAGATTGACTGTGAGGAGCAGAAGGCTCCAAAGATGACCGCACAGTGAATTTGTCCACTCTTCAGATCATCAGGAAGAGTTAGTAGTGCCAGAAGGGCCTACCTAGAAACGATGCAATAAACAAGCATGTTCTTGTGATACCTTGCATAATGCAAAGGAGATACAGATACATGACATTGATAAGCCATACTATGAAGAGAAGCAGATGACTCCACTAGTGGTGAGGCAGGCGACCCCACCAAGTACCAACTCAAAAGGAGCTAGATTTTAGAGGGAGTCAACCCTTAGGATCCAGTAGGGAGGAGCAACCTCCCAATATAGTCCATAGGAGATCAGACTTCAGAAGAAGTCAACAGATGCAACGAAAGCAGGTGGCTCCGGAGATCGTATAGACTCACAGGGAGTCAAGCTTCAGAGGGAGCATTCAGACTTGGAGCAAACCTGATCTTAGAGAGAGTTAGTTGATTCAGAAGAAGAGAGAGACGTCTTCCGAAACTTGAGGAGGCTAGATCATAGCTTCAGAGGCTTCTAGGAGATGTGAAATCTCCTGGGAGGATTCCCTTGTCACCGATAGATCTTGCTATAGTGACAACCAATCAAAAAGACTGGAGTATAGACTTGCCTCAGCTCCAAAAACCACACAATAGTATGTGGCATTGATTTAGAGCCTTCCACCTTTGAAGAAGCTGCTAAGAAGCAGGAATGGAAGGATGCCATGATGGAAGAGTATCAGTCCATCATGAAGAATGATGTGTGGGAGGTGGTTTCGAGAACAGAAGGGAAGTCAGTAGTGACTTCTTGATCTACAATATCAAGCATGCTGCAGACGGAAGCGTGAAGCGAGATTTGTGGCTAGAATATTCTCCCAGTAAGAGAGAGACGATTATGACAAGACACTTGCTCCAGTAGCCAGAAGAAGTGTACGTAAAGAAACCACAAAGATACATGAGAAGGAGTCTTATGTCTGCAGATTAAAGGAAGCTTTGTACAAACTTATGCAGGCACCCAGGACATGACATACTAGATCAGACAATTATTTGATGAGCTTGGGGATGGTTTCCCATTGATCCTGCATGTGGATGACCTGTTTTTGACAGGAGATGAGAAGCTCATAGTTGGGTGCAAGAGGGAGCTCGTTTCAGAGTGCGAGATGAAGGATCTGGGTTTGATGCATTACTTCTTGGGATAGGAAGTGTGGCAGAGATCAAATGAGATTTTCCTTAGCCAAGGAAAATATACTGTTGAGATTCTACAGAGATTCGGGATGATGGATTGCAAGTCCATGACCACACCCATGACGATAAATATGAAGTTCTTGAGTGACAAAACTTCAGATTTGGTGGATCCCATGATGTACAAACAATTGATTGGATCCTTGATGTACCTGGTTAACACCAGGCCAGACATATGCTTTGCAGTGAATACCTTGAATCAACACATGGTTGAACCTAGACAGATACATTGGATGGCAATAAAGCATATGTTGAGGTACCTTCATGGCACGATTGGATATGGATTGAGATATGTCTCGGGTGGATATGTGAAGCTACAGGGATATACAGACTCTGACTGGGTAGGGAGTGCAGTGGATTAGAAGAGTACTTCTGGATGCTGCTTCAGTCTGGGATTAGGCATGGTCTCATGGTTGAGTAGGAAGCAAACATCAGTGGCACTCAGTGCTTCAGAAGCAGAGTATATTGCAGCA
>SNQJ01S0003991.1:27015-47639 GCA_010110895.2 Picea sitchensis | reverse complement strand
CTACTCCTTGTATGGTGTTGTTGCTGCAGCCGGGGTGGTATTTTTGGTTGAGTTAGTACTTGTGCTAGGGTTTATCTGATTGGACTTGCTTTGTGAACGAAATCTATCTAAGTAAAGGTTAATGTGCTCGGGGGTGGCATATATGAATGCCTATGGTTGGGTGACAATGGTGTGACATTATCTATGGTTAAACAAGCATACCAAAACTCCAACAATTTGCACCCTTCCTTAGCCCTACCCAGTCACACTTGGATGAACTGCTCTTCGCCCACTCAATGAGATCTCCTCATTGTCAACTCAATGTGTAACGTACACAGCCCCTAGCTAGGTCATGTCATTGCTAAAACGGCCCAATAAAATTTTCTGATACTAAATCAAAATGTGGAAATAACACACAACATGGCATCCATACACATGCAAATGTCTATGCTACTTAAAAATGTAAATGCAATCATTTAACTGTGCTGAGTAACAACTAAATAATGCACAACAACGTTCAACAACATAAATGGTAATTTATATGCATAAGTCTGCTCACAACCAACACAATAACCAAAATATCTCAGAGTATAAATACACAACAACTATACTAGCGTTTAACATGAATAAACACATCAGATAAGAACACTTATCTTATAAAAGTATGCAACCCGCTGTAGAGGACAAGCGTTCCTCCCAACCGTAGGCTTGCTGTTCCAGATCTCAACAACAAGCTACCCTCGAGCTGGGGCTATGAATCCACATGAGACGGTGGTCCCTATGGTTGGCCAATGTCCCCCTCTCAACAATCAATTCTCACAACAAATTCCAGTCCACCAGCTCTCTTCCCCTCAACCTGCACAACCCAAGGGATGGAATCCCCCTTCACTGCTCACAGTCCCTTAGGCCTTTCCACTCCCCTCCAGGGATTCCAACACAGGTTGGACAGGAAAACTCTTAGTTGTGACCTCATGAATTCTACATTTGCAATACGAATTCACCCAGCAACAAAACACGTGCTTTCTTGGCGAATTTCAAACAACACGTTACTCCCATGCATGTACCCTCTTTCTCGACAAATTTTCAGCTCCAAACAAGTGCCAAACTTACCCACAACAACTACCTTCACGCTTCAACACTCATAACTCCATTGCTGGTCAGCTCCATGTAAAAACTGCTCTCTATGCTAAAATGTGAATGTGTAATTCTGGTCTCCTATCTTTACAATTTTTCTCTCTTTCTCTTGCTTGCTTGATTTGCACTCTTCCCCAAGCTGATTGTACTCAGCCCCCATGCTCTCAATAACTATAGGATGTGACTCTCACACCCACCCTCTTACATGAATTCAATGATTGGGCTCTAGAACACTCAACAACTAATGGAAGGTTCATGGTAAAAATAATTTAGAAGGAAATAAGAAATGAGTTTTGGTTCAATAGACATGGTTAAACTCTCCCACTTGGACCCCTTCCCTCTCTTATGGATACTTAGCCCCCAAATCTTCGTCTGTGCTTGTCTGCAGCTGGTGATACATTTTATTCGTTATATTAAATTTACATCATTTACATATTACATCGCTTTGTCTCTCGACCATACATTACATTTACAATATACATCGCTAGTTTGGGGTTTGAAAATGGAGATGTTACATTCCCCTCCTGCAAACTGCACTGTCCTTAGTGCACATAACCATACAGTTTACACATTGACATATATAAAAACATTACATCAAAATTCTTGATAATTCCACAATTTAACGACTCACACAACAATTCCTACCAACAACTCCCTTTTCCCCTCAACCCACATTGGTTGGACAAGAATCTCAGAGTTGTGGCTCTAGGGACTTTAGCTGCCAAAATGGAGTCTTCATTTGCTCATGTACAAATGTACCTTCAGTTTTCTTCCAAATTTTCAAAAATTTGCGGGTATGCTTCCCGCATGGCTTCCTCGTGCTCCCATGTAATGTCTTCAGGATCGTAACAGGGCCATTGAACCTTTGTCAAGCCGATGGCATTGTTCTTGAGCACTTTGACTTTTCGGTCCAGGATGCACGTTGGTTCCACCCAAAAATCTCCTTCGTGTTCCACCTGGATCACATTCCAATCAATCACATGATTAGGAGCAGTTATATACTTTTTTAATAAAGACACATGGAACACGTTATGAATTCTTATGGATGCAGGTAATGTTGAGATTTGGGTACCTTGGGAAGTGGTCCCCTTGTGTTTGTGAGTCTCTAAACACAAAGGGGGAAATGTTTGACCCTCATGCTATTACTTTATGTTCTAATTTCACTTTTACTTTATTCAATTAAGTCATAAAGTGAAATTAGTCACTTAAGTCATAAAGTGACAATTAATTCACTTAAATGTGAATTAATGAACATAAAGCAAACTTAGGAAACTTCAGTGGGTTTGTGAGATCGAATCTCACCCACTCATCTTGGAGAAAGGCTTAGAGTGAATCTGAGCCCTTGTTTTTCTAGGTTAGCCTTATGGATTAGGCTAAGAGAGGCAAAGGAAGGAAAAGAGATTCATTGTTCACTTGAGTGATAGAGTGAAGGAGAGGAAGAGAGGAGAACTAGTGCGCACTTGTTGAGGAGGGCGCAAGCTAGATTGGAGAAGCATTCATGGAGGCTAGGCTCTTGTTGGATGGAAGGCGCACTTGTGTAGTAGGGGCACAAGTCTAGCAGGCACGTTTTGGTAGAGGGCGCAGCCATTGTTTGAGGAGAGGCGCACCAAGAGAGGTGCATACTTGTTGTGGAGGAAGGGTGCACAAAGTAATGAGGTCACACTTCATCAACAAGTCACTCAAGCAAAGAGAGGGCGCAAGCCTACACTAGCAGGCACAAAGGAAAGGGGCGCACAAGTCCAAAAGGGGTGCCATCTTCAATGAACTCCAAAGCAGATCTGAGATAGACTGCTGTGGTAACAGGTTCCATTGTTTCATTTCCTTTGTTGTACATTTGCTTTGAGAAATCCATATATAATCTCTCTCTTACTGGTTTTTCCCTAAGGGGGTTTTTCCAGGGTCATGTTGACCAAAAACCCATGTGTTCATTTGTCGTGTTTGCTTATTACTTTCAGCTGTCGGAGTTGTTAAGATCCTAGGAGGGTATTTGATGTTTTTGAGATATATGCATGTGCTGACTATGGCAGCCTAAACTATAATTTAACCCATGCAAAGAGAGCTCGAAAATGACATCAAATCATAAGCCTAAAGGAAGTTTTTCCAGGGCAGAAAATTCAGACTGTGTGACTTCTAAAAACAGCCGAGTAATAGTTTGTTTACCTGAAACTAAGTGCCTAACAGCAGGTCAAAGACAGACCTCTGTTGGCAGCCTTTTAGTACCTCAAAAGTTTACATGGTATCAGAGCCTAAGGGAGCAGACAGTGGGCAGTTTATTTACACAGTTGGCAGCCTCATTTACACACCTGTGATTTGTGTGTTTGAGGGGGTTTTCTTTTGTTCAGATCAGCATCAGTTTTGGTAGCAGTGGGCAGCCATGTCAGTGGATAGATTGAGAGTGGAGGATAGGTTAGCAGGTGCTAGCAATTGGTGTCCTTGGAAAGCAAGGATTATGATGATTTTTGAGGAACTAGAGCTACGGGACATTGTTGGTGCTCCTGTGGTTCCTCCACCTCTTATTGCACCTTTGCTTGTGGCAGAGTTCAGGAAGAGGAATGTGAAGGCCAAGAGAACTATTCTTGATGCGGTAAAAGACTACATCATACCTCATGTGACTGCTAAAGATTTTTCTTATGAGATGTGGGACTCATTATGCAAACTTTTCGAGAGTCCTAATCAGAACCGAAAGATGGTGCTCCGGGAGAAGTTGAGGAGCATCAGGATGATCAAGGCTGAGACGATTACCTCATAACTCTTGATATTTACACAGACTCGTGATTAGTTGGCAGCTGTTGGAGAGATAGTGGATCCCATGGTTTTTGTGAGGACATCATTAAATGGCTTCTCCAAACAGTGGGAGAATTTTGTGCAAGGCATTGTGGCCAGAGAGACTATGCCCAGTTGGGAGAGGCTCTGGGATGACTTCGTGCAGGAGGAGCTAAGGCATGGCTCCACATCTTACTAGTTTGCAACATGGTGGAGATGGTGAGTAGGATCTTGCTCTTTTGGCAAAGGGCAAGAAGAAGACTAGATAGGGTCCCAAGGGTGGGGCCAAGCAGAAACAACAACCTAGAGGAGGTGAGCAGAAGATAGACATGAGCAAAGTGAAATGCTTTGCATGTCAGAAGATGAGACACTATGCTGGACAATGTCCTAATAGGAAGAAGAAGAAGGGTGGCACAATAGCTACATAGATGAGGAGTTCATTGCTCAGTTTGAGAGGGAGTGTGTTTTCATGGTTTGTTGTTCGACAGTTGAGTCACCATCCAACATTTGGTATATAGACAGTGGGACATCGAGCCATATGTCAGGTGTGAGAGAGCATTTCACTGATCTTAGAGAACCTGAGATTAGGTTGGAGATTATGCTTGGAGATAACACCATTGTCAGGGCAACGGGCGTTGCACAGTAGCATTTCAGAGGGAGTCTAGGCCACCCATATCGTTCAGGGATGTGTTGTTTGTCCCTGGGCTGAAGAATAATCTTATTTCAGTTTCATCCCTACAGGATAGGGTCTTGAGGTGTCCTTCAGAGGGACAAAGGTCCTCATACACCCTAAGGGGTCCAATACTGCCTCTGGGAAGGTGATTGGGACACGAGATAGGAAACTATATAGATTGCTTTTTCAACCATTGCATGCCTTGGTAGCGAGTAGCAACAACAAAAACAGTGAGTTGTGCGAGCTATGGCATCGTAGGATGGCTCATTTGCACCATGGAGCTCTGAGATCGTTGAGAGAGATTGTGACAATGATGCCACAGTTCAACATTGAGCACTAGGTGTGCAGAGGGCGTGCTCTTGGGAAATACACCAAGACTGTCTTTCCCAGTAGTGATAACAGATCAGCTGGGGTACTTGAGTTGATACACAGATGTGTGTGGGCCTATGTCATGTGTTTCCTTGAGTGGTTGCGAGTATTATGGTACTTTCATTGATGACCACTCTGGGAAGACTTGGATCTATTTCCTGAAGACCAAGAGTGAGGTCTTCAAGAGGTTCCAAGAGTTCAGAGCTCTTGTGGAGAACCAGGCAGGAAAGAAGATCAAGGTCTTGCGGTCAGATAATGGGGGCGAGTATACCTCCACGGAGTTTGCAGAGTTCTGTGCCGAGCAGGGTATCAGGATTCAACTGACCGTTCCTTACAACCCCCAACAATACGGGGTTGCAAGGAGGAAGAACAGAGCCATAGTTGGTGCAGCGAGATCGATGCTGCATGATCAGTCATTGCCTTTATTCCTATGGGCAGAGGCTTGTGGTGCTGCAGTATATCTGTAGAACTGGAGTCCCCACAGAGTTTTGGGGAGGAAGACTCCTAAGGAGGCATGATGTTGAGCACTTGTGTATTTTTGGGTGCTTGACATACTCTCATGTCCCCTCAGAGATGACAAAGCTAGATCCCACAGAGGAGAAGGGGATCTTAGTTGGTAACTCAAAGATCTCGAAAGCCTATTGTATCTACATACCAACACATGGGAGAGTGGTGGTGAGGAGAGATGTTAGATTTGAGGAGGATAGAGCCTTTAGAAGATCACTCAAGTTGAGAGATAGTGTTGAGGAGGTCTCGTAGATTCATAGTGATGCTTCAGAGGGGACATGACCTCAGGTGTCTAGTGCACTAGTTTCAGGGGTGATTGGGTCACCCAGTACAACTTCAGGTTCACAGTTGCCAGATATTTAGGCAGAGGGTGCAGATGCTTCAAGATCTCAGACTACGATATTGAGATTTGTGGATGAGATTGTTGGGCGTGGTTATGCTACTTCTCCGTTGTTACTCCAGGGAAGAGAAAACCAAGATGGTTTCAGGAGACCCCGAAGGAAGCCATGGAGAATGTATGAGAGCCCAAGCGGTTGATGAGGGAGAGCAGAGCGCCAGAGAGGCTCGGGTCCTACTTGTCTATGGTGATGAGCATCACAGATGCAAATCCCACGACATTTGCGTAGGAAGTTGATCGATATGTTTGGCGAGAGGCCACACAGGAGGAGTATGACTCCATCATGCACAATGATGTGTGGGAGGTGGTGTTGAGGCCTGTTGGGAAGTTAGTTGTGACTTCTAGGTGGTTGTATAAGACCAAGTATGTTGCAGATGGAAGCATAGAGAAACACAAGGCCCGGTTTGTGGCAAGAGGATTCTCTTAGATAGAGGGAGTCGACTATGATGATACGTTCGTACTAGTTGCGAGATACACTTCTATCCGGAGCATTATTGCCATTGTAGTAGAGATGGGTTGAAGGATACATCGGATGGATGTAAAGACTGCTTTTCTGAATGGCTTTATAGAGGAGGAGGTGTACACAGAGCAACCGCATGAGTTTGAGGTGTTGGGGAGTGTGTCCCATGTGTGTCTTCTGAGAAAGGCACTTTATGGTCTGAAGCAAACTCCAAGAGCTTGGTATTCGAGGATATACACTTATTTGCTTCAGATGGGGTTTGAGAAGAGTGAGGCAGATCCTAACCTCTACTATATCATTCGAGGCGAGGATACACTCATTCTCATACTGTATGTGGATGATTTGTTCATCACGAGAGTGTAGCATAAAAATTGTCAAAAATCCTGTTGACAAAAAAGTGTCGAACAACATCCAAAACCTGTATCCATAAAAACCTGTGTCCATAAAAAAAACACTAAGTAGTAAACCAGGTAAACTGCTGGTACTGCTCGAAATCCTGAACCCAAATGTCCATCAAACAAGTCAGACAATCCATCAAATGCCAAACTATCCATCCATCCAATATCTAATATCGATCAAAAATCCCAAATCCATCATAAACTGCCAAGTGCTAAACTGTCTCGGCAAAAATCCTGTGAAGGTCAATCTGATCAATCAAATCCATCATCCAATGAAGAAACAAACATTATGTCCTGAAACAATCCTTGATCATCCATCATCCTAAAATCATAAACTCATCTGCAATCCTGAATCCTGAATCCATAATCAATCATCATAAAATGCAATCTTGTAAGTTAGACTTCAAAACTTGAAGTCCGARTWATCAAATGGTCTTCGAGCTTAGTCTGGAGACTCGATCTTCAACTTAGAAGACTACATCAAGTGGGCCCYGATCATGCCCTGTATCATCCAATCCTGAAAAACATTCATATTCGTCAACTATAGAAATATCTCCAATCAAGTATGGTTGTACCTGTGTATAAACTCATTGATAAGATCGTTGTAATAACTTGGCTTCCAAAYTCCAACGCCAAGTCCCTAACCATTCAAAATTTACCTGTTTCCTCTGAATCTTTAGTTGATTCCAACATCTTTCCGAGACATGGTTTTTCTTCCCACAAAAATCGTATGTCTTGTGCAAGGTCAAAAGACCATCCCTGAGAAGTTCGAAGACTATGAAGCTCTCACATAACGACACAAAAAACCTATCAAATCCCATTGACAGAAAAAAGTGTCGAACAACATCCAAAACCTGTATATGAAAATCTTGGACCCAAAAGACCTCTGAGTTGTAAACCAGGTAAACTGCTGGTACTGCTCTAAATCCAATCATAGAGTCTGTGTGAGTGATATGTGCTAACATCATCAAATCCATCATCCAATCAGGAAACAAACATTATGTCCTGAAATAATCCTTGATCATCCATCATCCTAAAAATAAAAAAAATCATCTATAATCCTGAATCCATAATCAATCATCATAAACTGCAATCTTGTAAGTTAGTTCTGTAATTTAGACTTTGAAACTTGAAGTCTGACATATCAATATTTCCCCCCCCGTTGACTGAAAAGTGATAAGTCTAGATAATGAGATATACCCCTCCTTGAAATTGGAAAACGATAATCAAACAGTTTTCGAATGGAGTCTGGAGACTCGATCTTCAACTCAGAAGACTACATCAAGTGGGCCCCGATCATGCCCTCTATCATCCAATCCTGAAAAACATCCATGTCCATCAACTGTAGAAATATCTCTAATCAAGTATGGTTGTACCTGTGTATAAACTCGTCGATAAGATCGTTGCAATAACTTAACTTCCAAACTCCAACGCCAAGTCCCTAACCATTCAAAATTTACCTGTTTCCTCTGAATCTTTAGTCGATTCCAACACCTTTTGAGACATGGTTTTTCTTCTCACAATAAACACATGGGTGAAGATCAAAACAGTTTGACTCGACATGGCCAACTTGGTGACAATGTTTGCACTGTATGAGTTCATTATCCGTCTGATCATCTGCAATACCTATAGAAACATCAACATCTTGATAATCAACAATATCCTGTACCTATTCCTTACCAATATCCTCAAGCTCTGTCTTCCGATCATCATTCAAGAAACCTCCACACACAAAGCAAACATGGTTGCAATAATTAGGAATAAAAAGGTTATCATGAACCTTGTTGTATCGTAAGCCATATCTGTTTTGTTTAAACTGTAATTGTTCCCATGGTCTAACAAAGTTATCTATATTTTCAACCTTATCCTCATGCCGAACCTTCAATTTATCCACTTTGTTTTCAGTGTCAACGATCAAGGCTACACCGACTTCATCAGATTGCAACTCACAATCAACAAGCGAAATTTGTTTTCTTGTTTCTTAAGATTGTCTTCTTGTCCCTCGGTGTCATCATTAAATGATGTCAACTGCCCAGTCAAAAACTTTGTTTGTGTTTGAAGTAGATGAACCTTTTTGTGTAGTATGTGAAAACAAGTAAGAACATTAGTGAGTGTTCCTTTTTGCATAGAAATTGTAGAATACAGAGTCTTGCTAATCAGTGTGTGCAACATATTAAACATTTTGTCGATTCCTGCCATTTTGAAGTGCTTAAAATATGCCTAATGCGTAAAATCTAAGGCCTCCTTAAGACCGCAATATAAACCAATCCACACGCACAGAAAGATCCTAAGACCCCCTTATTCAATTTCGGGCGGGTCTAGGACTTGAGACAAAATACTTAACCCTTATAATGTTTGAAAACACCTTATAACCCCCTTATAACTCCAATTAACACCATATAACAACATTACATGTAAAATTCCACCCTTATGAAGGTGAAGGGTAAGCTAATCCTTCACTCTACTTAAACCATTTCATAAAAACAAGGCTTATAATTTAAAAATATCTTTTGACGTGGCTATAAAAATGTGGCTGAAATTAGGGCAAGAAAATAGCCAAGAAAATAGAATAATTAACAAAATAAAGAAGACAAAGAAGATGGGCGGAAAAGGCACCAAACCAAGTCAATTAATATGTACATCAATAGTACATTAATTAATCTCAAAGTAACGATCCCACTACCGTATCATAACTAACCGGTTGTTAGGTTTAGTTAGGATTATTTCTAACATTTCCAGGGTCATGTTGACCAAAAACCCATGTGTTCATTTGTTATGTTTGCTTATTAGTTTCAACTGTAGGAGTTATTAAGATCCTAGGAAGGTATTTGATGTTTTTGAGATATATGCATGTGCTAACTATGGCAGCCTAAACTATAATTTAACCCATGCAAAGAGAGCTCGAAAAGGACATCAAATCATAAGCCTAAAGGCCGTTTTTCCAGGGCAGAAAATTCAGATTGTGTGACTGTCATAAAAACAACAGAGCAACAGTTTGTTTACTTGAAACTTAGTGCCTAACAGCAGGTCAAAGACATACCTCTGTTGGCAGCCTTTTAGTACCTCAAAATTTTATAGATAATGCTAGCATGTATGCAACTGGCCCTATCTTTTCTAAGACTTCAAAAGGCCCACAATATCTCGCTGCCAACTTTGGGCAACTTCCCAACTTCAGCGAGCTTCTCTTGGCTTTAACTTTTAAAAACACATGCTCTCCCACTTTGAATTCTCTATGGGTTTTTCTTTTATCGGCGTAACTCTTCTCCCTATCTTGTGCAACTTTCAAATTCTGTCTGATCTTCACCATCTGTTTTTCCATTTCTTTTAACAATTCTGGTCCAATTAGAGTTCTATCTATTGGGTTATTCCAACTTACTGGTGTGTTGCATTTTCTGCCATACAATGCTTCAAATGGGCTCATCTTCAATGATTCTTGATACCCATTATTGTAAGCAAACTCAACTAAATGGATATAGTCCTCCCACCTAGAAGGCTTGTCCATTACATACATTCTCAACATATTCTCAATTATCCGATTAATCCTTTCTGTCCGCCCATCTGACTCTGGTTGATATGCTGTACTGAAATTCAAATTGATCCCAAACACTTTAAATAACCCCTTCCAAAAATTGGAAATGAACTTGGGATCTCGGTCTGACACTATTGCCTTAGGCACACCATGTAGCCTAGCAATTTCTCTCATATAAATTTTTGCAATATTGGTGGCCTTATGAGTTATTTTCACAGGAATGAAATGTGCAACCTTTGTAAGTTTGTCCATCACCACCATGATTGAATCATATTGCCTTGCTGTCCTAGGAAATTTGGTAATGAAATCGATAATAACAACTTCCCATTTCCATTTAGGAATGGGTAATGACTGCAACAATCCCGTTGGATGTCTATGCTCAACCTTTACCTTCTGAAATTTCATGCATCTAACCAAATAGTCAGTGATATCTTTCTTCATACTAGGCCAAAAATATTGGCCTCTTACAGCTGTAATAGTTTTCTGATATCCTGGATGTCCAACGTATGACACATTATGCATCTCTTTTAGAATTAAATTTCTCAATTAGATATTATCTTGACGAATTTATCACTGAGGGTTCGGAATATAACTTATCGGTAATATTGGGGAAAATATTGGGAAACTTAAGAAAAAACAAAAATAATCATTGGTTTTTCAATTTTTTAAACATCTAAAGTAACAACAACATCAAACAAACACATTGCTATGTAAATGTGAAAATGAAACTGATATATAAGATTTTTAAGATGTCAAGTGGTACATCACACATTGATACTGAAATATGATATGTCTTGAGTCATAAGTCCTGATAGGATGATACAAAATCACATCAAAACAAAAACAAATGTATCTCATGAGATGAATCATGGCAATGAAAACAATGGATTTCCCCTTGTTTGCTTGATGGAAAATAGTCACAGTATCCTCAAAGCTCAATCCCCCAACTCACTTTTGCAAAATGAGGGTCAAAAGACCTATAAGGAGAGATTGATGCAGACAGGGAGATAATTTCCATTGACTCACGATAATCACCGAAATTATCGTGACATTTTGAAATTATAACGGTAATTTCAAAAAATGATATTATGGCGATAATTATTGCCTATATTATTGGCTTGGGGAATGACTCGCAATACATCACAATATATCACCGATAAATGTAACAGTGGCAGTGAGTTTTCTAGATGAGGGCAGTCCAAAACAGAGTTGGGAAAGAAAGTAAAACAAATGATTTTGAATGATGATAGGAGGAATAATTACAAATACACTACCTCGTTCACATTTCTAATAGTGGAGATGATATGGTATGCAACGTAATGTTCCCTTAGTCTTGGGCGATATATGAGGCAATTGACAACATGATTGGCAAAATAAAATCCATCATGCACTGAAGAGATCCTTATATGAAAGTTTTTAAAGAACTTCAAAAGTTGATAGAGGAGGTGGAACAAGATGAACACTCTTCTTCATATGCTACTAATGCAGTTAATCCCAAGTGGTGTTTAGAGAGTATATGCAAAGTTGCACCAACACATGATCCTAAGGTGAATGAAAGGTTTTTGAAGTCATATTGAAGATCTACAGTGCTGATGAAGCAAGGGTAATTCGACAACATATTCCAGATTTTGCAGAATGAAGTAGCCCCTTTTAGACATTGTTGCTGAGGGAGGATAGGAGAGGTATGGCAGGTGAATCCCATTTGATGGTGCATGGGGATAGAGCTTCAAAGATTCAATGGCTTGTTATGTGTTTATTGTCTCAGATTCGTGGCTCCTCAATTGCTGAGAGGAATTGATCTATTTACAGTTTTATCCACTCTATTAAGATACAGAAGCTAACTTCTGAGATAGCAGGAAAACTTGTTTTTGCATTGCACTCTTTGCCTTTGTTTTTGGACAAGGAAGGGGCCTTTGCCTTGGTACCAGAGTATTTACTATTTATAGGGGCCTGTAGCACAGTGTGATGTAGACTTTGAGGGTGGTTCAGATCCACAGACAGGCTTCATTGATGTGTCATTACATAAAATTATATAGGAGGGTGGTGATAGAGTTGATGCCACAGAACCCAGCGAGGTTCAAACATTTTTCGATAGCCCTGACACAAAAAATCCTAATTTATAAATTTACTATTTTTACATGATCTTTGGATTAGCCTTCAGGCTATCTAATATGAGTAACGGGCACATATTTTTGTCATTTTGTCATTTTGTTATTTGTCTTTTACAGAATCTTAAATGGTATTGGTATACTATATATATTTTAAGTGGAATAGTTTAATATGATGATCATTGATTAATGATTATATATAACTTTGTGTATTAAACAATTTCCTCTCTTCTTGGGAAATTGTGTGCTACTTTCCAGCCATCACCAGACATTGTTTCCCTGTCCGCCCATTCCACCATCTATGAAACTTAGTAAAATATACAATAGGACCAATAAGCAATTAGCTGTCACATGTAACATTTATGTCACCCAAAACAGTGCACCTGATCTAGAACTGTGATTTTTGTTTTTCTTACTTAACTAAGATCACTAGATTAGTCTGTAGAGGGCGTGACCCTTGTCCTCTTGTGCTTTCACAGCTGTTTGGATATCTTGCATCACTCTTAGCCCCATTTGGCCACTTTTGTCTTCTATCTGTGGATGCCTTTGAGAGTCTTCCTTCTATTATTGCAATTTCTGATGCCTTTGAGAGTCTTTTGGTGATATTCTCTCTTATTCAAACTAGTGAGATGCAAGTTCTCTCTGTTTTGTGTGCAAGCTCTTTAAGGATTAAAAGGAATGATTGTAAAACCATCAAATTCAGGTCGACTTACCAAAATGTGTATGGAACACTAATATGAATGCAATGAGCAAAATGTGCAGCCATATTGAGCTGCCCTCTCTAAGATACTGAGATTATAGTTTCCAGTGACAAAGAGAGACCTTATGTAGCATGCAAAGTATGTCATGGAATCATGTAATCTCTTGAAACTCTCCTTTTTGTGATTTATTTACATTTGTTCAGAGTATGAACACCTTATTCAAATTTTCAGAAGTCCCGTGTTTGTGTTTTGGTCTGGTAATCTGCTTTTGTTATGTCCTTATGTGTTCTCATGTGTAGAGTACAAGCTGTAGTTTTAAGGAAATTTGAAACAATTTCTATCCAGGAGTAAAAGTTTCTCGACATATTTACAGGTAATGGCTGATTTTATGCACGAAGTCATGAAAGTGCCCTTCAATCCAGATCAAATAGTATTGACAGCAGGGGCTACTCCAGCAATAGAAATGCTTGGCTTTTGTTTGGCAGAGCCAGGAAACGCATTTTTGGTTCCATCTCCCTACTATCCATCGTAAGTATTTGAACCATTTGTTTCTCATGAGAAGTAGGCCATTGCTAATTTATGAGAACTATAGTTCATGTAACCAGATTATGTAGTTTTATTTGCTTTTTTCTTTGGATAGCTTTCCAGTTTCGACATGCCAAGATTCTGTTAGCCTGTTATGTTGGATCCATGAAGCAGATTTTATATTCAACTAAAACAGAGATCCACGCCTTTTGCAGTTTTACTAGGGATCTCAAATGGCGAGCTGGTGTTGAATTAGTACCTGTTCCTTGTCGCAGCAGTGACAACTTTAATGTGACAATAAATGCCCTAGACAGGGCTTTCAGTCAAACTAAAAAGAGAGGGTTAACTGTTCGTGCTCTTCTTATATCAAATCCTTCCAATCCAGTTGGGACCACATTGGATTCAGCAACGTTGTCCATGCTCTTGGGGTTTGCAACAGAGAAGAACATTCATCTTATATGCGATGAAATCTATGCAGGATCTGTGTATGATAGCCCAAATTTCATCAGTATAGCAAAGGTTCTAGACTCAGGTGAATTTGACAAGAGCAGAGTCCATATTATCTATGGCACATCTAAAGACTTGTGCCTTCCAGGTTTTAGAGTTGGAGTTATTTATTCTTACAATGATAAGGTCCTCAAAGCTGCTCGGAAAATGTCAAGATTCTGTGCTGTTTCTTCTCAGACACAGCATTTGCTCATTGCTATGCTTTCAGACACCCAATTTATCCAGCAATATATGACTGAGAATCAGAGGAGGTTGGGGAAGATGTCTCATGTACTCACGGAAGGATTGAAGGAAGCTGGCATTAAATATGTGAAGAGTAATGCTGGTCTTTATTGTTGGGTTGAAATGGGAAACTTGATGCCATCTTATAGTGAGAAGGGAGAGATTAATCTTTGGGATAAATTATTGAATGAAACAAAAATAAATGTCACTCCAGGATCTGCTTGTCATTGCATTGAACCTGGATGGTTTCGCATCTGTTTTAGTACTTTGAGCTGCCAAGATATGACTGTGGCTTTACAGCGAATTCGAGAATTCTCTAAACATTGTAAACGTAGTTCGTAGGGATAATTATTCTTCTTGCCAAAACTTTTCAATCTTGAAATCATTCTTTTCGCATTTTATTCTTGTGTTCTGATTTCATGAATTTCTACTTGCCTTGACTTGTTTGATATTGATGGGGCCTGTTTCATTTAGAAGACATTGTTTGACACATGGACTTTCTTATTCTTTTCCAAAATGCACAGGCTTCTGTTTATTTACATATAATAGTGTTTTTCATCCTGTTTCCAATTTAGAAAAAACATGTCGCCACACATGTTTACTTCTCTTCTAGTTTGTGCACACGAAAAATTCAGAGCATGGATAACATATGTCTTGCTCAATCATGACCGATTTCAGTCATCTAAAACATGATAGTGCACGCCTTGCCTCATTGTTGTTTGGACTTTTTTCTTTGCTCACATTAGGGGAAATATCAATTGGAGCTCTAAGGGATGCATAGAGCTTTATGACTTCAATTTCTTTTGGCCACAATATCATTGGACAATCTGCTGCTGCAGCCAAGTGTGTACTTATAGTCTGTCTTCTTGCAATGTTTGGTCATTACAGGCATATGCTTTTGTGTTTGGCAACAAGAGAATGATGGTCTAAAGAAATTACTTAACTGATGCAAGGCCTAAAGCCCGCAAATCAAAGCACACAGCAGAAGACCCACGAACACAAACACAATTGCAGAAAAGAAGGTAGAGATTCGAGAAATTCGAAGCAATAGTTTATCGAAATTCAATGGCCAATCTGTTGATCCTTGGTGCAACATCACAGAGTAGATCTCAGCCTCTACTGGATTTAATCGATACAACCAATAACCATAAACCAACTGTAAACAGTTATAAGGGCCAATCCCGTGTGTTCATTTTTCAAAATTTTATTTATACACAGTGGGAGGAATTCGAACAGTCACAACTGCTCCAACTGCTAGGAATTCGAAACGTCCATTAACCAAATTGTTGGTATTTGGAACCCTATCAATCGAATTAGTTCCCTTAATGATCAATTCAAAATTCATATATTCTTCACTGACGTGGTTGGAGACCAAACATCCATTCATAATTGGTTTTGGATGTTCGAGAAACGAGTCACTGGATTCTTCGAATGGGGACCCGTCTTCGTTGTATACTATGTTGAATCTCTTCGTTTCTTGTTTATTCCACGTTTGTACACTCTTTATCTCAAACTCACTTATTCTCTTCTAATTCGAACTTTCATTCGTCATTCCTTATCGCAAATTCCATTCGTTCTATTTTAGCTCGAGATTCCAAAGTTTTGCAAGGGCTTTCGTTAAATGAATTCAGAGTCCCCAAAAATGGTGCTTACGAACTCACGCATTCGGGTGTTGAGATCACAAACAGAAAGAGGGGATTGAAAGGAATCAAAATGGCAACTCAAGTTTTGCAAGGGATTTCGTAAAATGAATTCACAGAGTCCAATAAAATGGTGCTTATGAATTCATGCATTCGGGTGTTGAGATCACAAACAGAAAGAGGGGATTGAAAGGAATCAAAATGGCATCTCAAAAAACTGCAGTGAAAAGAGAAAATCCAGCACTAAAGAAGTGCGAGCTAGCACTGAACCAAAAATGCATTGAAAGAAAAATGCCCAAGCATGAGTGCACTATACATGAGATGCACAAATGTATATAAAAGAAAAAATATGCCAACCATAGGAAAATGTCAAGATGTAGTCCATGAAGACCAAAAACATTTGTATTAAAGATACTTAGCTCAATGATCTAAAAAAATGATTTCTAAATGAGATTCGAGTTGCATATCGATACTCCCCAGAAGGGTTATGGGCCATACTTACAAGTACACTAATGATACATATTAATTACACTAAAGATACATATGAATGCTCTATGGCCAATTCCAATTACACTAATGATACATATGAATGCTCTATGGCCAATTCCAACGTTAGGAGACATTAAAGCGAACTGATCTGACACACGAACTAACAGGCTTTCTCTTCCAAAAGCTTTCCAATGCTCTTTTTCATTCCGATTTTCAAAAGTCAAGCTTTCGTTTAATTCTGAAATGAATTATCAAAAGGTGAAAGGTGGTCCCTGTTGACATCGATGCTAGTGAATTTGAGGATTCACATAAATGAATTTGTTTTAAAATTGTTCGGGCCTCCTTCACACGCTGAATTTCCGATGTCAAAGCGTCACTCCTGATTTGCTGGTTCGTGCCCTAGATGTTTTTGGTGGACTTTCGAAACCCTCATTTATATGAATCAAGGTTGAGACCTCCTTGGCTTGATTTTTTGTGTAGGTTTGTTCTCCAATCTTTGATCATAGGTACCAATCACTCATGCTCTGATACAATTTAAAAAATCCCGTAATTTCAGGATTCAAAAATAAAAATTTGGATTAGGTGTAGTGATTCAAACACATCCAAATATTACTCACACCCTATCGGATTCTTCAATCAGTGTTAATTTCCGATTGCCCATGACGCCTCACTTACCTTCACACCCAATCGGATTCTTCAATCAGTGTTAATTTCCAATTGCCCATGACGCCTCACTTACCTGCATGTGAGATGATTAGAAACACCATCTGCCATTTCATTTATATATTTACATTTGATCACATGTTGTAAAGATTAACCATTAAATGCACACATATATTTGTGTGTTGATATTATCCCAATAGTTCCAATTAATAAGTATGCAATCAGTGTGGTCATCCTTTTAAGGGTAGCTGCATCTCAGTACGGCATCATCTTTTGGGCATTCTTGGTGATAGATTGAGAGAATGTAAACATACACTTGAAGAAAGTTAAAATGACTAGGCTTTACAAGCTTTTTGAAATTGTTATATTCAATGAGAGAAAACAAATGCATTCAAGTAACAACATCAAGTCAACACAAGTAAATGGGGAGAAAGAAGATTCCATTAACAATCAAGTCAACACAAGTAAATGGGGAGAAAGAAGATTCCATTAACAAGAGAAAAATATTACATTAAGATCCATACGTTTGTTTTTGGTGAAATGATGGCTCCAAGGTCTTTCTCCTTGTTTGTCTAGTTTGATTATTCTCCTTGCTTGTCTAGTTTGATTATAAAGTTTAAGAAACCTGGAGTTTAGGGTCCTTCCAAGTGAATGAAACTGTTATCTTTATAGTCTATTGAACGCTATTGGGTCTTCTAATTTAGAGAAGTCTTTAAGAATTGCGAATTAGATGGAAATCTATAATTTGCAACATAAGAGGCAAATGGGACTTTGAATTTATCACAATGAACGAGACGATAATTACAATAAATTAAGAACAAATTGTTAGACACATGTTTTCAAAAATGCAATGGTTGATGGAAAACCAGAGTCACACTTGGTTTATAACAAGATGTTCATTTTTATTAGATCGCTGGACAAATATCATGTATAGACACTTGATAAAAATTATTGTGAGCTCTTTAGAAGTCCTTACTTTTTGAGAGCAATTGATTGTACTAAAAAGATGGACTCTTATTTTCAAATATGAGTTATTAGGTGATGCATGATTTTAATTTGTTGTGGATATTCCAATAACAATTCTTAAATGTCACTGGAAATGCCATGAGGTTATACTCTATTTTGCAATGATTGCTTATGTTTAAAATATAATATTAGGAGCATACCATTCAAAATATTGAAATGAACCGAGATTATAAGAAACAAGTTAAAATGGTAAAAATAAAGCACACCATTAACACATTGAACACTAGATGTGTCCGGGGAAACCTGATCTAGGAAAACCCAACAAGAAAATGAGCATTGTGTCTTGCTTTTTTATTCTCATATTAAAATGCAAGATACAAAGAAAGATTAGCTCACCATGGAGTATAATGGATTATGGCTTGTGATTGATTGCTACAACATACCACTCAATATTGAAATGAATTGAGATTATAAGAGAAAAACTACAATGGTAAAAATCAAGTACACCATTAACACATTGAACACCAGATGTACCTTACGAAACTTGATTTGGGAAAAACCAACAAAAGAATGAGCATTGTGTCTTGCTCTTTCTTCTCATATTAAAATGCAAGATACAAAGAAGATTGGTTCACTATGGAGTACAATGGACATTGTGGCTTGTGATTGGTTGCTACAATATTTTCTTCTTCTTCTATCCTACTCTAATATCCCACTCCTTTGCTTTTGATGCAGTGGTATCTCGGTCATCCTGGGGATGACACAACAAAGGTAGTTACAAGGACATGATAGAGCTATTAGAGTAATTATTGGTTGCTGCAGGATGTGAATGAGACAAACGGTTGGGAGTAACAGTAGGGGTGCAAATCAATTGAATACTACAAAGTTGCAGCATTGGGGCAGTTGGGAGCGCTGCTATAGAATGGACGAGTGCGTGGACGATTCCGTTGTAGAGAACAATTGTTACATAAATAGTTACAGATGTTACGACTTAGGAGGAGAGCATTGTTGGAATGAAGATGGAAAGGATGTGGGGGAGATGAAGAGTTGTTGAGGAAAGGACAAACTAGAAGTTGGAAGGTGAAAGGGTTGAAGAGTGTTGGGAAAACTGAAGCGAACAATTTCTGGATGAATAAAACACAACATTGAAGAGATTGCAAGAGAGCTTGCAGAACCGAAAGGAGGGGAGATCAAACGATAGGAGAGAGAAGTGGTTGAGGTTGCCATGGCCTCTGGCTTGAGAACCCAACGAAGATTGTAAGCTCATATCTGGCCATTAAGCCATTGTATTGTAACTTGTATGATGAATAAAATAATCACTGTTGCCGATTTAATCTTTCTATATGCATGTACCTGACATCTTGTAGGATGTATTTACTGTGTTCTTAACATGTTTATGTGTGAGTTAATATCTTGTGTGAATGAGTAAATCCTGTAGAAAATAGTGTTGTATGATATGGCTATGCAGGTGGCATGAGTCTGTGGAAGGCCGTATTGGAAATTGCGGTCTCCTATAGGGAGGATGAGTGCTGTGGTTCTACGAGCGTTGAGGATTCTGTCTGAGTACATAAGATGTGAACATAAAGAAGCTGCAATGGGAAGCATTTTGTACAGAAGGCGTATTGTAACATGGGACAAATTACTGCCAGAGATGAGTTGCAACAAGGGATTATCGTAGTAGATATATACTGTGAAAGACGTGTTGCAACAATGGGTTGTGTTGCAACAGTATGTGAGTTGCAACAAGAGTTGAGTCATGGTAGGAGGCGAGTTGCAGTAGAAGTTTTAGTGAGTTGCAACAGAAGATGCATTACAACAAAGGTTGAGTTGCAACAGAAGGCGAGTTGCAACAAGTGAATATGCAACAGACGAGTGAGTGGCATGATCAAGTGAAAAGAAGAAAAATGTAGCAATGAGTTGCAACATTATGGAAGCCGCAATTCCTATTATGCACACATGAAGAAATCTTCTGCTGTGAATGCACTCTGATGGCAGGGGGGCGAATGCCCTCTACATAAAGTGGTATCACAACTTGGTTCAATTATGGAATTAAAGAATGTGACAAGATATCAGAGCTTGGTTAAACTCTAGGGTGAAATAATGCGAGAAGATATTAGAGCTGGTTCAATTATGAAATTAAAGAATCTGACAAGATATCAGAGCTTGGTTCAAGTCGGGGGTGAAATAATGCGAGAAGATATCAGAGCTGGTTTAGTTATGGAATTAACGAATGCGAAAAGATGTCAGAGCTTGGTTCAACGTTGGGGTGAAAGAATGTGAGAAGATATTAGAGAAATGGTTGAGCTCTGTGATGGAAGAAACTGCAAGGCAAGAAGACCTATGAGAGTGTGGTTTCAACTTGTGTGGCTAAAGGAAGAATGATAGGAGACAATGCCGGAGAAAGGACCTGTGAAGTGTAGTCTGGCTGAGGGCTACAAAATAATTCCAAGGATTTCTTCATGAAGATGAGTAGGTTAATGAGCTACAAAAATTGAGAGTTAGAATGCAGATAATGGAGTGGTAACAAATGTCAAGATGAAGCCTGAAATGGGAAAAGATAGCAATGAACAAAAAATTGCATGAAACAAATTTCA
>SNQJ01S0003990.1:450784-478320 GCA_010110895.2 Picea sitchensis | reverse complement strand
AGTAATCCAACATGCTTGTGGGTAACATTGTCACCACCGGTCACCATGCCAGGGAAGTTTCCCCCATCTATTTTCTTGGAAAAAAAAGAAATAATATTAAAAAATAAAAAGGCATTGAATGGGGTTGGAAACATTTGCATCCATGACAAGGTGCATCTCACCCTCTTCGAAGGCACCCACGGGTAATCCCTACATTTCCCTGTCATCACTGCACCTTGTTAGAGCAAGATTTGCCTCACCCTATTCAATCTTGCAGAGGGAGCCTTATTCCATTTCCCTATCCAGACTCACTTTCCCTAATTGATAAATCCAAAGACAAAAATATAATTTTTTTCCACTTATACTCATCTTGCACCCTATACAGCAAGTGTATACACAGGCTGCTCCACTACAGCCCATGTACATCGGGATTTGTGTAAGAAAATCAAAATTAAATGTCAGGTTTCCATGTCACGATAGGAGATCTCTGATCCTTGGCCTTCCATATACTGGAAACGTTCCAACTCATCCCTTCAGTTGCATTTTGAAGGCTATAAAGAAGCCAATTTTGAGCTATGGAAAAGGAGAAAGAATTCAATTTTGAGAGCAAAGTTGCTCTGGAGAAATTGATGGAGAACCTCTTAAGTATGAACATAGTGTTCAGCCCCCAATCTCTTACCTTATTGATGGAGAACCTCTTTGTCTCCCTTATATGAGCTTTCCTTTGGTGGAGGATTGAAGTGGTGGAGGTCCAATTGGAAGGAACTCAGTTTCTCGGTTCCGAACCGTACCAACACGGAAGTCTGTAATATTTTTTCACTTCTGTTGATCATTTATTAATAGAAATACTCTCTTCCCATCCAATTGATATCTTGTAAATATATGAATTATTATCCATGGGAATATTTGTTTGTATATTAATGGATTATGCTATCTAATGTGCTAACCTTTTATATTATCACTATATGCTTGCTTCGCTTGTTTGTTGAGAACTTGTTGCAGGTATAAAGCTTTGGGACAAAGTGCTCAATTGTGTACATCTTCAAACATCTATACAAGGTAGGTCCCTTTCTTATATTGCCTGCACATTGGTTTATATAGCATGTTTAAGGGAAAGAGTTGATTTCTGCAATCATACCTGTTTGTTGTGGTTTACCCTAGCCATAGAGAGATTTTCCTCATAACACACCCCTTGCCCAAACATCCCCATACCATCTCATGAACTTACATGACCAAGATTGGACTTCACCTGGAAACATCCCACATCTAAGGATAATTATCCCAATAGGACGTCCTGAAAACCTTTCCAATCTTGGCTTGTAGAATAGCATGACGTCTTTGAGCACTTGTCTGGGAAAGGGGGGTTTTATGCACATGTTTGTGTAACTTTATTATTATATGTGATTGACATTGCTATGGTCCTTGTGACTTATGAGCCCGTGGAGGGCATACTTTTTGTTGTTGCGGGACCATGCCCGATGGATAGGTACATGGGGAGATGATTAGCTCGGACCTCCATAGGGATAAAATCCCACCAGATGGATGTTGAGACCCCAGCCAGGGGAAGACATATACCATAGGCTTGCACTAGAGAGTGAGGAGGACGTTCCACCAAAGACAGCCTGGAAGGCCTAGACCCAAGGGGGTATTTCCCTCCCACCATGATGTTGTCCCTTGAAGGCCCTTGACCTCATCATTCAGAGCCTTGACGTCACCCAGTTGAGGCATCCAGCTTGAGGACAACATTGGTTGGCACGTGTGGCAGTTCTAGAGGGGTTTTGAGCCCCAATGTTTCACTTGGAGGGATAATGTTCTAGCAAGGAAGCTAACGTCACCCTAGGAAGGGCATGACATCACCCTAAAAAGCTAAAATTAGGGTTTTATTTTAAAAATTTATGTAAAATTGTCCCCCATCCATGCAGAGATTGAGGGTGGATCACATGGTGGGAGGATATTATTTCTATAACTCTAACCTTTTTAGAGGCTATCATTTGGCCAATTTCCAAAACATCTTGAGATTAGAACTATGTGGTATGTAAAGAGCTAAAAGTTCTCAGGGAAAATATTCATTGGGCCTCTTATGATGAAGATAAACAAGCTTGTGATACCAAGATTTGTCATCATTATGAGTGGAAGATGTCTTCCAAGCAAGAGGTTCTCAACTCGACACTTAGTTGCATTGGCTAAAATCGATCGACAAACCTACCAAATCATTTTTCAAAACCCTAGTCACCAAGGAGGTTGGACATTGGGGGGAGAAAAACTAACCAAGAAGATATTGAGCATAAATTCACAGACCACTATCACATGGTTTTTTAATTTCAAGGCCTCTCCCCTAACAGAAGTAGGCTACTCACAAGTGTCTTGATATTGTGCCCTACAGATTCTCAAAAGGAGAAAAAATGGGCCTATGAACTAGCCCTCACCTTGGATGAACTAATTCCATCTCTCCATGACATGGTTGATGACAAAGAACCTAGGCTTCATTATTTCCCATGTGAATTATACAAGGCTACATAGGATTTCATGGGCCCTAACTTCTTATTTTTTTATAAAGAGTCTTTCACTAATGCTCACTCACTGCAAGTATCAACCAAGGGTTGATCAGATTTATCCCCAAATCTAGGGACCCTGAGATTATCAGAAATTGAAATCATGTTACCTTTCTCAACACCTTTTACAATATTTTCTCCAAATCATTGGCATTGCAATCGAAACATAACTTCCGTAAGATTATCTGTCCTTATCAAAATGGATTCATTCAAGAATGATACATTCTAGTCAATGTTATCATTGTGGGGGGGCATTAAGCTCACTCTTATGGCATAGAGGCCCAATTTGTCAAGATTGATTTTGAAAAGAATTATGACCAAGTTGAGTGGCATGTTATTTTGGCCATATTAAAAGACATAGGTTCTAGCCCGTATTCCTCCATGGTGTCTGTTGAGGAAATGGTATGGAAAACCTTACGCAATCATTTTCAGATCTTGTCAGGCTAAGACAAGATAGTTGGGAATGTTACCTGGGGTTTATAGACTCAAAAAAATCGCTTAATCCACAAGTATTAGTTACAAAGGACCAAGGTTGGTTTTTATATGTTGTATATTTCAATGCAAAATAAGTAAACTCGAACAAAGTTTCATAAATGTGTACATAAATTATACATGCCAGAAAAAGAATGAACCAAATCAGTAAAACACATGTGTGAGACTGAAACAATAATATGATTTTTCATTTATTTCATTAAGAGATACAAAAATTGAGCTCTCTCTATAAACCCATGTGAGAGTAGGGACCAAAATCACACTTAGAAGCCTTCGATGGGCACCATACAAAAATACTTTGACAATCAAGAAGAAAACCGAAGCTAAAGATCTGGATCAACTTGCCACAAACTGTTTTCACTTGACTCCGCAAGATATTATTTATCATCCATGAAACTCAATTCATGCACAAACAAAAATACACAGACTGTCAAAGACAAATCATACAGCTTAAAAAAAAGTTTTTGAAACATGTGATTCGGTTTTTGAATCTTGTTGCCTTCAATAAGACCCTATTGTCATCAAGAGGATTAAGCTTTCTAGTAAACCTAGAATGAATGAAATTTAAAATTATCTCACTGGTATAGATCAAACCTTATGGTTGTAGTTCTTCTTCTATTCCTCCCCTTTGTCTCTTCATTTGATTGAGATTTTATTCTTTCTCAATAAGTTATGGTAGTTGAACTACTTTTCTTAGATAAGTCAAATTAACTTAACTAATTAGTTTGAGACAAATAAATAATAATCATATATAAATAAGGGTCTTTAAATAATAACTAAATAGGTGGGACCCCTTGTGACTTCCAATTATTTACTTTTATAATTATCTGACATAACAAATATCCAAATCATTTAACTCAAAAATATATCCTTGTAATTCTCGCTTCATATATATGCTCAAATGATAAATATCAACATAATGTAATATAATCATGTTCCCAAAGATAGCATTATATCCAAGTTGTCCAATCAAAAATTCTCAAATGAATGTTGTTTTCCAAAACAGTGTCAAATATATTGTGTTGTTTAAAACTTAATCAAAATAAAAATATTGTGTAAAACAACCTCAATCATCAAAATCCATATTTACTATGTGAGGCATTAGTTCTCTTCTCGCTGATGTCCCCTTTTGATTTTTCTATGGCAGCCTTTGATTGGTTAGAGCCTTGAGGATAAATTGCATTAATGACATCAAAGAAGTCATCCTTAAGATGTAGGTGAGAGGAGATTGATTTGGAAGAACCTTTGGATGAGCTAGAGTGAGGGGATATTTATTATCCCTTTTCATGCACGGGCTCGAGGACATCTATTTTCAATATTTTGCTGGTGTGTGATGACTGCACATGTGAGAGGGCAGGATCAGCTTGGGAAACTTGATTTTTTGGTGGTGGCGGGGGTAATGGAAATGACGCAGTGGGTCAACTGTGGTGGTGAACAATATGCTAGTGGAAAATCTCCTGCCAACCATCGTTGGCAAGTGGTTCTAGTTGCATCGACACATGAGGAGGGACTGGAATGCCAGGAATATTTTGATGTGCCTGGAAGGGAGGTCTTTTTATCTAGGGATAGAATATTCCTTGGCCTACTATATTGAAGAAACCAACTTGGAAAATATTGTTCAATTCCTGTGGGTCACCATCAAAATGTATAGAGAATCGATGCCTTATCTGACCCCTCTGCCAATTTACGTCACCTCTGTTACCTCTACCATTACTTCCACTACTGAAAAAACTCATCCTGAAGTAAATATTCAATGAGTCATGAAAATTTCTTAATAATACATACATGAAACTCCACTTAAATAAAATCAAAATTTGGCTCTATTATTTACCAGAGAACACATGCAATTCATCCATAAAAATTCCATTAATCAATTTCCATATGAACATGGATTGGTAGGGCCATTCGGAATATGAGGGGTTTGTAGTGTGCATAAAATGGTAGCATGGAGGGGGACAGATATATGGATATTGTTCAAAAAATCATAAAAATAATCAAAATGTGTATATAACCAGCTCTCAAAACACCAATCACCAATTAACCTCCATCTCCATTTCCTTTATTTTCATACAGACTTTTCCTTAAAAATGAGTAATAATAGAACGAGGAGTGTAAAAAGTGTAAGTGGAATAATGGGGGGGAGGGGGGGTGTAATGTGCATAATATGGTATAATGGAAGGGAATCCAATGGTTATTGTTCTATCATTATCCAAAAAAATATAATGTCGTCACCATAACAACCAAAATCCCAAACACTTTCCTATTTTGAAATCAAAATCCAATACTCTATTTCAAAATTCCAAAATTGGTGCTCAACTCCACTACTGTTCACTTTGTATTTTGAAATTACATTTCACATAATTCATTTTTATAAATTATTGTCCAAGAAACATTCAATAGTGATAACACAGCTTGCGCACAATAAATTCAAGAAGGCACAATATCCAAACAACCAATACTAATAATCGAAGTATGGATAGACTAGGTCCAAATTATTACCATCAGTATTCTTTTAACCACTACCAAGTTTCTCAAACTCGACCCAAAAGGAACTAAGAATTCACAAAACAAAACTTTTGGAACTCACTTTTATTTATGTTTACAGAAATCATTCAACACATATATAATTCATACACAGAGGTATTCTATCCATATAAAAAAAAACCACCTCGATCACACTAACACAGCAGGTCATATCTCTTAAACACCATTCTTACAACATTGTCATCACCTCAATACTACCACATAACAAACTGTGTTTTAAAAATAAGCGGACTTAGTATTAACTCTTAAGTAACAAATCAACAAAAACCTAATGACAAAGGAGATGTGAACAACACCTCTATCGAATGTTGGGTTAGCCACCCTTATATAATTATCCAAACATGGCGTTTAAGATACCATCCATCTATAGAAATGAGGTATGGGAGAGCAAGTAGGAAAACACTTCAAGGGTTTATCCAAAAGAATGTTTCAACAATCTTATTACCACCATAAGTTCCCACGGTCTTATTCACAGACCCTTTATGAAGGATGCGATAAAAATATCCATGATAGCAATATAAATAATTGATAGGCAGAGTCTAAATATAATCCAAAGGTCGCGAGAAATGACACCATTTTGTATCAGAAATGCAAGAAATAGCAAAACTCCAGAGACGAGGTAGACCCGAAATACTTCTCCCCAAGATTCCCCACAAGTAAAGCAACAGAGCAATCACAGTTACATCAAAAACGAGAAACATTCACACATTGTTCAACTGTGAATTTGATTGCATATACCACAGAGACCAACTTTATCCAATACACCGTCGAAAGACCCATACACCATAAACCTTGGAAAATCACAGACAGTAAGAAAATACAAGAGCTAACTTTTGATTTAATTAATGAGCAAAGAAAGAATTCATGGATGGAGCAGCAAGAACCCTTATACCTAGGTGCAAAAATTCCAAGGAAAATCGACAAAGTCTAAACACTTCTTACATGGCCGAGCAAAACGGAGGCAACAGCAACCAACAAAAATGACCAAATGAAAAATAGCAAGGGTGGCGACACCGTATCCACATTTACACCTTCAACCATAGCCAGTATGAGTGAGCTAGACATACAGCGCATAACCCACTAATTCCATAACAATTCAATGCAAGTTGGATATACCACCACTTTCCTATGTTTTCAAACTTTACATATGCACCAACTTTTTAAACTCCAATGTAATATATGTCAACACTTGCTAGGGAGACCACGTCCCAACCTTTAAACTTCAAACTTTAAACAATGGCACATAACCCTTTTAACAAGAAATCCACAATATCATTATCATCTACTACTTCAAGACTCAAGTTTATATCTCCATTTAAATTGACTGCAGCAGAATAAAACTTGTGATAATCATCAAAACAACATCATTTATCTTTTAATCACATCACCTATAAAATTTGTCGTTTTCTCATTTGTTTCAAAGATTGATTTAGAGACAATAATTGTAGCATTCATTTTGCAACCAAGTCATGAGAAAGAAAAGAGACTCATCCTTCCTTCATATTCACACGTGTGGTCCCACCTATCTAGCATATTGTTAATTATACATAAATAATAAGGCATTGCAACCAATTTGCATGAAGGTACCCTATGTTGCGCTTTTGGGCATCAACAAAATGAAAACTCCATGGGGTAATCTGTTTCCAACATATTAAGAAATTAGAATGTTTGGTTTCGCAGACCAGAAAAAAAAAATGTTAGTGAAGAGAATAGTTATGCAACAAGGGGAAAAAGATGGTTTAAGGGAAATAATGAGGCGGGATTTTGGGAATAACTCATGGAAAGTGGTAAGTATGAGGGGTTTGGTCCTGTATGCATAATATTCAATCAATATTTAACATATAATGCTTCTTAAAGTTTCAAGGAGAAAAAATTATGATATGCTCTTTTGAATCTCAGGATGAAGAGAAGAGGATAGCAAAAAAGGGAAGACAAAATCAACTATCCTACAACAGTGTTGAAAGCAAAAAGCAATTCCAGTGATGTCTAAAAGGAGGACACCATGACAACTGTGTATATATTTATTGTTTATTGATCAAAAATACTTACAGAAGGACATTGTCATGGAAAAATTGATCCAGAATTTATTTCTAATAAATTAATTAATTAATTAAAAACCCAACAAACCAAAATAAAAGGCAAACAGTAAAACAAAGAAAATTATAAACAAGAGTCAATTTAAATAAGTGTTAAATATCAGACAGGTTTCAGATAATGTTTCAAGTAGGAACCATTAGTGTTGTAAGAGAACAATCGATCTTCCAAATCCTTTAGAAGGTATGAGTTTGCACCTAGGACGAAAGCGATTTCAAAGGGACCTAGCCATAATTTATGGAAATTTGAGTGTCTTCCTCTCTCAGTATGAGTTGATTCCCATAGTAGGACTTTCTCATCAATCTTAAATTCAATAGCTTTGTTCGTCTATTAAAATATTTTTTTACAGTTTGTTTCCTTCTTTTTATGTTCTCTAAGGAAAAGTTCCTTTGCTCTTCCAGGGCCAGCAGTGCATTTATCCTTTGGGGAACATTTGAATAATTGAATTCATCAATTTGTAACATCAACCATAAGGAGGAAATATCCATCCAAATAGGCAGAATAGCCTCTTGACCATATGTGATATGGAAGGGAGTACAGCATGTGCTTGCCTTGGTGGTAGTGTGATCTACCCAGAGAGAATAAGTGAGAAGTGTGTGCTACTAGCAAGGTTTATCCTCCATGGTATTCTTGATGACCCTAACTAAGTTTTTGTTAGTGGACTCAGCTTGCCCACTTTCTTGGGGGTAATAGGCTTATGAAGTGAAATGTTTAACCCCTAACTTAACCAGAAATTGAGTTAACTTAGCAGAAATGAAGGATGGGCCATTATCTGTAATGATCTCTAGTGGAATGCCAAATCTGGAAAAGATATTAGTTTCCAGGAAAGAAATTACCTGCTCATCTTGTGCATTATTAAGAGGGACAACGCCAGTCCACTTAGTAAAGTAGTTTGTCGTTGTCAAAATAAAAATATTTCCTATATAAGATGAAGGATTGATAGGACCAATAAAGTCTAGACCCCATTTAGAGAAAGGGAAATCTGGGAGGACAAATTGTAAGGGCATGGCAGAAAGACATTCTTTCCCAGAAAATTTTTGGCATTTATCACAAGATCTTGCGAATTTGTAGGAATATCGAAATATGGAAGGCCAATAGTAACCATTTCTTATAATTTTAAAGGCAATAGATTTGTAGAAAAATGGCCACCAATGTGAATGACAAAAACTGATGATCCATGAATTTTTTGTAACAATTTTTGTGCTTCTTTATCATTCACACATCGGAGTAGTAAACCATCAGTAGACCTTCTAAACAAGAAGTCTCCTAAAATGATATACCTGGAAGATTTGAGGTAGAGGCTTCTTCTTTGGTGAGGATCCAAGTTATATGGGCATTTTTTATGCTGCAAGTAATACACCAGATTTCTATACCAAGGATGTTCAGCTATAGAAGGATTTTGATTCTCAATATAAAACAAAGTTGAAAGAGGATTATCCGGATCATCAATTTCTTCACTTGGTTCAGGGTGTTGAAATAAGTGAAGGGATAAGTCTCGTCCCTTGATCATTTTTGAAGTCATGATGGTTAAATCATGCTCCTAAATTTTGGCAAACCAATCTGCAAGTTTTCCTGAAAGATACGTTTGTGAGAGAAGAAACTTGACAGTAGGAAAAGGGACTCTTACCTGCGTATGCTTGCCTAAAATAAAGTGGAAAAAATTTTCTATAGCCATAACAAGAGAAAAATCATGTTTTTTCAATATACGAGTACTTGATTTCATAGTCTAATAAACTTTGGCTCATGTATGCTACAGGTTTTTCGTTGTTTTGATCATCATTTTGTAAGAGGATAGCAGAAATTGCTTCCTTGGTGGCATTGGTATATATGATAAATTCCTTCTCAAAATCTGGTTTCACCAAAACCGGTGTGGAGCTGATTGATTTCTTAATCCCAAGGAAATCATTTTTGATGCCATCTATCCAAGTAAAAGAATGATCTTGCTTCAGAAGATTATGAATTAGTTTAACCATGATAGAAAAATATGGAATGAAGCTATGGACGAAATTGATAATGCCCATAAAAGCTTGGACCTCTTTCTTGGAGGTGGGAGCAGGGAAATTTAGAATAGCATCAATCCTTTCAGGGTCAATGCTTATTCATGAATCAGAAGAAATATGACTGAGGAGCTTTCCTTTAGTCCAAAAATAGACTTGGAAGGATTTGAATAAATACCAAACTTTATGCAATGCATGAGAACTTTTCTAAGATGACCAAAATTATATAATCATTTCTTTAAATAAACAGTCAAATCATCGAGATAAACTTGGATAATTTTACCGATTAAATCATCAAAATATATTTGCATAGCTTTTTAGAAAGTGGCACCTGCATTAGACAAGCTAAAAGGCATACATTCACAATCAATTGTGCCCCAGTGTGTAGTAAAAGTGGTTTTATATCTATCAGTCCTTTTTACTTTGATTTGATTATAGCCAGAAAAGTTGTCAAGTAAGGACATTATTTGTGACCGTGCAACTTGTTGTAAAATAATTTCCATATTAGGGACAGGAAAATGATCTTTAACACTTGCTCTATTCAATGCGCAGAAATCCATGAATAATCTGATTTGACCAGTTGTTTCTCGAACAGGGACCAGATTTGAAACCCATTCAGAATACTTAACTGGAAAGACGATACCATCCTTCAATAATTTTTCCAACTCTTTCCTAATAGTAGCTTCGAGTGCAGGGTTAATAGGTTTTTGTTTTTTCCTAGCTGATTTTACCCCTTCATTGATAGGAATGGAATGTTGTATAAGAGCAGTATCAAAACCATGAAGATCCTCTTATGACCATGCAAAAACATCTTGAAATTCACAGAGTATTTATGTGAATTTCACCTTTTCTTCGTCGGAACATTGGGCACCTAGTTTAACAATATTTGGAGATTCAGGTGTCCCAAGGTTCAAGGAAATGGTATCACCCACTTTTATTTTTGACTCCTCTTCTTTATGAATCTCTATTTTGCTTACATCACTCAATGAAAATGAACCTTCAAGAGGATTCAGGCCCTTAGGAAATCTATCATCTTCAATGGATATGATTTCCTTCGTCCTAAATCGTTCATTTTGTATGAAAGTGAAAATTCCTTCATCACTTGGGGATACCTGCCATGATTCCATGTTATCAAGGATATGAGGACAATATAAATATTGAAACGTACAATCGGGTCTTTGGGGAAAAATTTGTCGGGTAGGGGATGTTGCAAACACTGCCAACTTATCAGCCATTGAATTGAGTTCCTGCTTAACATGAGTGATGCTAAAAGATAACAAATTTGAAATGAGCATCCAAACATCTTGGGTATAACGTTTAAACAGTTTTTTGCTAGGTGAATAAATATTACGTACCATGTTCACAACAAGTTCGGAGTCACCAAATACTGTAAGATGTATGCAACCAAGGTTATATGAATTTTCGATGCCTAACAATAAGGCCTCAAACTCAGTAACGTTGTTTGTGCAGGAAAATTCTAACCTATAAGAAAATTTGTGAATTTTACCTATAGGGGAATATAGAATAATTTCGACTCAATTACCTTCATTAGAGCATGATCCATCGAAATGCATGTGCCACGTGCCATCATCAAAATAAATTGGTTCAAGGATAGTGTCACACTCATCAACAAATATAGAGTATACTCCCAAATCTTCCACAATATTTACGTTAGGTTAGGGGACACTCTCTATGTATGGTGAAATTCTTCCTTCCCTTAGGACTATAATGTTCTTTATGTTCCTAGGGACAAACAGATGTGTTCCATCAAGAGAAAGATATCCACCCGTTAAAGCTTACCAGAATATTCCTAAAATAATTGAATAATTTCTTACTGGCATATCAATTACCTGGATGTTGAGGGTTGTTCTTATTTCAGGATGCGCGCATAGAACTAAGGTTACATCTTTGATTTCTCCTACAGTTGACTGTAGCAAACTGTTATAAGAGAGCATGCTTCTATATTTTTCATTAGTGCATGATAATCCAAGCTCTTCCATTATAAATTTTGACATTACACTTGGACCAGACCCGCCATAAATTAGGCAACAATGAGCTATTTTATCCATAATTTTTATAGAAATATTAAAAGGGGTATTTTTTACAGGTTTCCTAAAGTTATTTACACCTATTTTATTTACATTTTAATCCTCTTTTTTTGACTCTTCAAAAAGATTGGCTATAGTAGAAAATTTGCCTTCCATAAAATTCTTGAGATGCTTTTGTTGTTCAGGGATAGAAACCATGTCCAAAAGGGTAGCATCAGCCTTGATATTATCCAATTGGTTAAGGATGTTGTATTTAGAAGAGGGAGGAGGGGAATTCATTCCTTGATTTTCCAAAACTCTGACAGTTTGTGTATCATTGCTCTGAGAAGAAGATATTGGGGAAGAAGAAGCACGAGGAAGGTCATATTTACCCTTGGCGGTGTAGGATTTATTCATGGTATTGATTATCATAACATCCTCAGGTTTGACCCAATCTAGAACTATGGTCATGGTATCTGGCCTTTTTCCAAAGATCTTATCTCTGTCATTTTTCTTAACTTCGTTGGTACTTTCTTCATGATTTTATTCACAAAAGTTACACCAACTGCGAGACATAATGGTCTTTGGCTGAAAGGTATTTTCATTAGTATTCCTAAAAGGCATTGAGGAAGAAGAATATGCGACAGGGGCGAGCGAAGAAACACTTCCCTTTCGTTCATAGGCTATCATCCTATTGTTCATATCCCGGATGAGCTGCTGGAGGGCAGACATATTTGTTTGTTGGACTGAGTCCCCTTTGGGAAGACCCATTCTTTTGAGTTTCTCTTCATATTCTAGACAAGTGTGAAGCTCGGAACCAAGATTGTCTATATCCTTTTCTTTGAACCTCCGATGATAAAGGGAAGCTAGCACATTATAATAATGCATGAAAGAAGCTTGGTTTTGGGGGATAATTAGTTCAAAAATTTGATTGTATAGTTTGGTGAAGCGTGGGTTAAAGGACTTAATGGTTTCACCATCTTTATAGGCAATATTGTTGTATTCCCTTAACTGCTCTATCGATATTTTGGATTGTCCATAAGTGGACTTGAACCAATAAACTAATTATTCCCATGTGGAAATAATTTTAGGATGGGGGTCAAAAAAATATGCCCCATCTTTCCCTTATGTTATCCCCTAGCCTAGGGATAACTAAGGAGATTATGTCTCGAGGCCCACAGGTCCTAGACATGGAGTACCAACATCCATATTGACTTGAGCCTGGCCCTGGAGGGCCCATATTTCTTCTTCATCACCTCCATCATGTCAGCAGAAGCAGCATCCATCCCATCGGCATGGTCCTTCAGCAGTAGTGGGTCTTGCTCCATGAGGTAATGAGTCTGGGTATCATGGTATTTGTCACTCTGATTCTCAAAATATTTTAATATGTGCATTTAATTATCTTTTACTTCATGACGTGTGCTTGGAATTTATGCCTTTTGACTTGTCCGCACCTGGGGGGGATGAAAGGATGACCTAGCAAGTTGGTTTCCTTAGGAATGAGTTTCCACTGGGTGGGTTCATGAAAGGTCATTGCCCATTCCCACCATACTCATCACTTTCCATCATCTTCCCTCTCATCCATCCCCTACATTGGTTCGAGCATTGGGTTTTACAAGCTAGCAAAGGGTTGTACCTTTCCTTGTGGGAAGAAGGGGATAAAGGCCTAGAGAGTAAAAGTAGCTGGAAAAATAAAAAAGCCAAAAGAACAAAACCTCCATATGCTTCACCTAGGAATCCCCGAGAAATAAGTAAAAAGCTTCTCAGCAAGAAATGGAGGGACCCATAAAATAAATAAACTCAAGACATAGTTGGAGGATAGGGGGTCTCATCACGAGCCAGAATATTGGGTCCATGGGCATGTAGAGGTATGACACTACCATTTAGCTGGTCACCATGCCAGGGTAGTGGATCTTGGTGGAATAGCCAAGAGAAAGGGTGTCTCATCACAAGCCAGCCTTCTCATCTCCATGAAATGCTTGTGTGTAACACTGTCACCACTGGTCACCATGCTAGGGAGGTGTCCCCTAGCTATTCTCTTGAAAGAGAAAGCAATAAGATAAAAAGGTAAAAGGCATTGAATGGGCTTGGAAACATTTGCATCCATGACAAGGTGCAGCTCACCCTCTTCAGAGGCACCCACAGGTAAGCCATACATTTCCGTGTCATCACTGCACCCATTTCCAAAACATCCCCATACCATCTCATGCACTTACATGAAATAGATTAGTCTTCACTTGAAACCATCCCACATCTAGGGAGAGTCGTCCCAATAGGACGTCCTGAAACCCTCTCCAAAATTGGCTTGTAGAATAGCATAACGTCTTTGAGCACTTGTCTAGGAAAGGGGGGTTTTATGTACATGTTTAGATAACTTGATTATTAGATGTGATTGACATTTCTATGATCCCTGTGACTTATGATCCCATGGAGGGCATACTTGTTGTTGTTGCAGGACCATGCCCGACAAACAGGTACACATGGGGAGATGATTAGCTCGGACCTCCATAGGGATAAAATCCCACCAGATTGATGATGAGACCCCAGCAAGGGGAAGACATATACCAGAGGCTTGTACTGGAGAGAGAGAGGAAGGAATTTCTGTAGAGACATCCTGGCATGCCTAGACCAAGGGGGGTCTTTCTCTCCCACATTATATTGGCCCTTGAATGCCCTTGATGTCATCATTCAGGGCCTTGACATCACATAGTCGAGGTGTCCATCTTGAGGACGGTTTGGGTGGGCACATGTGGCAGTTCCTGAAGGATTTTGAGCCCCAACATTTCACTTGGAGAGCTAGTGTTCTAGCAGAGAGGCTAACGTCACCCTAGGAGGGGCATGACGTCACCCCAAATAGATAAAATTAGGCTTTTATTGGATAATTTTGTGTAAAATTGGATTTTCTCATGTAAACTGGCCATGTCGTCCTTTTTCACCTAACAATATAATTAAAGGTCATTTTTGTTGTATGTCCTCAGATTTAAAGTTTAGTGCGCAGTCCACTCTAGCACTTACCCCCAGCGCATAGAACCATACAACCACACTATATAACCACAATCGTTGCAATGGTTATTACTTAGCCTGTGGTTTCATACCACACCACACATCCACACCATTTAACCAGTGGCACGGAATATCATTCACACTTCATCGTTTCTGCGGGGGTTGAGCTTTGGTGCTAGCCCGGAAGGTGCGGAAGTTTTTCCATATGGCCATACCATGCGACCATACCCTTTACACTTAGTGCTCGCATGTGAACCGTTGCAAGGTTAGCCCCCGGTCACAAGTGTTACACCATATGACCACACACCCAAGCGCGAAGGAGCTATTCATTGTAGTACGTGAGTTGTTAGGTCATTTTCCACATGGGGCCATACGACCGAGTTCTCCGTCGATATTGGGGGCCAGCACACTAACAGTCCTAAATTTTCTCCCTTTTTGCGTGAATATTTATGTGTGTTGGGTTTTAGGCCCAGTAATGTTGTGGGAGCCAGGTTGGTCATTCACAGGTGCGTTTTGGTGAGTAGGTACAGCAAGCTTGAAGGGGAAAACTTCTAGGAGGTGTAACTTCTTCTTTTTTTGGCCAAACCGGGTGCCGAAAAAGCCCAACTAGGGGTTTTTGGACGTTCTGAAGCCATTGGAGCCATCTATTTTGTATTCTAAGCATTGTAAGAGAAAATTTTTAATCATAATGAAAATTATCCAAGGGAAGATGGACCAAGAGATGTATCCAAAGAGAGGGGTGAAATCCTTTATCATTTGATGTGTTATGTGTTCATTATTGATGGTTTTTATTTGTTTGATATGTTGCTCCTATTTAAGTAAAACTAATTGAACTAATTTGTTAGTAACTTGATCTAATTACCCAAACACATATCATTGATACACTTGCAATTTAAAGAGATAAGTCTTCTTCATTTTAAACATCTATTGGAAACAAATCCATTCCATTTTCAAATCAGCTGGTATCAGAGCTTTGGTTTTTGAAGGCTTGATTGTTTGCAAGTTTTTTTGTTTTTATGATGCTTACAAGGTTTAAGCTAAAATGGCTCTCCTATCATATAAGTATGGGCTTCCCAACACAATACCACAAATATCCAATGGAATAACATCAAGCTCTACCTCATCTATATAGTTTCCAGTGATGGAAAATCTGAGTTTACACCTTCTTGTCACATGCAATTTGGCATTGTCACATATCCAACCTAAAGGGTATGGTTTAGTATGAGGAGTAGTTTCATTTGTTTAAAAATGGATTTGAGTACATTGTTAGAGCACACACAAAGAATATGAATTTGTCACTTACAAATGTTGGACAAATGAAGAGACTAGTCAATGCTAGTAAGAACCTTGTACTTTTTATGATTAAACCCAAAGACAATGATGAAGAGGAATTTATCAAAGGATGTTACAATCTGATTTGTATGAGGTTGTTAACGAAAATGTTGAGATGTTTCAGGAACCAAGGGGATTTCCTCCTAAAAGGGGTATCCAACATGAGATTCTATTGCGACACGAAGGTCCTCTTCCAAACATTGACATGTGCAGGATGTCATACATGGAGAATGTTGAAATCAGAAAAGAAAAAAAGCCCAAGAGTTTCTTGACAAAGGGGTCATCAAACCAAGCACTTCGCCATGCATGTCACCAATTGGTTTGGTATCAAAGAAATATTGTATATGGCGTATGTGGGTAGACTTCGGAGCCTTGAACAAGACTACAGATGTGATTTTTTAAGGAGACATATGGAAGAAAGCTCCATTGCATGCCATGAAAAGCTATGTTTTCCACTTGGTGATAAGGTATAAGAAATACTTTTATGACAAAGTTGTTGATATGCTAACTAGGCCTATTGTTATTTTCAAGCATAATCCTATCATGCATAAGAGCTATTTGGAACAGTATGATTTAGATGTTGATGCAAAAAATGTTTATGAAACTTTATGTCATACTAACCAAGTTGAGGAATTATATTCCTATGTGCATTGTAAACTTTTGTATCTTGGGAAGCTATGTTTTTCACAGGGTGAAAGGGTCAACAAGATAAGTGATGCAGACCCCCTATCCCTCCTGAGGGTTGCGCGACCTCCCGGTCAGGATCTTCTGGTTCTGGAGCCGAAATGGCTCTTCTGGTCCTGAACTGGAACCCTTCGAACGAACACATAGGTCCCTTCACCAATACTCAGTTGGCTCTTCCAAGCGCCAAGCGTGAGCTCCCACGACACACGACGAAGGGTCGTGACCTTGCGCCAAACCGAAAAGGGCGCTTATCGAGGACCGAGACTTCACAAGTCAAGCGTTCATTCCTTTGCCCTTCGAACCTCCGGTATCCGAAATGTCGAAATGTCCCGGTGCTTGTTCCTTCAGGATTTTGTGTTTCGTGAAATCAAGACATAAGGAGTATCCTTGTTCCTTGGAGTCTCCGGTCACCGAAAAGCCGAAATTTCCCAGCGCCTTATCCTCGAGGTTTTTGTGAATCGCGACTTTGGGTTTCACGATTTCAGGAAATATGGTTACAAGGGATATCTCTACCCCTTGGAACCCTCGGTGGCCGAAATGTCGAAATGCCGAAAGGGATGATCGGGACTTTTACCAAAAAGGAATTTCAGATTTCGCAACTTCACAAATCCTGATGCAAGTTCCTTGACTCTTCAACTCCCGAAACCTGAAATGCCAAAATACTAGGGACCGGGACTTCACAAGTCAAGCGTCTCGTCCCTTCACTCTTCGAGCCCTCGATTGCCAAAACTCCAAAATGCTTAAATATCCTGGCGTTCGATCAACGGCTCACAATGATCCCTGGGATCGATGGTTCCGGTCGAATCGCAACTTCGTGATTTCGCGGTTTGGGATTCTGAAAGACAAGAGTCTCTGTCTTTCCAACTCGCGGTACCCGAAATCCTGAAATGGACCAACAGTCCATATCTTCTTGTGATCAACAATCACTACTCCTCTCAATCTTTGGGCGTCAAGAAGCCCTCGCTGCTAACCTCCTCGCAGCTCGACCTAATCCAACAACCTGCGGGGTTTCATCGTTTCTCCTCGAGGAATCTCCACCATTCGTCTAGGTCTCCGAGATCTCCCCTCCTGGATCTATGTAGCGTTAAAGTCTGCGCTCCTTTCTCAAATCGGACGGTTCGCGAGATTTTCCACTACGATCCAATGCTCGACGGCGTTCTTCCTCCTGAGCTTTTACTTGCTTCAAACTTAGAAAATTTTCTAAGTCTTCGAAGACTCGGTCTTCACCTCTTCCAGGGAATGAGTTCCTGGATCTCGATAACACTTCCGAAGTGTTATTCCTCCTAAGCTTTGTCTGGTTCAGACTTCGATCTCCCACGCCCTCCTTGCATCTTAGGGATTTCGATAACTCAGATCCACGGTGTTCCTCTCTGTCTCGATGCACACCTTGTAGAGCTTCCAATGAAGAGAAACAATTGAAACTGGGAAAATTCACAGTTCCATCCACTTGTTCATGAAAACAGAAAATAACAGGAAAATGCACACAGTCCAAACACCACACATTTGGGTCAATTTTCCATTCTGTTATATTCACAAGTGCCCACTGGCTACACAATACATTCAAAATTACAGTCACTCAAAAGATTGAGATCTCCTGCTAACCCGCAATTCTCTCTTACAGCTAAGTTCTCTATGTATTCCTCTCCCTAACTGGTTGTCCAAACTTCTACATAACTCCAAAAATGTTTCTAGGGTTTCCCCTGGCTACTTGCCTACTCTAACATTCATCCTACGCTATCTTAGTCCAGTCGCATTCCAGAGCTGAAGTGGAAACTCCTGCTCTGTTTACAATTTCAAAACTTTGTCTCAAAGGGTAAAATTCGGCACCGGTTCAAGCGTGCCTCCAAAGGTGAATTATGGCGCTGAGTGAAGGCAGATTTCAAAATTGGTTGCAACTGTCAACGTTGAATTTATGGAAGAAATAACACGTGTTGAGTGGTCCTGCCTCTGCATGCTTGCCAACGATGCTCCTGCATCATACTCCCCTTGACAAAAATTCATGGACTCATGTCCATGAGCTCCTCTACTGATTTTCCCTGCTTATGGATAGCAGCTTCATTTTCCCAACTGGCATCTTCTATTAGGTGTCCCTTCCATTTGACCAGATATTCAAAACAAGTCTTCCTCCTGGTCTTTTTGCCAATCCTCTGATCCAAAATTTTCTCCATCTGTGGCTTTTCTTCCACAGGCATCTATTTCTCCCACTGAATCTTTCCTTGATCTTCTAACCCTTCTGTGTCATATTTCCTATAAGGGTACAGGTCTGAGACATTGAATATGGGTGAAATACCCACATCATCTGGCATCTCGATCTCATAGGCGTTTGCGTCAAACTTCCTCAAGATCTTACAGGGTCCTATCTTCTTCATCTTCAATTTGTTATATGTTCCCCTAGGGAACCGTTCCTTCCTGAGATGTGATAAAACCTAATCTCCCACTTCAAATTGAAGTTCCCTGCGATGTTGATCATCTCTATGCTTGTATTTCTGGTTAGAATTCTATAATTGTTCTTTGATCTGATTATGGAGTCTCTGCATTTCAGCAGCAAAATCCTCTGCTCCAACGCTTCTGATCTCTCCCTATTCCAAGTCTCTCAACTCAGACACTGCCTCGGGTTGCATTCCATAGAGTATTTGGAATGGGCTCCTTCCAGTGCTTCTATTTGGTGAGTCATTGTATGCAAATTCTGCTTGTGGTAGAATTTGATCCCACTGGTTATGATGTTCAGTAACTAGACTCCTTAATAAATTCCCCAAACTTCTATTTACCACTTCAATCTGCCCATCTGTTTGAGGGTGATAAGCTGAGTTGAAGGACAAATATGTCCCCATCTTCTTCCACAACGTCCTCCAAAAGTGACCAACCAATTTTTTGTCTCTGTCTGAGACAATGCTCCTAGGTAGACCATGAAGTCTCACAACCTCTCTGAAAAACATATTTGCAACATGTGTTGCATCACTGGTCTTCTGGCATGGGATGAAATGTGTCATCTTTGAAAACCTATCCACCACCACAAATATGGAATCGAATCCCCTTTGTGTTCCTGGCAATCCCAACATGAAATCCATGCTTATTGCATCCCAAGGCCTCTTTGGTACTGGAAATGGTTGATACAATCCAGTGTTCTGCCTTTTCCCCTTTGCATGTTGGCAGATCCTACATTTGTTCACAATTTTTATCACCTCTATTCTCATACCTGGCCAATAGTATGAACTTCTCAACTGTGCAAATGTTTTATCATGGCTGAAATGTCTAGCCAATCCTCCACTATGCTTCTCCTTTAGAAGATTGTCCCTCATTGAGCATCTTGGTATGCACAATTGATTTCCTCTAAACAACAATCCTTCCTGAACCATATACTCTATCCACTGACTTCTATCTCTTAGTACATGGCGTGTACATGCTTCATAGGCCTCCTTGAAATCTGTATCATCACAATACATATCCTTAAGGTGTTCAAACCCCAAGGTCTTCCCCTGGAATTCCTACAGAATTAAACATCTCTTGCTTAACGCATCAGCAACTTTGTTAGCATTCCTAGCAATATGTTTTATGACAAAAGTAAAACTTTGGATATATTCAACCCATTTTGCATGCCTCTAGTTCAGTTTTTCTTGTCGAGTTATGAATTGTAAAGCTTGGTTATCGTAGTACAAGACAAACTCTTGCGGGACAAGATAATGCCTCCATTTCTTCAAAGCTTGAATTATGGCATAAAACTCCTTGTCATATGTGGAGTATTTCCTCTTAGTCTCATTCAGCTTCTCACTGAAATAGGCAATAGGTCAATTGTCCTGACTCAAAATTGCTCCTATTGCAACTCCACTTGCATCACATCTTACCTGAAATGTCTTCCCAAAATTCGGCAAGACCAGAATTGGTCGTTATGTTATCCTCTCCTTCAGTATACTAAAGCTCTTTTCGGCCTCCTATGTCCATTTAAAAGACATGTGTCGCTTCTTTACTGTATCCATCATGGGTGCACAAATCCCACTAAAGTCTCTAATGAACTTTCTATAAAAACTTGCTAAACCATGAAAGCTCCTTACCTCAAACATGCTCCTTGGTGACGGCCATTCTTTGATCACTTTCACCTTCTATGGATCCATCTTCAATTCATTCGAAGATATAACAAACCCCAATTAAATGAGCTCTGTCTTCATAAAATAGGACTTCTTCAAGTTGATTAGCAGTTTCTCCTGTTGTAGCCTCCTCATTACTAGCGTTAGGTGCCTCAAATGCTCCTCTTTAGTCCTGCTAAAGATCAGTATATCGTCCAGATATACAACCACGAACTTGCCAATGAAATCTTTTAGAATTTTGTTCATCAGCCTCATAAAAGTGCTTGGGGCATTCGTTAAGCCAAATGGCATAACTAGCCACTCATACAGACATTCATTCATCTTAAAGGTTGTTTTCCATTCATCACCTTCTCTCATCCTGATCTAGTGATATCCACTTTTCAGATCTATCTTAGAAAATAAATTCTCTCCACTTAAGCAATCCATTAAATCATCCATTATCAGTAAAGGAAATTTATACCTGATGGTGATCTTTTTGATGGCTCTCAAGTCTATGCACATTCTCCATCCTCCATCTTTCTTTCGGCTTAACACAGTTGGTACTACGCATGGGCTCAAACTTTCTCTGACTAAACCCTTATCCNTCCAGCAACTCTTGGACTTGGTTCCTCACCTCCTCATTTTCTCAAGGTGTTAATCTGTGCACTACCTTGTTTGGCAGGCTTGCTCCTGGTATCAAGTCGATATGATGACTGATACTCTTGATGGGCGGCAATGAGTTGGCAACTCATCCACCACTATATCAACAAAATTATCCAATAGCTCCTTAACTTCTTCAGGAAAATCATCCATTGATGTACTTGTAAGGATGACTCTGGGCTTCCTCACCACAGCGAACTGGATCTCCTATTCTTCCTTGACTTCTTTCAGGAGTTCCTTCCCACTCATGAGAAGTATGCTTATGTTGGCTTCCTCTTTCGCTCTCTTCTCCTCCATTAGCAGCAACATATGCATCCTACCATTCTTCTCCAATGTATTTGTATTCTTCCTTCCATCATGAATGACATTTCTGTCAAACTTCCATGGTCTTCCCAACAGAATATGGCATACGTCCATGGGAATTACATCACATAGAATTTCATCTTTATATCCTCCTATTTTAATTTCAACCAGGCATTGTTTAGCAATCATTACTTGGTGTCCTTTTTGCAGCCATGAGACTTTGTATGGCCTTGAATGTGTAGTTGTCTCCAGCTCCAATTTCTCCACCATCTCTGTGGATACTAGGTTGTCAATACTCCCACTATCAATGATCACCTTTCACACTTTATCCTTAGTCTTGCAAGTTGTCCTGAAGAGACTGTTTCTCTGCACTGGATTTTCAATTTCTGCCTCTGGTTTTAAGAGAAATTTTCTCAACATTAGGGATGCTCCATCCTCTGCTCCTTCTTCTTAAACATCTCTTTGTTGTGCTTCTGAAATGTGAGATTCTCCTCCTTCCTTCTTCTTCTCGGGACATTCCCAATACATGTGCCCTATATTTCCACAGTTATAGCACCTTACTCCTCCTCTGCCTCTTCCTCTAGAAGAGTTTCTTCCACCACTTTGTCTCCCTTGTGAACTTCCTCCTTGTTCCGAGTGATTGTGTGGTTTCTCAGCCTCGTCCTTATACTGTTGTGCTCTGTCATGGTTAAATCCCTTTCTTTTTCTTGGGACCGAGCTTTTTACCTCTTCCTTGTTGTTTTTGTTTTCTGGCCAGCTTCTCCTCTGCTTTCAGCGCAAACTGATAAGCATCTTCCACAGTCCTCACTGACATCATGATAAGCTCGTCTTGGATTTCATGTCTCAAGACATTTATATATCTGATGACTCTTTCTTCATCTCTCTCCCATTGTCTAGTTCTGATGTTCAGCCGGTAGAACTCCTCGGTGTACTCCTTGACTGTCATCCCTTTCTCTCTCAGGTTTTGTAGCTTCCTGAACAGATTGATTTGGTAGTCTTTGGGTATGAACTTAGCCTTCAGTTTGACTACCATCCTGTCCCAACTCTTTATCCTTTGTTTGCCTTTACTTCTCCTCTCAACCTGCAGTTCGTCCCACCACAGTGTTGCATGCCCTTTTAGCCGGGTGACTGCCTGCTTCACCTTCTTCTCCTCATTGACATCTTCATAGTTGAAGTGTTTGTCCATGGACCTTATCCAGTCCAACAGTTCTTCAGCATCTAGATTTCCCTCGTACATGGGGACCTTTATCTTAGATCTGCCCCCAATCTGGCAACTGCTCTCAAAAAACGTTCTTCTGCATAATCCTCTCCTGCAGCTTCTTCAACCTCAACCTCCTCACTTTCTGCATCACTGACATCTCCAACGTCAAGTTCTCCTCTCGGTGATACTTCCATTATTTCCAATCGTGCGTGAAGCTCTTGCATCTCCCTCTCTACAGCACGGTTGGCTAAAGGAAGCTCTCGTCTTCTTGGTGGCATTATGTCGACTATCTCTCACACATAGAGTACAACTCTAAGTTCTTTATCTCCTTCTTTTCCTCCTTCACCTGAAGTCTACAGACGAAAGACTGAGGCTCTGATACCACCTGATGCAGACCCCCTATCCCTCCTGAGGGCTACGTGACCTCTCGGTCAGGATCTTCTGGTTCCAGAGCTGAAATGGCTCTTCTGGTCCCGAACTGGAACCCTTCGAGTGAACACACAAGTCCCTTCACCAATACTCAGTTGGCTTTTCCAAGCGCCAAGCGTGAGTTCCCACAGCACATGACCAAGGGCCATGACATTGCGCCAAACTGAAAAGGGCGCTTATTGGGGACCGGGACTTCACGAGTCAAGCGTCCTGTTCCTTTGCCCTCCGAACCTCCGGTAGCCGAAATGTCGAAATGTCCCGACGCTTGTTCCTTTGGGATTTCGCGTTTCGCGAAATCAAGACACAAGGAGTATCCTTGTTCCTTAGAGTCTCCAGTCGTCGAAAAGTCGAAATGTCCCAATGCCTTATCCTCCGGGTTTTTGTGAATCGCGACTTTGGGTTTCGCGATTTTGGGAAATCCGGTTACAAGGGATATCTCTGCCCCTTGGAACCCCCGATGGCCAAAATGTCGAAATGTCGAAAGGGCTGATCGGGACTTTTACCGAAAATGAATTTCGGATTTCATGACTTCACAAATCCTGATGCAAGTTCCTTGACTCTTCAACTCCCAAAACCTGAAATGCCGAAATACCGGGGAACGGGACTTCACAAGTCAAGCATCTCGTCCCTTCACTCTTTGAGCCCTCGGTTTTCGAAATGCCGAAATATCCTGGCGTTCGATCAACGGCTCACAATGATCCCTGGGATCGACGATTCCAGTCAAATCGCGACTTCGCGATTTCATGGTTCGGGATTCTGAAAGACAAGTGTCTCTGTCTTTCCAACTCACGGTACCCGAAATCCCGAAATGGACCAACAGTCCATATCTGCTTGTGATCAACGGTCACTACTGCTCCCGAGCTTTGGGTGTCAAGAAGCCCTCGTTGCTAACCTCCTCACAGCTCCACCTAATCCAACAACCTGCAAGGTTTCATCATTTCTCCTCGAGGACTCTCCACCGTCCGTCCAGGTCTTCGGGATCTCCCCTCCTAGATCTACGCAGCGTTAAAGTCTGTGCTCCTTTCTCAAATCGGATGATTCTTGGGATTTTCCACCACGATCCAATGCTTGATGGATTTCTTCCTCCTAAGCTTTTACTCGCTTCAGACTTAGAAAATTTTCTAAGTCTTCGAAGACTTGGTCTTCACCTCTTCCAGGGAATGAGTTCCTGGATCTCAATAACACTTCTGAAGTGTTATTCCTCCTAAGCTTTGTCTGGTTCAGACTTCGATCTCCCGCACACTCCTTGCATCTGAGGGATTTTGATAACTCAGATCCATGGTGTTCCTCTCTGGCTCGATGCACACCTTGCAGAGCTTCCAATGAAGAGAAACAATTGAAACTGGGAAAATTAACAGTTCCATCCACTTGTTCATGAAAATAGAAAATAACAGGAAAATGCACACAGTCCAAACACCACACATTTGGGTCAATTTTCCATTCTGTTATATTCACAAGTGCCCACTAGCTACACAATACATTCAAAATTACAGTCACTCAAAATATTGAGATCTCCTGCTAACCCGTAGTTCTCTCTTACAGCTAAGTTCTCTCTGTATTCCTCTCCCTAACTGGTTGTACAAACTTCTAAATAACTCCAAAAATGTTTCTAGGGTTTCCCCTAGCTACTTGCCTACTCTAACATTCATCCTACACTATCTTAGTTCAGTTGCATTCCAGAGCCGAAGTGGAAACTCCTGCTCTGTTTACATTTTCAAAACTTTGCCTCAAAGGGTAAAATTCGGCACCAGTTCAAGCGTGCCTCCAAAGGTGAATTCTGGGGCTGAGTGAAGGCAGATTTCAAAATCGACTGCAACTATCAACGTTGAAGTTCTGGAAGAACTCACACGTGTTGAGTGGTCCTGCCTCTGCGCACTTTCCAACGATGCTCCTGCATCAATAAGGGAAGAACATTCTTCTCTTGTTGCTGGCCATTTTGGTATGGGCAAGACGGTGGATAGATTGCAAAGCAAGCATCCTAAGTTTTGGGATGAGCATCTAAACTACTTTCAGCATGCTTATAACCAGACCAAGAAGTTCATTGAACCATTTCAGTTTGTGCATCAAACCGCTTAAGAACAGTTGAAAAAGAGCCAAGCCAAGTACACAGCAAGGCATGACAAGTTTCGTATTGGTCTCAAAGGCACCAATCCAAGAAAGGATGGATGGATTGAGATTGTAAGGGTGAGGTAATTGTACCCTCATATACATATTGACTAAAAGTAGTCTTTTGGAGGTCCAAAAGCTTCCCAATGGGGAGGTGTGATCCAGGGGATCAAAGTTTACTCAAAACATCAAAGTGCTCAGAATCGCTTCAAAATGGACATGTGTGTCGGTATCGTCTTCACGAACCAACACAAATTGAACGGGCTCAAACAGACGTCGTATGAGAAAGATATCGTGTTTTGTTCATTTTTCCAAATAGGAAAAATTTTGTTGACTGTGCAGTCCATATAGTCCGTACAGTGCTGACGTGGGAGTTGATCGTATAGTCCGTACGGCCATAAAATGATGTGGAAGATGAGTTGGAATATTGACTCAACAGGCTCGGTGGCATATGGGTGAATAATTTTTTGACAAGTGTCATCTTCTGGGAAAATGATATGGTGCCATGTGGCACCTCCAGTTTGTTGGTAGTGGTAAAATTATATGACTCCAAAGGAGTCGAACCCGTGACCTCCGGGTGGGGGGGGAGAGTTTTGGCAAGGCCCGGGCTACCAGCTTGCCCACAGTGTTGCTTACAATGTATGGTTTGATTTAATTAATTGAATTGAAACAAAATTTTGGTTGGCGGAGTTAAGGGCTAGGGCCTAACCCCAGCCCCCGGCACACATACCATACACCCCTATCGTATGTCCACATCTTTAAATTTTAGTGTGCAGTCCACTCCATCACTTACCCCTAGAGCATAGCACCATACAACCACACTATATTGTTAGGACCTCATATTGTACCTTTTTGCCCGATACTTTTTTCCATTACTATACCCTGGATCACCTGTATTTAGACTGATACCACCATTTCATCTGATCATTCCAAGGTATACAACGTCCTTTCTCATCACTACACGTTTAATCTGTTTTGCATGATATTTTACATTACTCGCATACTTAACCATTGAATAGAAGTGCATAAGTGTCCATATTTGCAGAATAGTATTCAAGGCCGATCCTGAAACACAGAACTGTCTAAAGTCGCTATTGAACCGATGCTGAAACACGGAAGCTGCTACACAGTCCAAGGATGCAGATGCTAAAACACGGAGCTGCTACACAATCCGAGGATGCATATGCCGAAACACGGAGCAGCTACATAGTTCGAGGATGCAGATGCTGAAACACGGAGTTGTCACTCAGTTCAGAGTACAGATGTTGAGACATAGAGGAGGCCGCCACAATGCTGAAACACGAGTCCTGACAAGTTAGCAGTCAAGGCTGACACAGTCAAGAGCGCAATTCACGTGGCTGAAACAGCCCGTGAATTGCGATGCTGAAACAGCATCAGCAGCTGTGAGAAGAAGTTGCTACACCTGCCGTAACAACAATGCCTCGGTCAGCCCCTGTATTAGCATTCGGTTGCGTGAGACTAGGACATCCTATGCTGATTTAGAAAGAAGATCCGATTTAGCGTAGGTTTCAGATATGCTTTGTAATGATTGTATCGATGGGATTTTCCCTTTAAATCGAGGGGAAATCACCATTCGAGATATCCAAGTTTTGATGTATTGAAGAACTTCAGAGAGCGGGACGCATCCTGTACTTCCAATTTGTAATGTGATATTTCAACAGATGAATATAAAACTGCTTTGATCATTCGTTTCTAAGCTTTCCCGTTCCAGGGGAATCTTGTGAGAAGGGAGGGCCCACCTTCATCACAAGATTCACCCATTAGTTAGAAGTGTGTTGTTTAATTTCTGTTTATGTTTTGTTTAATTGTCGATTGCTGAAACACTGTTTTAATGTATTCCGCTTTGCTGAAACACTATTGATTCTGTCTTAGCTATTGAATAGAAATTGTAATTCTTTTTACTAGCAATCTTGTGTGATGATTTTGTGAGTTTAGCAGAGAATTGGTTGAAAGGTCCCTGCTCAGACAGAAAGGGATCGGGACATCATACCCTTTGTAGAATTCGTTTAATGTTGCAAGTGTGCTAGCAGAGATTTGGTTAAGGTATCCCT
>SNQJ01S0003990.1:421543-445884 GCA_010110895.2 Picea sitchensis | reverse complement strand
AAAGTGGGTTAAGATGGTTAAAAGGTAACCCCTTGAGGAAGCTACGTGAAAGTATAAATAAGAGGCAAGGCTCTCTCATTTTAATCACACTTGAGCATATTGAATATCTACAAGTTACTGAGCTAACCAAAGGATATCTAAGCCGAATTTCAGAGGGAAGGTGAAGTAGAGAAGGCCAAAATTCAAAGAAGGATAAATTCTTTTGATGATGCTTTCTAAGGTATGTTATTTACAAGTCATCTCACCATTTTCACAATAAAAAATTTCTAGAATGATTCAGACCATGAAATTGGAAGGACGTTGAGGAAACATATCCAAGTAGTTTTGATACAAATTTCATCTTGTGGGTCGTTGTATTTTTGGAGTTACACTCCTAGAAAATAGGGTTTGTGGCTAGTCCTGAAACTAATCTAAAACAGGTGTTTCAGGTAAAACGTCATAACTTCTTCATAACAGGTCCAAATTCAGTAAGACCAACTGTATTGGTTAGAGTACAGTCTTTAGTATTTTGTGTACAATTTTCAGATCCATACAACAAATATTCAGTGTGGGGCACACTCAACAAATTCGCTCTCTAGAATAAGCCTGAATTCAATAAGGTATGTCATTTTTGCAATAACTCCTTTTCTGAGAGGTTCCAAGTAGTGAAATCTGGAGGAATTGCATAAAAGACTCTAAAGAATATTGTGTACCATTTTCATTTATTTATTCATTACAGGTACATAGTTATGATTATTGCAAGCTAGGGTTGTTGACTAATCCAAAATTAGTCATGTGAGACTAAAGTAAAGTTTGATAAAATGCTAGTCTCTTGTTGTTAAAGTTAAGGAAGGTTTGCAAATATGTGATCATATACACTAGGTCTATTACAGAGTTACAAATCATATTTGTATGATGAAATTAATGAGGGATTTTGGTTGAGGTATGTTACAGATAGAGGTTGTATAACAATGAGTTTGGTGCATGGTTGATGCACTTGTTTATGGTACAGGTTGAGATACAGGTTGGTGCATGGTTGATGCACTTTTTTATGGTACATGATGATTACAGGTTGTTTGGTACAGGTTGGTGCATGGTTGATGCACTTGTTTATGGTATAGGATGATTACAGGTTGTTTGATACAGGTTGGTGCATGGTTGATGCACTTGTTTATGGTACAGGTTTATTACAGTTTGATTGGTATAGGTTTACAGCAGTATATCTCACAGTGATAGTGTGACAGTGGTTCAATCATTCTACTTTAACTTCAGGATGGTTGGATGGGGAAAGGACAAGTGGTTGTAGCCACCTTCCGGTTGTAGTCGGAGAACATAGGGGGTTGTATCCTCCTTCTGGTCATAGCTAGAGAATTGAGAGTTGGAGCTTCCCTTGGGTTGTAGCCTGAGAAACTAGGGGGTTGGAGCCTCCTTCCAATTGCAGCTGGAAAATAATGGAATTTGGTGCTTCCAATGAATGTAATTCTTCAAGACATATAAGAAAAAGCATTATGTGGTTTTCTCCCACTTTGGGTTTCCACGTAAAAACACTGGTGTATTGTGTATGTGTATGATTGCTCATTTGTTCATTGTTTATTTATTATACAATTATTGGATGATAATGATACATTCATATTATATGGCTAAAATGGATTCAATTTCTCTATTATTGATTCACCCCCCTCTCAATAATCCAACAATTGGTATCAGAGCAGGTTCCTTCAGAACTGAGTTTAACCGCTGAAAGGTAGATCATGGAGAGAAAAAACATTTATAAAAATGGAATACCATAGTTTGATGGACAGAAGTATGCATTTTGGATCATAAGGATGAAGACAGATATACATGCACAGGGATTTGAAATTTGGCAATCAATTATAGATGGATACAAGGAACCAGTAGTTTCGTCGACAAATGAAAAAGCAATGAAACTTGGTCGGAATAATTCCAAAGCCACAAATGCACTTTTGAATGGTCTTGGTGAATCAGTATTCACCAAAGTTTCACATTGTAAATCCACTAAAGATATTTGCGACAAACTTCAAAATATTTATGAAGGATATTCAAAAGTTAAAGCAGCAAAGCTCCAAATTTACAGAAGTCAGTTCAAACAACTAAAGATGAAGGAAGATGAGAATATTACAGCTTACTTCTTACGAGTTGATGAAATGGTAAATGCAATCATGGGATTGGGAGAAGAAATCAAAGAATCTGTAATTGTTCAAAAGGTACTAAGATCTCTTCTTATGAGATTTAACACTAAGATATCAGCACTAGAAGAAAGAGCATATCTAAACTCAATAAGCATGGACGAACTACATGGAATCTTCACAGCATATGAAATGAGAACTGAATAGGAAAATCCATGTGTAAAAGAAGCAGCCTTCAAAGCATCCAAAAGGTCAAAGCAAAATGGAAAGAAAAAAGAAAAAGAACATAGCAGGAGCAGTGACGTCTCAGAAGATGATGAAGAAGTGGCCAACTTTGTCAGAAGATTGAACAAGGGAACCAACGGCATATATAGAGGTAAGATTCCTTTGATTTTTTTAATTGTGATGGTATTGGTCATTTTTCTAACAAATGTCCTCATAAGAAAAATAATAGAAATGATGAAGATTACTCAAATAGAAAACAAACATATAAAGGCAAAAGAACCACAAAGAATTTTTTCAAGAAAAGCTTATGCACCAAAGAAGACATACCATCATCGGATGAAGATGAAGTCAGTGATAGTGAGACAGAAAGAGTTCTATTCATGGCAGTAGAAGACTCTGATAAAGAAGAAACCGACGAAGAATATGAAGAGTCTGAAGAAGAATATGAAGAATCGGAAGAAGAATATGAAGAGGCGGAAGTTGACTACCGAGAAGAATTATTGTGTGTCATAGAAGTTCAGAAGAGAAAAGAAGAAAAATAAGAAGCTACAAGTGGAACTAGACAAGAAAGAAGACACTCATAAACTAGAACAAATGATCACAAATTTGAAGGTTCAAATAGAAGAAGATAAAAGAATTGAAGAAGCACTCAAAGAACAGCTAGAAGGAAGAGACAGGATCATTGGAAATTTGGAAGTAGAGATTGTCACGTTAAGAAAGGATATTCAAAAGAAAAATATGCAGAACAACTCAAAAGTTCTGGATGACATTATCAACAGTCAAAAACCTCATCATGACAAGACCAGAATTGGATACAATCAAACAAAAAAGGGATCAAGCTCCAAAACAACAGAAAAATAAGCATATCCAAAAAGCTATGCAGAAACAATCAAAGGAGATAGGAAGGTATACAAAGAAAACTACAGGGACACTCCACCGAGAAGATTCATATTCCAGAATCAACAACTGACAGAAATAGATAGGCCTGAAGAAGAAGAAGGATTCATAAGATTACCTCCTTTCAGAAGATCTTCAACTCCCAAGTATCAAACTATATTTTTTGGTTTATGTTATGCATGTAATAATTTTGGACATAAAGTTGTGAATTGTAGAGCTAACAACAAGAACATAAACAACTTTGAAAGTCACACACAAGAGGGTTATCCAAGAAGGCCTAGTGAAACACAGAGAATAAGTTATAACAGTTTTGAATCTTTGAGAACTGAAGTGGAATGATACAAGTGTAACAAATTTGAACACATGGTCAAAGATTGCAGAATGAAAATCCACAATAGAACAAAAATAGTCACAGACAGGAACTGCAAAAGAGGACAAGGATAAGAAAGAAAAATTAATATAGCAATGAAGAATGCACACTCGCTCTACAAGTTGAACAGAAGAAACGTGGTTGGTATGTTGACAGTGGCTGCTCAAAACACATGACATGTGATAAAGACAAGTTTCTTACATTAAGAAAGGAATGATATGGATCAGTCTCCTTCGGAAATGATGATTCAGCTAAAATCATTGGAAAAGGCACAGTCAGAACTGGAACAAGAATACTAAGGTAGAAAATGTTCTACTAGTAGAAGATATGAAACATGATATTCTAAGTGTGAGTCAAATGTGTGACCAAGATGATAAAGTTACTTTTGATTCACAAAAGTGCGAGATAAGAAAAGAAGGTTCAGGAAAATTGATTGCAACAGTTGCGAGAACTTCAAGCAACATATATGTATTAAGTGAAATTGGAAATGAAAAGTGTTTTCTAGGAAAGGAAGATGAAAGTTGGCTATGGCATAGAAGAATGGGTCACATACATTTTGATAACCTTGTCAAAGTCAGCAAAAGGGAAGCAGTTAGAGAAATTCCCCAGGTCACGAAACCAACCAACACTTTATGCAAGCATTGTCAACTAGGAAAGCAAACAAAGACCAGGTTCAAATCAAAGAAATATTCAATGACAAGACCACTGGAAATTTTTCATACTGATATAGTTGGACCAACTACAACAAAGGGTTTAAAAGGTGAGAAATACTTTATGTTATTAGTTTATGATTATACAAGAATGACTGCAGCTTGATTTATGAGGAATAAGTGGAAAGCTTTTGAAAACTTCAAGGTCTACAAGGAAATGGTTGAAAATGAAATGGATTCAAAAATTAAGTGTGAGATTTGATAATGGAGGAGAGTTCACTTCAAAGGAATTTATGGACTACTGCAGCAGGCATGTAATAAAAAGGCAATTCTTCGTTGCTAGGACACCTCAACAGAATGGATTTGTTGAAAGAAAGAACAGGACAGTACAAGAAATGGCTAGAACAATGCTAATGAATTTCAAATTGACATATATATTTTGGGCACATGCAGTGCATACAATAGTTCACATTCAAAACAGAGTAATGATCAGAAACAACAATGACAAAACTCCCTATGAGCTATGGAAAGGAAGACCAATAAATGTGAAGCACTTCAGATTATTTGGAAGCAAATGTTACATCAAAAGAGAATATGGCAGAATGGGAAAGTTTGATTCTCGTGCGGACAAAGGAGTACTTGTTGGTTACTCAAGTACAAGGAAATCATACAAGTGTTACAACCTGAGGTTGAACAAATTTGTGCAAAGCATCAACGTAACAATTGATGAAACAGGTAGACAAGAATTAAAGGAAGAAGAAAATGAATCAATGGAACAACTTTACGAAGAAGAAGAAGAAGATGAAGAAGAAGTAGAAGGGGAAGATGAAGAGGATTAGACATAAGTAGAAGACAAAGTTCAGCAAGTGCCTCCAAAGACACCTAGTAAACGAGTACAGAAGAGTCATCCTTCAAATCAGATTATCGAAAACAAATATGTAGGAGTTGAGACTAGAAGAAGAATCCATTCACCAGAACAAAGGCACCTATCTCTCTCATCTACTATTGAACCAAACAGTTTTGAAGAGGCCAGCAAGGATGAATTTTGGAATAAGTCCATGGATAAAGAATTAGATCAAATAGAAAAAAATGACACTTAGGAATTGGTTCCAAGACCAAAGAATAAGAATGTGATCGGCATAAAGTGGGTATTCAGGAATAAATTGAATGAAGATTGACAGGTTACAAGGAACAAAGCTAGATTGGTATGTAAAGGATACACTCAGGTTGAAAAAATCAAATTTGAAGAGACATTTTCCCCAGTTGCCAGAATGGAAGAAATTTGATTGTTTTTAGATTATGCATGCTCCAAAAATATTAAAGTGTATCAGATGGACATAAAATCAGATTTTTTGAATGGGGAACTTGAAGAAGAAGTCTACATTGAACAACCAGAAGGATTTTAGTTGTCATAGAACACAGATTATGTGTGTAAATTGAAGAATGCCTTGTATGGTCTAAAACAGGCTCCTAGAGCATGGTACTCTAGACTGGATAAATATCTACAGTATGCAGGGTTCGGAAAAGGAAGTGCACACAGCAACCTCTACATCAAGGTAACTCAAGATAGTATTTTATTAATTGAAGTTTATGTTGATGATATTATTTTTGGTAGTGATGATGACAGGTTAAACTAGAAATTTGCAAAGGATATGCAGAATGAATTTGAAATGTCATTAATCGGAGAACTATCCTTCTTTATGGGTCTTCATATACGTCAAAGAAACCAAGGAATTTTTATTTCTCACACTAAGTATATCAGAGAAATGCTAAAGAGGTTTGGAATGGAAGATTGAAAACCAGTTATCACTCCTATGAAAACCAGTTGCAAGTTGAGAAAAGATGATGATTCAAAGTCTACAAACCAGAGGAACTACATTTCAATGATTGGTAGATTATTGTATGTGACAACATCCGGACCAGATGTAATGCAAGCAGTTTGACAGGTGGAACGATTTCAAGCAGCACCAAAGGAATCACATGTATTAGCAGTAAAGAGGATTTTCAGATATCTCAAAGGAACAGAAGAGTTTGGATTATGGTATTCAAAAGGAAGGGATCTATCACTAATTTCCTACACAGATGCATATTGAGTAGGTTGCATTGATTACAAATGAAGCACCAGTGGAGCAGTGTTCTACTTGGGTGAGTTTTTAGTATCATGGCTAAGCAAGAAACAATCATCAGTATCCTTATCTACATCCAAGGCAGCATATATTGTAGCAGTAGCATGTTGTACAAAGGTTCTATGGATGAAACAAACTCTGACAGATATACAGGTTGAGTATGATGAGCCCTGTTGAAACATATATATTTTTCTAAAGCTTAAACTAAAATAATTTCATTTTTGTTTAAATTAAAAATCCCAAAAATGCACTTGGATAATCACCGTCGAAATGAAGTATTCCGATCAATCCAATGGTTTAAATGTCTTAGCGGATTATGGAGCCTCCTTTTTAATTAATGAATCAATCTATATAAAGGTTTGCTTTTGAAATTTCTAGAGACCCTGGAAAACCTAAAGAAAGTTGAGGTCTGACTCAGAAGGGAAATATCCTAGAGACAGAGATATTAGACAACCAGGGCAAATATCAAAAAGAAACAATAATAAAGAACGGAGAAGATAGACCATCGTCTTCACCTGAGAAATCAACTACTGAGAAATCGACAACCCCATTGAGGTCATCACACCATTACAATTCACCAGAGGAAACCCTAACACAGAGGCAATGTTCATAAGCGATTTCACACCTATCCTTGTTGAGGAGATACCTCCCACCAAGTTATTTTTCAGTAAGAAAAGAAAGTTCATGGTCAAGAAAGAAATGCACATGAGGGAGGGTGCAATGGTAAAAAATCACAGAGTATTGTTAGATGGGAAAAACTGGAAGAAGAAGATTTTGCTACAGAGGTGGCAGGCTCTTTGGGAGCTTTTGCAACGGCCAACTTATTCTCTGTTGATAATCTAAAAGAAAGGCTAAGGCAAAGGAATCAGATAATAAATTAGTTGCGAGATCAAATAAGGAATACAGAGAATAATATCAAAAATGAGGTCAGCAAAGGACTCAAACAGGCTAGAGCCAAAGACAGACAAGAAATTCAACAACTTAAATATGATCTTGAAGAAGTACAGAAGCTTCTCAATCAAGTCAAGGGCAGGTCATCCAACAAGAAGAATTAGTAAGGCAGTTGCAAGCTAAATTGAGTTCTACTGAAATCCAGGTTGTAAATATAGCAGTGTTTCAATCCCAGGCACTGGAAGTGCATCAGAAGCTGGAAGAAGTACAACACAACCTATTTTCTAAGGTAGGGATCATCCAAGATTATTTTTGGGAGATGGGTCAATTGTTAGATAATATTGGTTTCAGAGAAAAAGAGGCTATTGCGGCCCAAACCACCTTTCAAAAGGCAGTCGTATCTTCGGCTAGAGAAGAGGTACCAGTAACTCCCAGATTGACTGTCACAGAAAAAATCGGGAGTGATATCATACTAAAGGCATGGGAGGCCAATATAGCCGAGAGTAAGAAAATGTTCAAAGAAATAAAGGAAGATTGTGAAGAGGCTTTTGATTTGCTAGATAAAAAATCAATAGGCATTGGAAAGGATGATTGTGTTGGAGTACTAGGACAAATAAATATTGTAAATCATCAACTGGACATCAAAGAAATCTTAAATGAAGCTCAGATTGAATTTTCACAGTTGAAACAAGTTGACATCGCTCAAATGGATAGATGGCTAGTAAAGCCAAATTTAAATTTGCAGTCAATAAATTTTGAAGGTAAAAGGATTGAAGACAGGTTGCCAAAATTATAGAGAAAGTTGTATCTTTTTTAGGCAAAGGATATGACAGAGCCTTCCAGAATTTTAGTACAATTTCTAAGCAGGTGTGTCGAGTGTGTCGAGCCAAGTGAAGGAAGTACTTCAAAGAAATAATGAAGTAACACATGCATGTCCATCCTGTCGGTATGAGAGAGAGATAGAAAGGAACCAAGTGAAACGGTTCAAGTTTTTATTTTGTAACAGTTAATATCTAGGAGTAAGGAAAATTCCAACCGTTTAGGGTTGGTAACCTTTTTTTTATAAATATAGTTTCAAACGACTAAAAGAGGGATTTTTGTTGGCCGATTGTAATAGAGAGATCTCTCCTTTTCGATAATTAAGACAAATGCAGACCAGAGACTCCATATTTCGTCAATCTTGAGTTATGTGTTCTTCTATTCTTTCGTATTCCAACATCTTTATTTATATGTATTTGATGAATGCTTAATCACAACTTAGTACAACATCTACTATGGTTATATGGTTCATTTAGTTATCTGATTGTTTACAGATTTTCCTCTTTGTTGGATATTAGCAAATACAAGACCTGTGAATTAGTCAGATTACCACATTTTATGCGTCATTAAAGGTTTCACATCCATTTTTCTTCTTCTGTATCAGAGTGAGATTCTTCTGTGATTGATGTCTCACTTTGTTTTAACAGCTTTATATTTTTCTCTCATCACACTCATTATTTTCAAATTTGACTCAGATACGGAAAACGGCCTCTAAATTGTTATATCATTAATTCAATTTTAGGAGTTTTCCTCATATAATTGAAGATAAGAAAAAACAAACATAAAAAACAACAGGCCTTTTAACTTTCTTTCCTCCATGACTGTACCTGTTGCAAGACAGCCTAATATTGAGCCTAGTCTCGCTAATCAGACCATCATTGCATTAAACTTGTTTAATACTATCTTAGAGACTGCTAACACCCGGGTTGAACTTGAACATTCATGGGCAGTGATTGAACATGACATAAGCATCCAGGAACGTTGGGAAGCTAGGCAAAGACAACTTAGAAATCAGCCATAGCTTCTTTCCCTAAAGAATTGATTTTATTTTCATATTTTAAACTCTCTTTATTTTTCGGATGCATTGACATTATACTTTGCATCCTTAAGTATAAACTCAGGAACAACATCTTTTTGGCGTCGTTGCCTGGGATCGAAGAAGCGAAGTTATTTTTCCCTGGGAAGAATGACATTGGTAAATTTTATTTCTTTGATAGTGAACAAAGATTGAATACATTATAAGGATAAATTTTATCTTTCAGTTGGCAACTCCACAACTAATAAACTGGCATTTAATCGAAAAAATACCAGAAATAATCCAGACAATAAGCAGACCTCGCCTATATCCGAACCTGAAAACTTTTGAAACCAAGAAGATACCTTAAACAAATTGCTTCATCAACAAGTAAGATTTATCAACCCAAATCCACACAGTCAAATAATAAGGATCTACTTGAACAGTCGAATACCCAACTCCTTTTCAGAGAAACATCCATCGATAGAATCAAAACCCTAGAAACAGAGTTGGTGTTACCCGAATTTAAAGTCGAAACTTTTCCAACCGTCTCCTTTACCAATAGAGGTAAAAGAGATATCTCACTTCCCACTTCGATTGACGTTTCATCAGTTCCCTAAATTCAGTCTACAACCTCTTAGAATTCAGAAGAATATACTGTATACCTTGACTCGACTCTTGTTGGTTCTCCTGTGTACACATCCTGTGAGTCCAAATAATCGAGTCATATTTTTCTGGTTCCCTCTTTTTCAAATTTCTTATCTCCCGATGGTTAGTTCTCTGAAACCTTTCTGCTTTATCCAGATGTAACCGAAAGGTCACCACACACCTTTAAAAGTATTCTCTATAATATCCAAGTTTTTCCCTCTAAATTATCAATGCTTGGGGCCAGAGGAGGTGATGCTGCTGGGGGAGGGGGCGGTCAAGTACCACCCCCACCCCCTAGAATCTTTTCCAAAGTAGCTGCTAGGTATGCCTCTTTGGTCCTCCCAGTCCCTCTCCACGATCTACCTGAAAATTATATGAAAAACCTTTCGAAGTTCACAGGGGAAGGAGATTTAACTCCTACAGAACATATCAATTTATTTGATCAATTTGTTGACATCCTTGGTCTTGAACATGAGGATGTTTATTCAAGACTCCTAGTTCAAACTTTCGAAGGACAGGTGAGGACCTAGTTCCGAGGACTCCCAACAGGATCCATGGGATCATATGATGAGTTAGAAAATTCTTTTATTAGACAATGGGGAGAAAGGAAAGATCATCTTTATTATCTAACCGAGTTTGGAGCTTTGAGAAATAAAAATTCAGAATCAGTTCTTGAGTTTACCCAAAGATTCAATAAATTATATAATAAAATTCCAGTTGAGGTTAAACCTTCCCAACCTGTAGCAAAAGTAACTTTTGTTGGGGCTTTTGATATAGATTTCTCTCTATTGTTGAGAGAAAGGAGATCTATTGATCTCACTAAAATGCAGGATGACGTAGAAATCGAATCAAACATGATGTCATCAGGAAAGTTAAAAACTAAATTTGAAACAGGAAATAAAGAAACCAGATGGTACAGAGAACAAGCAGGACCCTCTGGATCTGGGAGGTCTTCGGAAGATAATATGGATGACATGGCAATAATAATCAAAGAATTGTCGAATAAAATCTCAAGAATGGAATTGGACCAATCAAAGAATGATCAGTTCCCTAGAAAGGATTTCAGAAGGAATCCTAACCCTCAAATACAACAAATAAAAATTAAGAATGAAGAACAAAATATTCAAGCCCCCTTTAAGAATGAAAAATTTATAGGAGGAGAGACATAAAAAAAATTGAGTTAGAAGAAGATATAAATAATATTGGTGATGATTATCAAGAACCTTATTTGATGAGACAAGATTATGAAAAATCTTTAAATACAGAATACAGGTCTGAAAATGACGAGAATGGAAATATTACAGAAGATTCAGCTTATCAAGGAATCGTTGATAATATAATGGCTGAACTCCAACAGAAATACAATCTAAGGCCTAGAAACAGGAATATCATGACCACCCCACCGAAGAAAATTCTGTTGAGAGGGGAAACACATGAGGCAGCTTCAAAAGATGTTGAAAAACAGACTGTTTAAACCAAGACTGTTGACACAGAGTCTATTAAGACAAAGCTAGCAGAAACACCAGTTATTAATACAAGGAAAATGGAGGTTCTTTTGGATGAAACAAAAACATCACAAATTGATCAACCAAAAAGGAAGGGGATAGAAATCCAAACCAGAGAAGTTGATAAGACGACGAGAAATTTCAGTCTAGAAAATGAAATTAATAAAATCAAAATCCCTATACCTCTGGTTGAACTGGCAAAAAATCCAGTATATAGAAAGCAAATCGCTAAAATGATTAATTTTTCAGATAATGAAAGTCAGGCTGACGTTATAAATTTAGAAGACGATAAGCCTAATATAATTTTTGGTCCACATTTTGAAGGTTCCAAAGATACTTTTGCCCCTTTCTACATTACACTAACTGTGCATGATCACCTGCTCCATAATTGCATGTTGGATTCTGGAGCTTCTCACAATATAATGCCCAAATCCATTATGGATAGACTTTGTCTCGAAATCACTCGACCATATGGAGATTTATATTCTTTTGATTTGAGAAAGGTTAAATGTATAGGTATGATAAAATAGTTAGTAGTTAATCTTGCACAGATTCCTGTAAAAAGCGTTCTCATGGATGTGGTTGTCGTTGATATACCTCCAAAGTATGGCATGGTGTTATCGAGGTCTTGGGGCGCCAAACTTGGAGGATCCCTCCAACTCGACATGACATACGCCACAATCCTGATCTTCGAAGAATAGTTCACATGCTTGTACAGAGAAACAAGGTTGTCGTTTACGATAAGTGATCCGTTGAACCCAAATAACTACCCTATTTATATTGTCGATCAGGATTTAGGGAATTTTATTTTATCCATTGATGATGATTTAGATGTATGTATAGAAGAAAATTGTATAGAAAAAGAAAAAGAAGAAAAGATAAGTAAAGATGTATATAGTTCTCGAGTTTGGAAAATGTATTTTGACGGTGCTTCATCTTGTGAAGGAGCAGGAGTTGGAGTGTTGTTTGTGGCACAGGGCGATGAGTTCATTATTCCATTTTCTTACAGATTACAGTGGGACATAGATTACACTAACAATGTATGTGAATATGAGGCCCAAGTCTTAGGATTAGAAGCTGCCAGAAAATTAAATATTAAGAACTTAGAAGTCTATGGTGACATTGAACTGATCATAAAACAAATTAATCATCAATACCGGGCTAAGCACCCAAGGTTGATATCTTATAGGAATTGTGTGTGGGATCTAATCGAGAATTTTTTCTCATCGTTTAATGTTAATTTCATCCCCAGAACTGAGAATCAGCGGGTAGATTCATTGGCTAAAGTAGCCTCAACCTTTGTGCCTCCAACGATTTTCAAACTTAAATACCATATAGAGATGATACATAGACCTTCCATACCGAATAATACTCAACATTGGCAGGTTTTCAAGGATGATGAACAAATCAGGAAATTTTTAGAAATGGTGGATGACTTTGCCAAAACACATGTCGACCAAGAAAATCAGAATGATCTTGCTTGGATCATGCAGGAAGGGGAAGATATTCAAGAGTTTCAAGATAAGATTGTTAATCATCGTATGCTTATTTTGAAAAATAATCAGATCCGCAAAGGCTTGATCCCCTTAGAGAGGTTATTTAATCATGAAGACATTCCTTTGAAGTCCACTTTACAACCTCATCCAGAAGAAGTTGAAGATTGTGATATAGGCACCAAAGAAATTCCTAGGTTGGTAAAATTATCTAAGTACCTTCCTCCTAAAATAAAAAGTAAGTATGTTGAGTTTCTTAGACAGTACAAAGATGTTTTTTCTTGGTCCTATGACGAATTAAGAACTTATGACACCAATATAATGGAACACAAAATTCCTCTGAAACAAGGTGTCAAACCATTCAGGCATAAGCTCAAACAGATTAACCCTATATTGTTGCATGTGATAGAGAAAGAAGTAAAGAAACTTCTAGATGCCAAGATCATTTTCCCACTTAGATACTCTGAGTGGGTAGCTAATTTAGTTCCGGTGAGAAAAACAAATGGTGAAATTAGACTGTGTGTAGACTTCAGAAATTTAAACAAATCATCACTCGAGGACAATTATCCATTGCCTAAAATGGATCACGTTTTAGAGAAAGTAGTTGGAGCGAATAGGATGTCCATGATTGATGGCTTTTCGGGCTACAATCATATTGCAGTACATCAAGATGATAAAGAGAAAAATGTGTTCACTACCCCTTGGGGTACCTTTATGTATGATAAAATGCCTTTCGATTTAATGAATGCAGGAGCAAATTTCCAACGAGCTATGGACATTGCCTTCGTTGTCGAAAGAGATAAGTTTGTTGTTATTTATTTTGATGATCTAACTATTTTTTCTAAATATGATGCAGAACATCTAGTACAGCTCAAACAAACTTTCGAAAAATGTTGCAAATTTGGTTTGTCTCTGAATCCCAAGAAATCTCATTTTGCAATGCAGGAAGGTAAACTCTTGGGAAATATAATGTCTAGGGATGGAATTAAAATTGACCTGAAAAGGATTGAAGCAATAGATACTATTAATATTCCCAGGAATAGGAAAGAAATTCAGTCATTTTTAGGGAAAATAATTTTTTTAAGAAGATTCATTCTGAATTTCGTTGAAATCTTAAAATTGATTACATATATGCTTAAGAAGGACAGTGAGGTAAAGTGGAAAAGCGAGGCTAAGGCGTCATTCGACCGTATTAAGAAGGTCATAGGTGAAGCACCAGTACTGGCAAGTCTTGATTATTTGAAAGAATTTTTTATTTTTTCATTTGCTTCCGAGCATACTATTCCAGCCGTATTGTTACAGAAGAATGATGAGGGTTTTGAGCAGCCAATTGCGTTCTTTAGTAAAATTCTCAGAGATGTTGAGTTAAAATATAATATATTGGAAAAACAAGATTACGCCATGGTGAAAGCCCTCAAATATTTTAGAACTTATGTACTACATTCAAAGATCATTGCTTATGTACCTACCAGTTCTGTTAAGGATATATTGGTTCAACCCAATAGCGATGGAAGGAGAGGCAGATGGTTAGCCAAAATTCAGGAGTTCAACCTGGAAGTTAAACCAACCAAACTTATTAAAGGTCAAGGCTTGGCTAAATTGTTGTCTGAATTAAATCTGAAATCACTTGGAATAAATTATCTGCAAGAGAACGAAGGATTTTTAGAGATAGACGAACTCAATGTCACTATGCCCACAACTGAAATTCTAGAAAAATTCTCTTCTTCAGTTTGGTACAGCGACATTGTTTCTTATTTACTGACCCTTCAGTGCCCTAGTGACCTAACCCCGTATAAATATAGGATATTGAAGTTACACACTGTAAAATATTGTATTGTAGATGGTCAATTATATTGGAAAGATCCCCTGGGTTTCTTACTGAGTTGTTTAGTAGAATCCGAAACAGAAAAAGTTATAAATGAATTCCACGAAGGAGTGTGTGGAGGACACCACGCTTGGAGAGAAACGAATTATAAAATATTAAGAGCTGGATATTATTGGCCAAAATTATTCACTGATGTAAACACTAAAGTCAGAACTTGTAATCCTTGTCAGTTGTTCACAGGTAAGCAGAAAATTTCAGCATTACCTTTAGTTCCAGTTAAAACTGAAGATCCATTTCAACAATGGGGTCTTGATTTTATTGGATAAATCCATCCACACTCAAGTGCTCAACATAAATGGATTCTGACCGCTATAGACTATTTTACAAAATGGGTAGAAGCTATTCCTACGTGAAACGCAACAGACGCAGTAGTGATCAGTTTTTTGGAGGAGAATATTCTATCAAGATTTGGCTATCCTCGAAAAATAGTTACTAATAATGCTCAGGCCTTCAAATCCATGGCCATGATAAGATTTTTCCAAAAGTATAATATTGTGCTAGGACACTCCACAACCTACTATCCAAAGGGCAATGGATTAGCCGAATCATCTAACAAAATCTTGATCACTATAATTAAGAAGGTACTAACCGAAAATAAGAAAGCATGGCATGTACATTTAAAATATGCTTTATGGGCTAACAGGATAGGCACAAAATGGTCAATCGGAATGTCTCCATTTCATATGGTATATGGTACTGACGTCATTTTGCCCATAAATCTAGCGCTGCCAGTAATGAAACTCTGGCAAGACTCAAAAGAAGAGCCAAATGAAATTACCATGAGGATAAATCAATTAATTGAAGTTCAGCAAAATATGGCTGAAGTAGATGAAAAACTACAAAAAATCCAAGATAATATGAAAGCCTTATTTGACCAAAAAGATAATGATAGGGAATTTCTCCCGAGTGATTTGGTTCTAAAATGGGAAGCCAGAAAAGAGGATGATAGGAAACATGGTAAGTTTGATCAGATCAGGTGTGAACCATACAAAATTACAGCCTCTGAGGGAAAGAATGCATTTTTGTTAGAAAATCTTGACGGAAAGATCCTTAACGCCCCTATCAACGGGCATTACCTCAAACATTTCATGCAGTAGTACGATTCCAAACTTTCATTGTACATACCGGTTTGGTTTTCACTTTTATTATAATTTGCGTCCTTTGGTAAGTTTTTATTTTCATTGTAAATATAAACAGGTTAGTTGATTTCATTGAATAATAATAAAATATAAAAAAAAAATACATATATAAAAAAATATGCAACATGAAGCTTTCCAATCAACAAATAATTCCTGACATTTTTCATGATCTGTCTCATTGCAGGATATGGGCTGATAATAGGGTGATAATCTCTAGCAGGAATTCGTACTCGCATTCAATCTCCCTCAAAACAGGTGATAAACTAACAATTTGCTTGATAGAAAATATAGAAAAAATTTGAGGTATGAACTTTCATCTTGTTAACCCAAGTCAAGTTTTCAGAAAAGATATTGGTGAAATTGTCGAAAGTTTCACGTGAGTTAATATTGTCACCTAAAAAAAAAAAAAATTACAAAAAGAACTTTTCTTCTTGATCTTCGAAGAAGAAAAAGAGCTTCACTTTGACTCTGAAAGCTTAAGAACAAGTTTTCAACTTGAGAACAGGCAATAATTCTAATGATATTCCTAACTTAACTGAAATACAAAGTATGTTTGAGTTAACCCTAATTTCTTTAATCCTTTTACCAAATTTAAAATGATTAAATTCGCTCAAGGAAAGTCCCTGGAAAATAAATATTCCCCGTGAAAACCTCCTCGTAAGAAAATATGTTTTGATAGTCAGAAGAGGATTAGGTTAGAGTAATCAAAGTGAGTTAACAGACCTCTATTGCTAAAATATAAATGGATATCATCCCTGGTATATTTTATTATGTACAAATTGATTGCCCTCACTTCATGTTTGATTAAATATAAGACAGATGGTGAAAGGAAATTCATAAAATGATTGCCCCCATCTAGTCTAAACAGAGATGATGAAAGGAAATTCATAAAATGATTGCCCTCATCTCAAGATTTAAATGCAAAGTTATTAATTGAAGTGATGAAAGGAAATTCAATATGGGAATTAGATAACTTCACCGGGGTACTGAACATGCTCGTTGGTAGTCAATAAATGTCTATGATATCTATAAGGTTGTTATACATATATTATAATGTACTCTGACAAGTATTTCCTTTTTCAGGATAGATTTACATTCTAAGCTAACACGGGACTCCCTGTTTAAAACATTAAAATCACCTTGCCTTGATGCAAATAAAATCGAACAAAGTTTGATAGATTGATTAAGGTTGTTTTGATTATCTCAAGCAATTCTAAAATTAGTTTAAGAGAAGGAAGTAATTAAAGCCTGAATTCAATATTGATGAACGATTAAGTTTTGAAAGTTTTCAAAGGTATGGATGAATTCCTAAGTCTTTCTTTGTGTTTTCTTTCAGAATGTGTTTCACAAAACTGCAATAATGACTCCATTTACCCAATAAAGGCACTCGGTCTACATGTTCTTCTCGTCCCACAAGGAGACAAGATCCATAGATGGAGCCTATGTTGAAACATATATATTTTTCTAAACCTTAGACTAAAATAAATTTCATTTTTGTTTAAATTAAAAAGCCCAAAAATGCACTTGGATAATCACCGTTGAAATGAAGTCTTCTGATCAATCCAACGGTTTAAATGTCTTAGCATATTATGGAGCCACCTTTTGAATTAATGAACCAATCTATATAAAGGTTTTCTTTTGAAATTTCGGGAGTCGGGGTTTCATGAAGTACGAAGGTTCAATATTGAGCATCTTCGAAATCCCAATACCTGAACTCACAAAAGTATTAAATTGTTAAGTCAGGTTCGTTAACGATTAAGTAAGATTAACAAAGATTAAATCTCGTCATGACTTCATGATTCGGGATGCTCTTACATATAAGGACTTCAAAGTCCCGATACCCGAAACCCTGACATTTTAAAACTAATCGTGATTAATTAAGAGAGTTAAATATGATTATACTAAATTAAAACCTGTCGTGACTTTGTGTTTCGTAACTCTTAGTTAAAATTGCTTTTAAGATCCCCGAGACCTGAAACACCGAAAATTGATTAAGTGTTAGGTGTGATTAATTAAGGTACTAAATGAGGATTACACTCTAATTAATATATTGCTTAAATTTAACTCGGATATATTCAAATTTTGTGTTTTTCGCGAGATATCGACCATAAATGACATTAATATCTGATTTAGGGAAATGATTCCAAATAGGATCAGATTTTAATGCCCAAATTTTTATTATTAAAGGAATTAAACGCATTGTCGGTGAAGGTATACGCATGGTTTATGCATTTAAGGCAAAGAGGATTTTTAGTTCTAAATCACTTTCTTGTTTTCTTAGAGTTGGCTTAGCGAAATAACTAGTTTTCTGCATTCTCATTCTCTGTAACAGGTAACAGAACTATGAATTTGATATCATGGCTCCATGGAAGGCGCCTAAAGCATGTGGTGAAAGTTCTGGCCAGAACACAGACGTTATTTCTGATACTTCTCCCAAAAGTATAAATACAGTTAAAACCTAGACGCATGTGTTCAACACCATACAATACGAAGTGGTAAACTGTCCTGGTGATTCAAGCGACAATGAAAAGGATAACTTATCTACCAAATATAAGATTATCGCTCAAGTAGAATTGCATAAGATAGAAACCAGGCCGAGGCTTCTACCTTACACCGACATGATTAGATGGGCACTGGATCATGTAGATATCTCGACTCGAACGATATTCAACTCTCAGAAATAGTTGTTGGATCATTTTGACCGGAACACATACAGGTCATGTATAAATTGTCTACAACATCAAACTTCGTTTATAATGCCAGTTTTCTTGTGAATTTTAATAATAAGGAGTGTGATCAATATGGAAAGAGTCTTTCCGACCTGATCAAAGACTGGTGTTCACGCCCCGAAAATTTCAGAGCCGAATCTCACGGCGTATATTCCATCTCATCACTTGAGCCACAATTCATGTATATAGCCATGATGATGTGCAGAATTTATGGAAAAGAGAACACGGCCCATTTATTTCTACCATGGGTTTCCATTATTCACTCGGTGATAGAAGGATTTTCTTTTGACTAGGCAAAGATATTGTCAGATAATCTGGCTAGCGAAATCTCAGAATACCAAACGAAGAAAACCAAAGGGCAACCAGCTTCATTCTTTATGTCAGCTTATGTTATGGATGTTATTTGTTTCATGATGCCTTTCCCGCTAATGAGTTGGAGTTGGACTACAGACAGTGCAGAACCAATTCATGATTACCATTCAAAGCTCTGGGAAGACATGGCAAAAGATTTATTTTATGAAATCTGTCGATGCATATTGTTATATTTAGTCACCCACCGCCAAGAATTTCAGACAAGGTTATGGTTAGCCTGGGTAAAGTGGCGGACTGGTACATAGAGGAACATTTCTCATATATCAGAGTTTTCGGCTGCTCGATCCCTCCATATGCATTACCACAATTTTTACCAGACAAACGGGTGTGCCATGAAGTTGCATGACAAACTGTACTCGGCGGGATTAGCAAAGAGATAAAAGTTGTGCAAAAAAAAGGTATGTCCATCTTTTCCTTTGTCTATTGGTTCATTTTCCTTATTGGATTTCGGTCACTCCAGTGTGGAGGCTGCATCTTTAGAAGATATAAATCTAGTTAACATTGAATTCAAAAAGCATGACCCACAAAGGGTTGTGAGAAACCATATGGCTGATTGCAATCTCAAAAAGTATGAACATGAAGAGTCCCCTCATGACGAAATGTTCTGAGGGGTAAGATCTTACCAAGAAGTTCTGATTCGAGTTTGAGCTCTGCTACTTGGTGAAATGGTTGAGTTTTACAATTTCCAAAAACACCGAAGAAGTGGCCTACCCAATTTATTACAAGGGAAAAGCCTAAAATCTCCAGATACACAACAAACAAAAACCCAGAACCCAGAAACTGGAAGCTCTACCAAACAAGAAACCCTGGAAAACCTGGAGAAAGTTGAGGTCTCGAATCAGAAGGGAAATATCCTAGAGACGAAGATATTAGAAAACCAGGGCAAAGATAAAAAAGAGACAATAATAAAGAACGGAGAAGATAGACTGTCGTCTTCGCCTGAGAAATCAATTATTGAAGAATTCGGGAAAAAGTTATCCACAAAAATCGGCAACCCCATTGAGGTCGTCACACCATTACAATTCACCAGAGGAAACCCTAACACATAGGCAATGTTCATAAGTGATTTCACACATATCCTTGTCGAGGAGATACCTCCCACAGAGTTCTTTTTTAGTAAGAAAAGAAAGGTTGTGGTGAAGAAAGAAACGCACATGAGGGAGGGTGCAATGGTAAAAAAGCACAGAGTATTGTTAGATGGGAAAAATTTGGAAGAAGAAGATTTTATACAGAGGTGGTGGGCTCTTTGGGACCTTTTTCAATGGCCAACTTATTCTTTGTTGATAATATAAAAGAAAGTCTAAGGCAGAGGAATCAGATGATAAATCAGTTGCGAGATCAAATAAGGAATACAGAGAATAATATCAAAAATGAGGTCATCAAAGGACTCGAACAGGCTAGAGCCAAAGACAGACAAGAAATTCAACAACTTAAATATGATCTTGAAGAAGTACACAAGACTGATCAAGCAAATCAAGGGCATATCATCCAACAAGAAGAATTAGTAAGGCAATTGCAAGCTAAATTGAGTTCTACTGAAAGCCAGGTTGTGCATCAGAAGTTGGAACCAGTACAACACAACTTGTTTTCTAAGGTAGGGATCATTCAAGATTGTTTTCGGGAGATGGTTCAATCGTTAGATAATATTGGTTTCAGAGAAAAAGAGGCTACTGCGGTCCAAACCACCTTTCAAAAGGCAGTCGTATCTTCTGCTGGAGAAGAGGTACCAGTAACTCCCAGATTGACTATCACAAAACAAATCAGGAGTGATATCATACTAAAGGCATGGGAGGCCAATATAGTCGAGAGTAAGAAAATGGCCAAAGAAATAAAGGAATATTGTGAAGAGGCTTTTGATTTGCTAGATAAAAAATCAATAGGCATTGGAAAGGACGGTTGTGTTGGAGTACTAGGACAAATTAATATTGTAAAGCATCAACTAGACATCAAAGAAATCTTAAATGAAGCTCAGACTAAAATTTCACAGTTGAAACAGGTTGACGTTGCTCAAATGGATAGATGGTTGGTAAAGCCAAATTTACAGTTGCAGACAATAAAAATTTAAGGTAAAAGGATTGAAGACAGGTTTCCGAAATTACAGAGAAAGTTGTATCTTTTTTAGGCAAAGGATGTGGCAGAGCCTTCCATAATTTTAGTACAATTTCTAAGCAAGTGCATCGAGTGTCTCGAGCTGGGTGAAGGATTTACTTCAAAGAAATAATGAAGTAACACATGCATGTCCGTTCTGCCGATATGAGAGAGAGATAGAAAGGAACCAAGTGAAACGGTTCAAGTTTTTATTTTGTAACCGTTAATATCTAGGAGTAAGGAAAATTCCAACCGTCTAGGGTTGGTAACCTTTTTTTTATAAATATAGTTTCAAAAGACTAAAAGAGGGATTTTCCTGGCTAATTATAATAGAGAGATCTCTCCTTTTCGAGAATTAAGACAAATGCAGACCAGAGACTCCATATTTTGTCAATCTTGAGTTATGTGTTCTTCTGTTCTTTTGTATTCCAGCATCTTTATTTATATGTCTATGATGAATTCTTAATCACAACTTAGTACAACATCTACTGTGGTTATATGGTTCATTTAGTTATCTGATTGTTTACAGATTTCCCTTTGTGTTGGCTATTAGAAAATACAAGACCTGTGAGTTAGTTAGATTACCACATTTTATGCTTCATTAAAGTTTTCACATCTATACTTATTCCTTTGTATCATAGTGATATTCTTCTGTGATTGATGTCTCACTTTGTTTTAACAGCTTTATGTTTTTCTCTCATCACATTCATTATTTTCAAATTTGACTCAGATACGGAAAACAACCTCTAAATTGTTATATCATTAATTCAATTTTAGGAGTTTTCCTCATATAATTGAAGACAAGAAAAAGCAAACATAAAAAACAATAGACCTTTTAACTTTCTTTCCTCGATGATTGTACATGTTGCAAGATAGCCTAATATTGAGCCTGGTCTCGCTGATCAAACCATCATTCCATTAAACTTGTTTAATATTATCTTAGAGACTGCTAACACCCAAGTTGAACTTGAACGTTCATGGGCAGTGATTGAACAGGACATAAGCATCCAGGAACGTTAGGAAGATAGGCAAAGACATCTTAGAAATCAACCATAGATTATTTCCCTAAAGAATTGATTTTCTTTTCATATTTTAAACTCTCTTTATTTTCTGGATGCCTTGACATTATACTTTGCAGCCTTAAGTATAAACTCAGGAACAACAAATCCATTCCAATCTAGTGTGATAATACAAGAACCATCAGTATCTCAAAGAACCCTGTTGGCATGTTTACAGGCAGGTGTGCTTGTCATTGATGGCAAGATCAGAGTATGCAGCGATGGCAAAATAGAGACAATGTAGGCTTAGGAGGATTAGCGCAGAGTCTCACGTAGTGCGTAGGTGTGCACCAGGGACGAGGTTAACTCATTGCCAAAGCTCAAGAGATATAGCGTACTCAGGATCTTAGACGGATCAAAGGTCAAGGACTTTGACACTTAGAAATTATTCTAAGTTAGGAGGATGTGTAAGCTCGAGAGGAGAAGCGACAGTGATCTTTGGATCCCATTGAGAATTCCCGATGAACATCATATTTGAGCTCGACGTCCGACCAGTGTTGGATCCAGGAGAACCTGCACGTTCTTTAAAGAGAAAGGTGAAGCGAGGTTACGAAATCCCAAAGGCCGGAGGAAAATTTTGGATACCGGGAGTTGGAAGAGTCGAGACTCTTCATCATCAGGAGTCTCGGAATCACAAAATGCGAAACACCGAAATCCCGAAAGCAGGAGGACAGTTTCGAATACCGGGAGTTGGAAGAGTCGAGACTCTTCATCATCAGGAGTCTCGGAATCGTGAAATGTGAAACCCTGAAAACCTGAAATAGGCACATCGACCGAAGGTTCAGATACCGAGATTTGGAGGAGTCAAGAGTCGAGACTCTTCAACATAGGAGTCCCGAAGTGTCAAAATGCAAAACGCCAAAAATCTCGAAACAGGCACATCAACCAGAGTTTCGGATACTAGGAGTTGGAGGAGTCAAGAGTCAAGACTCTTCATCACAGGAGTCCCGAAGTTGCGAAATGCGAAATGCTGAAACACCTTTTTGTGTAGATTTCGGATACCGGGAGATGGAGCATCGAAACACTTCATCACAAGGAATGCTAGAATGTCAAAATGTCGAAATGCGAAAAACACCTTTTGGTGTTGGTTTTAGATACTGGGAGTTGGAGTGTCGAAACACTTTGCAACAGGAATGTCGAAATGACGAAATGTTGAAATGCGTTTTTGAATAAGGCTATGGTCATCGCTGGTGGTCACATCATCGAAGAGCTCAAAGAGACAAGCTCCATTTCGGAGTTTGGGACATGGAGAGTCGAGACGACTCATCACAGAATCCCCAAAATGCGAAATGTGAAATACATGTTCAGAATTGGCCCTTGGTCATAACCCATGGTCACATCGATGAAGGCTCAAGGGAGGAGGTAGCACGAAGCTAATCTCTATTTCGGAGATTGCGACTTGGAGAGTCGAGATGCCTCACCACAAGGATGTCGAAAATCCGAATGTTGGAATGTCGAAAGGCCGAATTGTAAAATGGCGAAATAAGCACAAGACCCATCATTTATGATCCAACAGTGCAGGTTATTCAGGAATATGATCGAAGGGCTATTGTTTCTCTTCACAGTTAATTGATTAGTGGTGATTCATTTTCTGAAGCGGTCTTTGGAGGTTCACAGTGTAACTGCTAGAAACCACTGATGGTTTCTGTCAGAGGACTCGAAGAGACTTATGTGTGATTGCCAAAGGAGTTGAAGAGTCTCAAGGAATCTGCTAGTGGAATGAAGACTGTTCGTAGAGGAAATTGACAGATGGATGAACGTAGAAGCTTGTAACTGCAACAGAGAGGATGAGCTCGACTGTGACAGAGAAGACAAAGAGTCTCGACTATTGGAGAGGCTAAGGAATCTCAGCATAACATCCAGTGATTATGGACACATGGGTTTAACAGCCAGAGAAGTTGAAGAGTTGCAATGATGAACAGGCAGAGCACTCGACATGAAGAGCATGCAGAAGTATTGTGCACAGGGGATGCACAAGGTGCACAGAGACTATAAGAAGGCAGAAGAAAGAAGAGATGGTTACTTTTGTTGAGAGGGATTCAGGAGTGTAGAAGGAGGAGTGTGCAGCAACTGAAATATAGAGAAGAGGAATGGTGCATTGAATGGACATGGCGCACAGAGCATAAAAGGCAGAAGCATAGAAATCACAAGGCATGTGTGTAGTAAGACAGTGAGACACTAAAGGAAGGCTGAGGTTCTCTTGTAGAGAAAAACAAAAGATCAGAAATCGCAAGAAGATGCAAACAGAGAGACACTGATACAGGAGAGCAGAGCAGCATAGTAGAACAATGATAAGCCTGGTAAG
>SNQJ01S0003990.1:396145-408847 GCA_010110895.2 Picea sitchensis | reverse complement strand
TAAATTTAATTTTCAAAGAGACATGTCTTTTTGGATCAATTTAATATTACTATAAAAAGACACAACAATAGACACACATATTTTTCTCTCTCACACGTGGGAAGTGATCTAAGGAAGAGACCGAAGTTTCTAAGTAGTTGAAATTTTTTGAATGTAATTACTTAGTGGTGTTCTAGAGTTTACTAAAGTAATAACGTTGAAGGTAATTACCAGTTGCAGAAAATTGTTCATGTCTAATTTAACACTAGAAAATCAACATGGTTAGCCGTATGAAATCGAGTATATGATGGATGTGTGTACGTAGAAGATGTATCATTTCGAGGGTCATTGTATATAGTTGTGCACAAGATAAAATGATCTCCTCTAGGATATGCTTTTTTTTGTTCTTGTTATCACTCCAAGAGTCACTCAAGGTTGTAGGTTGAGTAAGTTTGGTAACTTAATCAAATGTTCAATTAAATGTATAAAATGGATCAGAAAATGAATAACTCATTCAATAACTCCCTCACTCAAGACACTTGAAACATATCCAGACAAGATAAGGCTCTCAAAAGGTATTCATTAGATGGTTTTTAAACTCAAATGGATGGAGAACATTCATTATACCAGCAAGATCATATATATTGAAAATATAGATGAAAGGTTGACTATAATAAAGAAGAATACTTATATTTTTGCCTACCAATGCAATGATTAAAAGACATTAATAATTCATTGTGTAAACAAAACAAATGAATATGACATTCAATTATAAGTATAGGAAAATATGAATGAACAGAGGTATGAACAATAACCGTGAAAGAAACTTATGATTCTTGTATATATATCAAAGTCTTGTACAAAAAGAGTATCTCAAAGTCTCCAAGTTCCCACCTTATTAGCTCCTCCCTTTGGTCCTCTTTATAGATATTACATGCCCATAAAGATCCATAATAAATGGATATTATAAACTCTTTACCTATCTTTATATTTTTTAATATATCCAACTCAAATCCGAATTTGTGAGGTGGCTAGAAAAAAAAGAGTATAACAATTATGGAAATATGCCTCTCAACGATTCACCCATATCTCCCAAATACAAATAGTTGTTGGAAAACTGAGAGAGGTTTTTGAATAGGAGCTTGTTCTTGTGAAAAACCTCTCTTAATTTCAAAAAATAAATTTCCATCTCATCATAATCTATCTCCAAATAACATGACTAAAACAGGAAAATACAGATTTCAAAATCTAGTCATATCCCTACATTCTAGGATTTGATCCCTAGAATGTTTCCATTGATGAAATGAAGTGTCACCTGCATGATTTGATATGGTATGATATTATATTCAAACATATGTGTCCACCTTGACCCAAAAATCCTCTTTCCAAGTCGAATTTTGACCAAAACATGAAAAAATTCAAAAATTTGAAAGTTTGACAGAAGCATCGCGTCGTGGGTCGCACTGCGCAGAAGGGTCGCATCGTGGGTTGCACTGCTCCCAAAATGCTACAAAATCCTCTTTTTTCACAATTTTTCTCTCATGTTCTTGTGAGGGTTATAAATCTTCCACGATAGATGAACTTCCCTGTGAATGACTTAGAATTATGATCTCCAAAACTTCAGCCAACTTGCCTCTTTCTTCATAGGTTCATCATGGAAAAAACACAAAATTATTGTCCATTTTGTTGAAGGAAAAAAGGTGGACATTAAGCCTTATCAATATCCAAAATATGATCACAAATCCTTTAGTATACCTTAGTCACTTATCTTTATTGGGAAGGCTAGATGAAGAGGTTTCTTTTAGGAAAATTATCAGGTTCAATCTCCAAGGGTCCAACTTGAGTTTTACATTCCTTGAGGTTCTTGATAAAATCCTTGGACATCTCAAAATGATATCCCTCTAACTTATGGAAATACCTCCAGCAGCCCATCCTCTTGAAGGAATCCACATGGTTTTAATCTTGTTCGATGATGCTTATGTCTGATGGCTCAAATCTGACAAGAGAGCTTAACCTCTCCTTGGAATGGGATCCTTCTTGGGAGCCATTTGCAGCCTGTAGAAATATTTCTCTGCACAAGAAACTGTTATAACTAAAATTGTTAATGAAACCCTTCTTTTGCATGGAAAATTCTTTTGGAAAACTGAGTTAATAGCTTTAAGCCAAAGCTTGTAGGGAAATTTAGCTAGTCAGTGACGTCCTCCAAACTTCAAAACCTTCTCCTTAAATTATGTAAGTGATTTGACATCATTTCATTATGAAATAGTGAAATTACAACAGTTTGTAGCACGCTATATAGAGAAAACATGGTTTGTGCTACAAACTTGTGCTGAGTTGTTAGCGCAACGGTCACAAAAAGCACTACATGCACTACAAACTCGTGATTTTTTGAAATTTTGATGTGGACAAGGTCTCATAATGATTAAAAATGACCAATGAGGGATAATTATGACAATTAATGACATTTTTTTGGTGTAGAACCCAATCTTGGACTGATGACTAACACTAAGGCAATTTAAAACATGACTAATTTGACTAAGTGACCTTTGAAGACCACTAGTCACCCTTCCAATAAAACTGACATGACCATACTTTGGTGAAAATATTGACTTGAGATATTCATAATGCTTGATGAGTCTTGAAAAACTTTGACAATTTCAAGACTCAAAAACTTAATAAGGGTTGATTAGAATGGTACCTTTCAGGAGCTAACATCTAGCTCCAACTAGGATGGAAACTTCCCTGTGAGGTTTCCAAGAACCTAGTAGACCCTGTGTCTGTCCATTCAATATGAAAACCATGTAACCTGCTCTGATTATTGAGATCAAACCACTCTTCAAAAATATAAATCTTGGACTCTGTAGTGCCTAGTTCATTGGGCTATGGATTTATCTAGTATTAAACATGTACAACCATTCCTTTGTAAAACCTCAAGATCTATCACTTACATTCTGTTCTTGATGTACTGAGAGAAACTATGCTTATTTATTGAAAACTGAAATCCTTTGTACTGCAAATCAACTGAAAACTGAAAAAAATAAATAAATAAATAAAATAAAATAAAATGCTCAACTACTGAGCTTATTTTCACACACTCATACTTCCAATGAAGCCATACAAGTAAACTCGTGATTGAAAATCTTATTTTTATGCCACTCATTAGAAGATAATAATAAAATCATAACAGTGACCATAAAAACTCTTTCAGGAGATCATACTCACTGTCAAATACAAGTGATGTGATAAAATCTGAAAACTTAAGAGAGTCTGAGAGATAAGACTCAAGTAAGGCTGTCATAGGATCTTCAAAACTGTGAACACCATAATACAGATTCAAAATCATTGATTTCTCAGGTATGTCTTCCCCCTTGTTATATCCCTGTGACTAAGATCCATCACTCTGATGTGATCGCCCATTACAGCTGACAATTTCTGAGAGAAAAGATGAGATATGTTCTTGATCTTATACATCATTGCCTCCATAATGATCAAATGAAGGATGAGTCTTTAAAAATGTGTCATGAGAGAACTGTTGATTACTCTCCCAAACAATGCTATCTTTAAAAGATGTATCAAAACTAAGGAGATTTTCATTGGAATTTTGAACAACAAACTCATAACTATCATCAACCATAGCATAATTACATTGATGATCATCTCCTTGCTGAAAATTAGAACTAGATGAGATTCCATTAGTCAACAGGCCTTCATAAACTTTAAAATCTTCCTCATCATCACTATATTTTTCAAATATGGGAACATTAGGATAAAATTCTAATGGCAGAGCTGAAGATTTTTGCATATAATCATCAGCAATATGATTTTGAAACATATTTGAAATAACAGCACCTTCGTCCTCATCATTATCATCCTTCTTATCTAGATTTGAATCAACAAGTTCATAAGAATCAATATCTAAAGCATCCTCAGCAATGCAATCATCAATATTATCATCATTTATATCTAGTAGATCTTCTTCTTGGGAAGTAGTAATAGAAAGAACTTCATCCTCATATGTATATTCATTAATATATTCACTTTCATCCTCACTACTAGAAGAAACAACATGCTGAATATATGAATGAAAATCCTCACAACAATGCTCAAAAAGAAGTTCCTGAGAAAAATACCTTTCAAATCGATGATGGAATGCTATATGAAATTCTTTTAAAGAAGATATTCTAGAAGGAGGTAAGGATCGGTACCATTCACGAGCATCCCCTTCCGATGAATAGAAAAACATATTCATGAGCACATATTCATCATGTATATTTAACTGAGCCATGCATTGATGAAATTTGATGAGGTGATCTAAAGGATTATCCTCTTTCTTTTCTCTAAATCATGGAAGTTAGTCTCCCCAAATATCCATAAGAGGTACTAGATGTGGGAAACCAAGGACTGCAGAAAAGTTAAGAGGTGCAAACCTCCTAGCCAAAAGAGTAGCAAATGCCTTTGACATTTGAAGATTGTGGAGTCGCCATTGAATTTGTCCTTCATGGATTTTCCAGATAGAAGATTACAACCAATCTAATGCCCAGCCTTTGTATATCATCAAAAGATAGAACTATTTCATCTCCGAGGGAAGCTTGCTTCAAACTCCTTTCCCCGACAACGGTGCCAATTTTTTATCACTCCAAGAGTCACTCAAGGTTGTAGGTTGAGTAAGCTTGGTAACTTAATCAAATGTTCAATGAAATGTATAAAATGGATCGGAAAATGAATAACTCATTCAATAAATCCCTCACTCAAGACACTTGAAACATATCCAGACAAGATAAGGCTCTCAAAAGTTATTAATCAGATCGTTTTTAAACTCATATGGATGGAGAACATTCACTATACCAGCAAGATCATATATATTGAAAATATAGATGAAAGGTTGACTATAATAAAGAAGAATACTTATATTTGTGCCTACCAATGCAATGATTAAAAGACATTAATCATTCACTGCATAAAAAAAAAAAATGAATATGACATTCAATTATAAGTACAGGAAAATATGAATGAATAGAGGTCTGAACAATAACAATGAAAGAAGCTTATCATTCTTGTATATATATCAAAGCCTTGTACAAAAAGAGTATCTCAAAGTATCTAAGTTTCCACCTTATTAGCTCCTCCCTTTGGTCCTCTTTATAGAGATTGCATGCCCACCAAGATCCATAATAAATGGATCTTATAACCTCTTTACCTATCTTTATATTGTTGAATATATCCAACTCAAATCCAAATTTGTGAGGTGGCTGTAAAAAACAGAGTATAAAAATTATGGAAATATGCCTTTTAAAGAGTCACCCATATCTCCCAAATCCAAACAGATTTTGAAAAACTGAGAGAGGTTTTTGAAGAGGAGCTTGTGCTTGTGAAAAAAATCTCTCACTTTCCAAAAATACCTTTCCATATCATCAGCATCTATCTCCAAAGAACATGAATAAAACATGAAAATACAAATTTCAAAATCTAGTCATATCCCTACATTCTAGGATTTTATCCCTAGAATATTTTCATTGATTAAATGAAGTGCCACCTGCATGATTTGATAGGGGATTATATTATATTCCAACATATGTGGCCACCTTGACCCAAAAACCCTCTTTCCAAGTCGAATTTTGACCAAAACAGGAAAAAATTCAAAAATTTGAAAGTTTGACAAAAGTCGCGTCGCGGGTCGCACTGCTCGCAAAATGCAACAAAAACCTCTTTTTTCACAATTTTTTCTCTTATGTTCTTGTGAGGGATATAAATATGCCATGATAAATGAACTTCCCTATTAATGACTTAGAATTATGATCTCCAAAACTTCATCCAACTTGCTTCTTTCTTCATAGGTTCATCATGGGAAAAACACAAAATTAATGTCCATTTTGTGAAGGCAAAAAGGTGGACATTAATCCTTATCAATATCCAAAATCTGAGCACAAAGCCTTGAGTATACCTCAGTCACTTATATTTATTGGGAAGGTTTTGGCATTAGAAAGCCCGAAACCCCGACGAAAAGAAACAAGGTATGGCTGCGGTCTCGTGAGCACGGTCGTGTGGACCAGGGCATAGCTAGGAGGGGCTGAGGCCGAAAGAGAGCTCATCGAAGATCAGAGAATCGAGGGCGTAGGAACCCTCGACATTAGAAAGGACAAAACCCCGAAAACTTGAAGTTGTCATCAGGAAAAGACCACGGTTAGGTGTAGAGAGCCGTATAGGCGAATGAAAGACCCGTTGCTCAGGGTTGGCATGTTGTTGATGCAAGCTTTGGGGAGTTCTCATTGTTGATAACTAAAAGAAAAAGTTTGATCTAGGTAGTGGGTATGTTACATCAGCACATGGAAAAAGAAAGTCACTAAAAAATGTGGTCTAGTACTTTCAGCTCAAAAACAAAAAGACCCCTAGTATATAGATAGTGGATGTTCCAAGCACATGACTGGAGACAAGGATAATTTTGTGTCTATAAGTAAAAGCAAAACAGGAAATGTAACCTTTGGAAATGATGAAGCAGGTAAAATCCAGGATAAAGGGATGGTGATTTTGATTAATGGTATAAGAAAATCCCAAGATGTTCTTCTTGTAGATGGGCTGAAACATAATTTGCTCAGTGTAAGTCAAATGTGTGACAGAGGATGTGAAGTGGTGTTCACTTCCAAGGATTGTAAGATAAAGTCTGTAAACTTAGGACAAGTGGTGGCTAAAGGCATAAGGATAGAAAACAATGTATATGTGCTGAAAGAAGATAAAGAAGAGTGTCATCTTAGCAAAAATGATGAAAGTTGGTTATGGAATAGGAGACTTGGACATATAAACTTTGATCACCTAATCAAGCTCAAAAATCTTGAGGCAGTAAAAGATCTTCCAAGAATATCAAAGCCACAAGACTCTATGTGTAAACCCTGCCAAGTAGGAAAGCTAACCAAGACACAGTTTAAATCCAAGAACTCTACTTCAGCAAAGAAACCACTCCAATTAGTTCATATGGATCTATGTGGACCATCAAGACAAGAAGGCACGGGGAAGGAAAACTACTTCATGTTGATCATTGATGATTACTCCAGACTCACTTGGGTTTCTTTCCTCAAAGAAAAAGCTGAAGCATTTGAAAAATTTAAAATATTTAAGGCTTTAACTGGGAATCAAACATGCAACAGATTAAAGGTTGTGAGATGAGACAGAGGAGGAGAATTTATGTCAAGTGATTTCAAGGAGTTATGTGATAAACATGGGATCAAAAGAGAATACATAATCCCAGGAACCCCACAGCAAAATGGAGTAGTTGAGAGGAAAAACAGAACAATTCAGCAAATGGCCAGGTCAATGATGAATGAGAAGAAGATTGGTCAAACCTACTGGGTAGAAGCAATACACACAGCAATCCATATTCTTAATAAATCTCACCTCATACCACACAGTGACAAGACACCTTATGAACTGTGGCATGGAAGACCCACTACAATCAAACACTTCAAAGTCTTTGGGAGTAAGTGCTACATAAAGCATAATAATGAGAATCTCGACAAGTATGATGCGAGGGCTGATGAAGGAATCTTCTTAGGGTATGCTACAAACAGTAAAGGATACATATGCTATAATAAGACACTACACAAATTGGTTGATTGTATTGGCATAAAAGTTGATGAAGGAGTCCCAGTAAGAGAGGTGAACAATACTGAATCAACAACATAGGATATAGGTGAATTTGAAGTTGAACAGGTCCAAGAATCAGAACAAGAAGACTTTGAGTCAGATGAAGATGCAAATACTCAAGCAGACTCAAATCAGCATACAGCATCAAATTCTTCCTCCGAAATTACTCAAAAGAATCATCCTGCAAGTCAGATAATTAGTGAGAAAGACAAAGGTGTACAAACCAGAAGAAGGATAATCAAAAACACTGAGTGATCACATATAGTCTTCATATCCATGGTGGAACCCAAGAACTTCAATGAAGCCAGTGAATATGTAAACTGGTTAAAATCAATGAATGAGGAACTAGACCAGATTGAAAAGAATGACACTTGGGAACTCATTCCTAGGCCAGCAAATAAAAATGTAATAGGATCCAAATGGGTCTACAAAAATAAGATGAATGAGCAAGGAAATATTGTAAGAAATAATGCTATAATTGGTCTGCAAAGGATATGCTCAAATAGAAGGACTGAACTTTGAAGAAACATTTGTGCTTGTAGCAAGATTAGAAGCTATTAGAATGTTTCTTGCCTATGCTTGTCATAAGAAGTTTAAAATCTACCAAATGGATGTCAAGTCGGCTTTTCTAAATGGAGATCTAAAAAAAGAAGTCTATATGGAACAACCAGAAGGTTTCCAACTGTCAGATAACCCTGACTTTTTCTGCAAGCTAAAAAAAGCCTTATATGGGTTGAAACAAGCTCCTCGTGCCTGGTATCATGGACTAGATACGTATCTACAAGACAAAGGGTTCAAGAGAGGAAAAGTTGACAGAAATATATATATCAAAACAGAGGGTAATGATATGCTCATTATGTTGGTCTATGTAGATGACATCATCTTCGGTAGTAATAATGCTTCATTGGTACAATGGTTTGCTTCTACCATGCAGTCTGAATTTGAAATGTCTATGATAGGGGAACTGTCATTTTTTCTTGGCCTACAAATTACTCAAAGGTCTGAAGGGATATTTCTTTCTCAAGAAAAATATCTAAGAGAAATGTTGAAAAGGTTTCAAATGGAAGATTCTAAACCTATGAGCACACCTATGGTCATTGGATGTAAGTTAAGAAAGGATGATGATTCACCTAATGTTGATCAGAGTTCATATAGGTCTATGATAAGAAACCTATTATATATCACATCATCCCCTCCAGACATAATGCATGCTATTGGAATGGTAGGAAGGTATCAGGTTGCACCTAAACAAAGTCATTTGTTAGCTGTCAAAAGAATATTCAGATACTTGAAAGGAACAATGGACTACGCCCTATGGTATCCTAGGAATCAAAATTTGCAACTATCAGTCTATTCAGATGTTGATTGGGATAACTGCGCAGATGAAAGGAAAAGCACGAGTGGAGGTGCATTCTTCTTAGGAGATTCCCTTATATCATGGTTGAGCAAGAAGCAAGGTTCCATTTCATTATCGACTACAAAAGTTAAGTAGATTGAAGCTTCCACTTGTTGTACCCAAGTATTATGGATGATTTAGACACTTGCATACTTGGAGGTAAAATATTCTGCACCGATCACAATTCATTGTGATAATACTAGTGCAATCAGTGTGTCCAAGAGTCATGTATTTCACTCCAAGACTAAGCATACACCCATCAAGTATCACTTCTTGAGGGAACATGTGACCAACATTGTTGTTTCTTTGCATTATATTCCTTCCAAAGATCAGATTGTTGATATCTTCACTAAACCGCTTGCAAAATATCAGTTTGAGTATCTACGCGAGAAGTTGGGCGTAAACCCATTATCAACTAAGAGGGTCCATCCTATCAGGGGGAGTATTTATTGGTTTAATATCGGATACCTCTGACAAGTACTGCAACAGCTCAGGGGGAGCATTTTTTCTTTGACATTGATGTCAAAGGGGGAGAAAAGGTGTGTTATGGATGCTACAGTTGGAGATCTAAGTAGAACAGTGCAGTCTTTCACGGTTGCCATCAATGCCAAAGGGGGAGATTGTTGGCATGTTTATAGGCAAAGTGTGCTTGTCATTGATGGCAAGATCAGAGTGTGCATAGATGGAAAAATAAGAACAGCATAAGCTCAGGTGAAGAAGAAAACAGTATGTAGAGGTCAAAGCTCAGGAGAGATAGCATTCTGAAATGTGCAGATAAGATCACATACATCAAGGCTCGCAGAATGATAAAAGGAAAGCTCCGGTGAAGAAGCATCACCAATCCCAAATACCTGATGACCGTTAGATCAACCTCCAGTGACCAGAGGGAGTGCAGAGGGGACGTACATATCTGATCCATTGGATCTGAGCACTGAGGCTCAATGGTCGTTGGATATAGAAATAAATGCAAGAAGGTTAAGCCTTTGATGAGCGTAGGAGACTGGACTTGTCAAAGTCCCGAAGTCCCAAAGTAAATAGGGACCATCCATCATCAATACTAATAGGTGGCACATGATCCTCAACTCCTGAGCAAATCACTTTGAGGATTTTTTAGTTTGAGACTTGAAAAACCCAAAGTCCAGAGAGCCGGAGAGCTAGAGTAAACGATAGTCGTCAGATCAATTTTGAGTGGAAGGAGAGGATAAGCTAGCAAAGTTTCATCATAGAAATATCGAGTTGTCGATCCAATATCCTGATCAAACAAACAACATTCGCTTCAAATATAGAGATGTGAGGGGTTTACACTCAGGAAAGTTTGTGATTTGAAATCCCCGGAATGCGAAGTTATGTCAATCGTCGGATCTAGAGATCAGATAATGACCATTAGATCAGGTAAATCTACGTCATTAGATTACGTCAGCAAATCTCCTCCTCAAGGACATGTGGTCGACCACGTCAGCAAGGAAAGGTGGTAGACTACGTCAGCAAGGACACATGGCAGCTACTCATCTCGTGACATGTCATTGAGTGACGCAAGAGTTACGTCACTCCGGGAGTTTTGCTTCGGGAGTTTTACCACCAGTACTCGACCAAAGACCCAAAGTCTCCAATGTCGAAGACCCGAAGTGGATATGATTCATGCGATCTGAAGATCACTTCAGGTGTATTCTCGATCCTTGATCGTGTAGCAGGATATGTGTCAACGGATCGTGAACTTCAGGCAAAAATTCTCCAGGAAAACGCCAAGGAGAAAGGTTTGATATTGTCGAAGGCCGAAGTCTCGAAGTGGAGGATAGTCATTGGATTAAAGAGGAAACATGTCAGTAGATTGTCATCTCTGGGAAAACGTGAAGGAGAAAGGTTTGAGATTGTCGAAGCGTCGAAGTCCCGAAGTGAACGAGGACCGTTGATTCGAGGAGGACACATGGCAGGAATCTGTGGACTCCGGTTAAAGGTGTTCTAAGAAAGTGGACGTTGAGAATTGAAATCTCCGAAGTCTGGAGGCCCGAAGGAGATATCGACCGTTGATCCGAGGGGGATGCACGTCATTGGATCATGGACTCCGGGTGAAATGCTTCAGGAGCAAGCAGAGTTTGAGAATCAAAACGCCCGAAGCCCAAAAGGAGAAATCGATCTCATCCATGGTTTGGAGGGACACGTGTCATCTAATCGTTGAGACTAAGGATCACACATGGATAAAGGAAAGAAGGTAGAACTGTCGATTGAAGAGGACAGATGTCAGCAGATATTCCATTCCGGAAGATATCTAATCAGCAGCAATATGGTTTGAGAGTTGAAACTCCCGGAGCCTGGATCACAAAGGAAACCTTAGTCGTTGATGGAGGAAGGAGAGATCTGGTATGTGGACTCAAGAGGACAGATATGAACCATTTTTTCAAGAGCATCGTCAAGATCGTGAGATTGATGGTCGTGATCCATTGCGGGGCCAAAACATGCTCGAGCCTTAATTTTTCGTAAGCGGTCCACAATTGAAACCACGTTTTTGGATAAAGGACGCATGGAGGCTCATGGTGAATTACGAGGTGAAAAGCAGTTTGGTCTAAACCACCTTTGGACATGCCCGCAACCACTTGGTCACATGAAGCTCATAGCCCAAGGTCATATTGTGAAATGGAGCCAGCGCTCACTAGATAGAAATCGGGAAGCGCCTTTTGAATAAGTGATTGGTCACCACCGGTGGTCACGCGAAGGAAGGGGATAGAAGCCAAAGAAGCCATAGTTGACTGGTTGAAACTGACAGAGAAGAGTCTCGACTGCCAGAGAAGCTAAGGAATCTCATCATAACAACCACTGATGATGAACTCACAGGGAACAGAACCACCAGAGAAGATGAAGAGTTGCCATGATGATCAAGAGATGACTCAACATGAGAAAAGCATGCAGAACAGAGAAGTGAAGGGATTTATGTTGTCGAGATATGCAGACGTGGGGAGGAGTTGCAGTGAACAACCTGTAGGGTAGCACAGTAATGCAATGAAGGGCATGCAGAGGTATTGTGCATGAAGGATGCAGAAGGTGCACAGAGAGTATAAAAACGTAGAACAGAGAATAGATGAGTGTTGTTGTTGAGAGTGACTCATGAGAGAAGAGAGACGTTGATGCAGGATAGCAGAGCAGTGTAGCAGAACAGTGATGAGACTAGTAATCCATACATAAACGTTGTATCACTGTGATAAAGTAATAAAAAGAAAATATTTATATTTCAGTGTGGTAGGGAGGTGCTAGGGAGGACTGGTGTCCTTAGAGTTTCAAGTGGGTGCTTGAACACAGGGAGTTGTAGCTTCAATTTGGTTGCAGCCAGAAAAACCAGGGTGGTAGGGTGGTGCAAGGGAGAACTATTGTTCTCTGTTATATAGGTTGGTGCCTGTGTGACAGGAAGTTGGTGCTTCCATCCAGTTGGTGCTAGAACATCAGGGAGTTGGTGCTTCCTTCTAGTGGGTGCTATAGAAACTAGAGAGTTGGTGCTCTCAGCAAGTTGTTGCTTGTAAAATAGAGGTTGTAGCCTCAAGAGGAGTTGGAGCTCATAATATTGATAATGTAAAGAAAATAAAGATTATTTATCATATCAAGAAGAAGAGGTTTTTCCCTTTAGGGGTTTCCTCAGGAAATATCTGTCTCTATATATTTCATGTGTGTGATTGATGTTTAAAATTATATTGCTTACTTACCTG